>JARHVA010003138.1:1830000-1947500 GCA_037957365.1 Torreya grandis | reverse complement strand
ATGAATATAAAAATTATTCCAAGTGTGGATATGCCTCTATGGCATTCCCAAACTGATATGACCCCCTTTGAGGTGAGGTAAATATAAGAACTAGTAGTTACCTCACCTCAAAAGGATAATCCAATGATATAATCTATGGATGTAACCATGTATCATATATAGGAAAATGTCTAAGTAGATATATAATTGAAGCTCATAGAACCATGTGATCACATGAAGGCCTAATATATATGATAAAGATCATGGAAACACCAAAGTAGCAATAATACAAGCTCAACAAGCAAACAAGCACTCAAAAGAAAGTGAAAAGACAATGGTCTAAGGAGACCTCAAGAAAGGGGAATGTTCAAATGTCTTACAATTTAATGGACATGACTTAGTCAAATTACCATAAAATCAAGAATGCCATAATAAAATTTTCATACCAAAAACCATGACATATGTAAATGTCAAATAAATCATATATAGGTGTAGGGGCCATAAACAAAGGATAATATTCAAATGTTTGAATAGGAAAGATAATAACAAGGCAATACACTCAAAGAAGTGCATAAATGAAAACATAAAAATCTAGCATAAACATGTCATAGTAGCCCATGGATCAAATGTGTTAGAAAAAATGCCTAGAACATATCATATCAAGTACCCTATGTAAGATATAATCATGGATAAAGGCATGTGTAATTACATATTTGAGGTCAAACATGATAATGGTATGTGATCATAGAACCATATAACCTATGTGTATCAAGATCAAAGAAGTAGATTACCCTAATGTCCATATGACATGACTAGAGGGAAGGCCCAACATCTAAAAGAGGAATAGATCATGAATCTATATATTCTTGTATCATATGTCAAGTACAAGTGTGACACCTTTGTGTATGTAAAGTCCCTAAATATGTCATCCATCAATATCAAATTAACACCTGGATACCAAGGATCCATGAGAACATATAGGTGCCAAAAATATTTTCATATTTGTGAATGTTTTTGATTTTTTTTGGTGTTTTTGGAATATTTAAATAAGGAAATATCATCCTATGATTCCATTGAATGCATGGTATTAAATATATCCCCAATGTGAACCTTGTGTAATAATATTGTGATATTATCGAAGAACATGCATACGTCTATAAATATAATATCAATGGTGTTCTGTGTATGTAAAATAAGACTATGTGGTCTTTGAGTTCTCTATGGTTTTATTTTAATAGTAGTGATAGGTGCATGTGTAGGTGATCTAGATATCTAAATATGGTGTGTGGTAGAAGATGGAGATTTTGTGTAATGCATTGTATGTTTTTGATGTAATGGTATCTAAATTAATGACTACCTAATAAAGGGGATTACCTTTTACTTACCCTTTTGAAGTGAATTAGACTTATTAGGATTGATAGTTGGTTGTTTATTTGTTTCCTTCTTTCAAGAGGATGTTCATATGGAATTCTATAAATTATAATTACCCGATTGGCATGAATGTATTTAACACACCCATGCACTGTAGAAGGTATGACTCAAAGAGTGTGTATCCAAGGTCTTCTTATTTACATATCAAATATGCCCATGGAATGGATAATTAAAAAATTTATAACCACATGGGAAGGCTCAACCTACAAAGGTAGATTAATCTCACCAAGAACCTTTTGGGAGGTCCCATGAAATGCTATAATTGATCTAGTAGAGGGGTGTAAATTATAATGAGTATAACCCAAGTGCATAAGTAATTTCATGGTGCAAACATTTTCACTTGCACCATTGTCAATCATAACATTGTATATGGGTTGTTTATCAAGGTATGCTTGATTTAATAGAGAATTAAGATCAAATTCATCATCCTTAATTTCATTATCATCAAAGGATATGTATGGACTCTAAACCATAGGAGGTGTATGTCATGTGTAAATACCAATAATCCCATCTAGTGGGTGCCCATAATGTGATGGAGGAGGATATGCATTATATGCCATTTTCACTTCTGGTTCTTTCTTAGAATGGTCTTGTAAAGGATTATTAAATAATTTCTATTTATATTGATCATCAAGTTGTGAACTTGATTCCTTTGGAGGATCCTCAAATGTAAGTTTTTCATCATCAATAAGGTCTTTCATCTTATGTTTCAAGGTAAATAATTTATTTGTAGAATGTTCTGGTCCTTGATGATAATCAAAATAAACAATTGCATCATACCCTTTAGGTAAAGATCGACTCATATCAATCTTTATAGGATGAGGGAGAGATATAACCTGACACTAAATTAACTGTGGGAGTTAGGACACTGCATACTTAGGTAAATGTGAGAATTTTCTCCTTAGTACCTTAGATTAAACAAGATGATTAGGTTGATGTGAGATTGCATTAACCATGGTGATTATTTCCTTCTTAGGCTCGGAGGGTTTGACCTTATAACTTGGTTTGATTATAAAATTATTATTAGATGTATATGCAACTAGTGTCTTTGTTACATACTTGAGCTTATATAATGAAATAAGCTTCATTTAAAAGTCATGTACAACATGGCATAAGTCATCAGAATATTGAAACTTTTTGGAAGCAATGAACTCATGTAATAGAGCAAGTAAAATATGATTGAATATGTCTTATAACTCTTTATCCACCATAGGATTAGTCATTTTAGCTAATATTTTATTATATCTTATGACATATTCATTGATATGTTCATTTTTTAATTTTTAACAATTTGAGCATAGGAAACCTTTTCATAATTTTTAGTGGAAAAGTGTGTTAGGAATTGGTCTACAATAGGTTTGAATGCTTTCATAGTTTGGAGAGTTAAATCATAGAACCACCTCAAAGCATAATCCTTTAGGCTTCTCAGGAACAATTTGGTCAAAATTTTATCATTAGAATCATAGTCAATGCATTTTGCATATAAGGATTGAAGATGTTGCTCAAAATCACCCTTGCCATCATAAAATGGAAATTTAGGTGCAACAAAATTGGCTGGAAAAGGGTGAAAATATATCTCAAGTGCAAGAGGATTATGCAACACATCTAATATATTAGTAGTATGAGGGTATTGTAAAGCATTTTATTCAATGTGAATAACCTTGTCCTCCATGTTCTTTATAAGTTGAACAAGTGTTTGAACTATGGACCCATAGGGATTTATATTAACAAGTTAAGTAGTCATGAAGGGGATGTAAACATGGTTGGTTTGAGATGTAATATGCATTGAAATTGGTATATCCATGGTAGATGTAGGAAGGTAGATAGGTATGGATTCAATTGTATTACCTTCCAAGTATTCATCATCACTATGTGAGGAGGCCTTAACTTTATTATGTTTACTTATTTCATCTCATGTAACATAAAAAAATGCATCAATTAAGAGTTAGTTATTATTGAGATGAGTTATCAAGATCTCCTTATCTTCTAGTTGAAAAAAAGTTTTTGATTTATCATTTCCCATTACTCTACTAATGAAAATTTTAAAATTTGGTGAAAGAGTCAAAAAATAAGATATCAACAATAAAAAAATTACAGAACCCTAGGTGGCCTAGGGTTTAATTTTTAATGATCAGGTTCACCAAATTTTTAACCCTAATTTGGAAGTTGGATATGATAATCGTCACTTGGGGTGTATAGGGTTAAGAATATATAAATTAAATGACACAAGGGTGATAACCAGATTTATAGCAAGCCACATAGATGTTAAACTTAGATATAAGCATATGTTGAATTCATAAAACTAAGATAGTCTAAATATGTAAAGTATAACTAAATTATGTATAGAAATAACATATAAAACAAGGTACTTAGATGATTATGATGCTAACACATTGCTAGATATAAAACATATAGGAAGAGAGTTAGAATATAGCTTTAGAATAGTCATCAAATTTTGAGTCTGAGACTTCCAAAGCTGTGGACACTAACAACAGCCTAGGATGGTTACATTGATGTTATTGTCTAGTTTCGATACAAGTATCATATATAGAATACATAATGGAAAAGGATGTGACCACCTAGATATTTTTATTGTTTTATTCATCTTAACTTTGGTGCATTCATATCTTGGTCATGAATTGTCATTCCTCATGAAATTATAAAACCCTAGTTTTCCATCTTCATAATGATACTAAGGGAAAATGGGTTAGTGGGCACACAATGTCAAGCTAACCACAAAGACCTTGTTGATGGTGGGCACTGCCTACATATCCAATACTCCATAAGAGGGACTCATAATCATGTAGTTCTCCCCTATATTTTGAATTTTGTGTGAATCATTCAATGTATGTAAATTAAGTACAATAATGATCTAGCTTGTAACTTGGTAAATCATACTCTTAAACTATTATTTTAATACTTTAGACCTATATATGATTTTTATCTATGAATGGTCTGTAAATATGGAAGGTTTTCTCAATTGAATTCTTGATAGAGTGATTTTGATAAGTTTCCTTGGTTTCTTTGGTATTTTTATAGATGAGGAATGAATGAGGGTTAATCTTGTATTTATATCAATCCATTTAGAGTAATAACTCACATTAAAACACTTTTTATGACTATTAGGATACCTTTCATTTGTAAATTAGATGAATTTAGGGAACTAGACACTTGCATCGGGTTAGGACAGTAACATCAACACTACAATCTATGCCAAATATTAGTGTCTAAGGAGCAGGAAAGTAGGTACATGTTTAAAACTTACAGAGGTGGAAGATAAGTACATTTTAAGCATTCTAGACAAAATAGAAGATGTGTCATAAAAATAAGACTAGTTGGACTAAGAGATATGCAAAGGGTCATAAGATAGATTAGATGCAAGACTTGTAAAATTAGGGAAGTTATTTAACTAAGAGGGATAATGAAGGTTTGAGTTTTCCAAGTGTACGAGACTGAGGTGCTATATAATCATAAAATAGTGTCTATAATATACAAAATCAAAAGCTAAAATCACACCAGAAGATGTGATTATCATGCACATCTCCTAATCCTAGTCAAAGATCAATATCCATAATTTGCCTCATAATAGATTCGAGGTTCATTGGGGTGCAATAGGCCAGTAGACTAAGATAAGAGATTTCAAAATTTTCTATAGTTTTGACTACTTTCTCATGAAGTAACTAATATTCATAATATATAGATGGCCCTGTAAGGGGTTCTGAGGAATAAGGAAAACATTTTGGAAAGGTAAGTCCATTTTATCTTTTCATTTATATAGCCTTCATGAGATGATATTTATAGTTCACTAGATAACCCAAATTTATGTGGCTAAGGCAAGTTCTCTAGAGTCTATAATGTCAAAATTCTTCTTGTTTTGTCAACTTAATTTGAGTTCACTGATTCCAATAAATATTTTATACCTTGGTATTACTTACATTTTATCTATCACCCATTTCATATTCCCCCTTGGTAGGCAAGTTTCTTTCTAAATATGTTTCCCAACTTCTATGTTACTTAATCAACATCTCTTCCTAAAAAAAGCTAAGAATAGTTTTGTTTTAATTAAATCTATCTTAAGAATAAAAAATATATCTTTGAATGAAAATGCATTAATTCATCACACCATTGCTTTATCCTTCTCTTACTATATCTTTTTTAAGTATGGTTTGTTACTTCTTTTACATCAATGTTGGAACTATTAGTTCAGTTTCATGTGTCCTTGGTTTGATCCTTTTTTTTATTTTTCTTACCTAAAGGTACATTTTTTTGGACTTTTCAATCATTTAGTAGCCTTGGTTTTTCAATTATTCAATTTACACTCATTTTATCCATTTTTCCTTGGTATTTTAGTTTTAAGCTTAGCATTTATCACTTTAGCTTACCAATTATCCAATTGACTTATTTAGTTATGCAAAGTTCATTTATTTTGACTTCCTTGGGATTTTTTATTTTTTCTTTTTAGTTTTGTATCCTTAGGGTTTGTCCAAATTAGTTAATGTGCCCTCCACAATTAAGTTTACAAATATAGTAGAAAACCATTCGTCGATAAAGGTATGTCAAGATATGTATACAATACTTTCAAATTATTTCAATTATTTCCTTATTATCATTTCAATTTATTACTTTTTACTATAATTTACTATCTCAACATTGTGTATTTCTATGTTCGTTCTCGAAATACCATTCCATGCTACAACTGCATGACACGTGATTACATTCAATTTGGGCATATGTATACACACAATACTTTTAAACCTTATTAAGTATTGATGATTTATCTCTTATAAGAACCTGCCACTCATCTCAATCTCTCTGAGTATGCACCTTAAAAGGTGCATTGAGAAAGGAGTTGGCAGACCTTTGGTGCTTCTTAATATTTTCGGCCCCTATACCATTACCTAAAAATACTACAATATACTTTTATCCAATTCCATAAGGAATAAAAACATATGTATACACTCCCCTAAGTAATTCACCATCTAAAATATACCCTACTTAAGTAAACGCCCATTTTATCAAATTTTCTTACTATGGCTTGGTTAACCTTTTTTGGAATTTAGTGCACATTACAGAACTCTATCAACCCACACTGATTTAGTTCAAGGCCTAACAACACTATTTCCTTCCAAATAAAGATGACCTAGCTAACCTTGTTGGAAAATTTATTGAAAAGGTTTAGGGGCAATATTTAGATATAAATACCCCATTAAATTCATTTTTAAATAGAGGATCATTTAATTGCACATCATATAAGCTTGAAAATATGATTATAATCATTTTGAGTTTTCATTGCATAGGGTTTTGCCTTGGATTAGTTTCATTTGTATTGTGGATGTCTTGCATGCATAGAATAAGTCTTATAGCCTAGAGGTAATCTATATTTGTGATCCTTACAAGCCACAAAAACCTTTTAAAAATTACCATTCGCTAAGGGAGAGATTGAGGCATGATGGGTTCACTTCAACAAAGTAAGTATATTCCTAGCCCTTCATATTTTGATAAGTATATGTTGTATAACTAATGGATTGAATAGTATCTCTCCTTTGATGGATTAATTATATATTGTCTTGAATATAATTATATTTTATTATTTTTTTCTTCATCATTTGTGCCACAAACTTTCGTGAACACTAGATTAGCTTACCTATTCATTTTAGATTAACTTGCATGTTCATTTAGTAGATTAGCTTACTTTTCCTTTCATTACTTTATAGGACCTAGCTAGAGTTATTGCATGATGATATGTAGCTAAATGCCTTGGAAACCTATTATTTTCCATTGTGTGGCAATAGATCCCCTAGTTAGGTTTAGTGGATCCATAATTGGTCACAATCCTGATATAACAAAGTATTACTAAGTGGATTGTTAGCTAATTACCTTTTATGAGCTTGGATATTACTTAATAGGATAAGTTTTAGATATGTCATATTTTAATTTCATACAATTCCCACTTGATTTATTGTTATGTTGAAGTCTCTCAATTTTCATGTGAAATCAGGTACTGTGATTTATCCTATTAAGTCAAGTGAGTCTTAGCGATAATTTTTTATATATAACACTTAGTGTGAAAACTGACTATGGTAGTTCTTCTACCTTGTCTTTTTATTTGAGTGAACTTTTTGATTAAGTATCTAAGGCATTCAACATGTTTCGGTGAAAAACCAAGTCTGAAAAAGTCTCGTCATTATGTCAATCACATTTGAGTGATACATTTTTGTGCATTACACTTCTCTTAATAATACACTCATAAGCTTGTTTGGTCTTCTTGAAGCATTCCACTCTAAACCCTGGTAAGTCCTACATTAGGGGATTTGCAATATTAGTTCTAATTTGACATAAAAAAAACTTGATTAGGTCTTAATGGGCCAAAAAAAACATTTTAGACTAAATCAGGGTTTAAAACCCAATTAGGACTGAGAGGCCTTTTAAAATTTCCTTTGATGAAAATTGGGTTAAAATACCTGAATGGATTTGGAGGACCTTTTTAAAATCTCTTTTTTTTTTTTAAAGATTAAAAACCACACTTTGGTGTAGGGGGTTGAGTGAAATGCATCATAGTTGAAAATGGGTAAAGTTAGCACCTTTAAAATAAATTAATTAATGGTACTCATGCCCAAAATCCATAACACATCTCGATGGGGAAGGGGGATAAGCCTCCACTCCCCCTCCTCACACCATTACAATAGGGTAATAATCCTTGACTATGGGCGGGAATCCTCACAACTTTCCCCATTTAGCCATTGAGCTTTCAAAGCTTGATTTTCCCCAGGGGAGAGGACATTCTTCTAGCGCACCTTTTTTTTTAAATTTATTTTAATTAAATTTTAATGTATTTTTTTTTTTAATTAGGTTTATTTATTAATTAATTTTTATTTAATTTAATTTTAATCAATTTTATAAAAAATAATTTAATTTAATTTGTTTAAATTAGCTAATCATTATTTATTTTATTAATATTTTTATGAAAAAGTATTATTAATTCAAATTTCTCGCTCAACACTAAATTTACATTGGGGGATCTTTTCACCTATAACTTTTCATTTGTAGGTTCATTTTATGTGTCCTCTATGTCATCGAGATGCTAGTTCTGTCTAAGTTGTCATGGCATAAGTGCATCATTCAAAAATTATAAATATTCTAGTGTTAGGTTTTGGATGCTTTTATAAATTGTTGATTTTGGTGCCTTTTTTATTTTGCCAATGAAATAACTTGTTGTGTTTGTTGTTTTGACAAGGTGTGAAAATGGAAAAGGTGCTTGGATCTTGGAAAAGAGAGGGAAAAGTGCATTTAGAAATTTAACTCAACCCAATTTTGGAGGAAAAATATTTTCTTCACATAGATTGATTTTCTATAAGAAGTCAAACAAAAGCCATTAAAAGGGCTAGTTTATTTTGTATTCAAGGAGATATTAGAGGACTCAATACTTTTTTTTTCTACATTTGTTGCTTTCCTAGATAGGTGTTCATGTGGGCAATTCTCCTATGAATGTTTGTTATGTATTTCAACATATTATGATCAACCCAAATAATTTTTTTCAAGCAAAAATTTTATCAATCGAATGCTATGGAGAATTCTTTAATTTCATGTGCACGTATATGTTGTTGATGTTATTCTTCTTCATCTATGAGTTACCCTTAGACTAATGGATCACTTTTTTTCATGGATCCATGCATATTAGTTAGGAAAAGGATTGATTTTATATGTTTTATCTAATCTAATGAATCAGATTCATCTTAATTGACAAATAGGTTCACTTTTTAATATTAGTATTTATGTCAATAACATTTAACAATGATAAAAAAGAGTGTAGAATTTAATGCAAGCAAGAATAATATTACTTCTCATAGAGCAAACCACAAATGACACAGATTTTTATAAGTGGAGAAAACCGTCGAATGGTGAAAAAATGTCACAATATATTAGAAGGCTTGTAACCAAAATATTCAATAAGCATAAGATTAAACAAGTGTAAAAGAGAATAAGAGAAACAACTAGAGATTCTTGTTAGGTTGTGGAGCTAAAAGCTTCACTGTTGCAAACAGAGAAGGAGGTTGCTGAGTGGCAGAGCAACCGACGTCAGTCTGATCAACCGACTTTGGTCATATACTGTGTTAGAGCAACCGACATCAGTCAGAAGTCAGCCGACGTTGGTCACCTCCAGGCAAACAAGGACCGATGTCGTTCGCCTATGCGATTCTGGAACTGTCGATTGCAAGAACAGTTTGTTAACGAACTGAGTGTTTGCATGTTAAGAGCCAATTATAGACTCAAAGATGCGGATCTAATTATTGTAATTAGATGTCTAATTATTGTTTGCATGAGATCTATATAATAGACTCATGAGTTGTATTGTAAAGTGTGCTAGTAGAGTTGAGCAGGCCAGTTCCTTCTGTGTGTGAAGAAAGCAAGGGTAGCCCTCCTAGTTCCATATTAGTGCCAAGTGTGGGTGCTGGTTTGGAGAATCAGAAGGATTCTTCATGTATGTATGATCTTGGTCAGCAGGTGTGCAAGGCCAGGTTAGGAAATCTGCATGGTAAGTAAGATCATTGATCTACAGGTGTATGTGTGTGCATGGTCTAGGTTTGCAGGTGTGCAGAACCAAGTTGATTTACAGGTGGTAGCAAGATCAAGGTGACAGCAACACAATAGGTAGCAAGATCAGGCAGGATCTACTTGGAGTACAGTGTGTACTCGGTTATTAAGCAAAGAGGAAGGCAAGGTAGATCCTTCCATAAGTAAGATCATTTGAGTTGCAGGTTGTTGCAAGTTCATGGGAGATCTACTTGGAGTGCGTTGTGTACTCGATTGAGTATGTATGTATACTCGGTGTACTGACAGTAGTGATACTGACTGGTTGGAGGTGAACACCAACTTTGTGTTTGAGTTGTGTGTTGGGACTGTAAGAGAGAGTGAGCTCTTGAAAGTGAATTACTGTACACTTGAGGTGTGGGAAGCCTTTGTAAGGTGAAGAAGAACTGTGGCATCTTCTTGATTTGTAATTCTTTTTTGGAAGAGTATTAATACAATTAGGTATTGTCTCTCATATTCTGTGTTGTTTCTGATTCTAGTTACTTATTTCTTCTAGTTCAAATTCCACATGTTTAGTTTCTTGGTAATCAATGGTGCTTCCTTGGGTTCCTAACAGTTGGTATTAGAGCATGTTTGTTGTTCTAGGTGCCTGACAAGTGGTATCAGAGCTAAGGTTGCAGGGAGCAGGTTTTGTGTTTCATTACAGGTCACTCTTAGGGGTTTTTGATTGAGTGGGAGTATAGCAATGGCAGAAGAAAGTACACTAAGAATGGAGAAACTGAATAGCACGAATGGTCAATTACGGTGTTATGGAAAGAAAGAGCAGGTAAAGAAGTATTGTTGGTTGGTAGCAGATCAGCATGAAGGAACTGAAGATGCAGATGTTGCAGGTGTTGTTGCAGAGGATGCTCTAGAATGTTTCTTGGATAAAGTTGAATCTTGGTTAATAGATTATGTTGCCTCTTTCCATGCAGCCCCAAGTAGAGGGGTTGGTGAGCTTTGTCAAAGTTTTGGCAAAGGGGAAGTGCGACTGAAATTGCAGGCAACCAACACATGGGTGTTGAAGAAGGTCATGCAGGTCCCAGTCTTGAAGATGTAGCTAATTGCTTCAAGAAAGTTGGGTGATGAGAGATGCACAAGAAATCTCACAGTGGATGCACTTGAATTAGCATGTGGTAAGAAAATAGGTACTCTTTATCTACTTGCTTGTATTATTGTTTCCACTTCTATTGCACAGGTGTGGCTTTGTAGGCTTGGTCACATAAGTGAGAAGGGAATGGATGTTCTTAAGTCAAAAGGGAAGAGTTCAACTTTGGAGAGCATAGATCGAGATTTCTGTGAGCAGTGGGATGCTACAAGAAAAGATTGTGTTTATTTTAGGAAAAGGAAGACTGATGTATTTGATAAACTTAAGAACTAGAAAGCCTTGGTGTTCTTGGAGGAGATGACAGATAGAGACCAGTGGATGGGGTTGGATACTTCTGATCAGGGCAGTTTGGATAGGGTTTTGATCCATGGAGAGCTCGCGGGTAAAAAGTCATCACTCACAGGCATACACAGGTACCAGTGTCGATCGAGGGTAACCGACATCGAACAGATAGGTACCGACATCAGTCATGTGCAGACCAGAGGAGTCAGTGGTGTCAGGCAGGTAGAGACTGATGTCGGCAGAATAACCAGTGTCAGTGACCTGGACAGTCACATGGAACCAACGTCAGTCGGATGTAGACTGTGTGGTGACCGAGGTCGGTCACTGAGATGGATTTTGGGCAGATAGCAAGATGTTAAGGAGTCTCAAACGCCCATGGGGAGGACTAAAAGGGTAATTAAGCCTCAAATTTGTTGTTCCTCTTTTTTATACTCGTTGCTCACTGTAGAGTAGGAAGGATCCAGGAAACAGTGGGAGCATGGCATGAACAGGATGCAAAACTAAACGGAAGATTTGGTAGGGTTGCCAGCCAGTATGAAAGCACTGAAAGATGAATGGATACCTTAGTTAAAGAATAGAGAGAATGGACACGTGAGATGGAAGGCCAGGTTATATGGTCTTGAGGAAGCTGTAGGATAGTGGTACATGTTTTGACAGGTGGATGACAAAGCAAGGCTTTAGTCAGTGTCAGTGTAACCATTGTGTTTGTCTTACTAGGTGGATAATGATAGCTCCATTATCCTGTTATTGTATGTGGATGGTATACTAGTTATAGGTTTAGACATATAGGGTTTTGCTAAGCTAAGGGTAAGGTTAGTTCAATGGCATGTCATGAGAAATTTGGAGCAGCAAAATTCTTTGGCATGAGAGACATGGAATATCACATGTTGATTTTGTCTCCAGTGAGAGCTTATGTGAATTAGGTGTTGGCAAGGTTCAATATGCAGGATGGAGAACCAGAGCACACCAAGGGCTAGACAGTTCAGTGTCTGAAATCACATGAGGTCTGGTATAGACCTGAGTTTGCCCAAGCAGTGGGTGCTGTCAGAAAGTTTGCAGTCAATTCGAGAAGGAAGCACTAGAGGGAAGTTTAGTGGATTCTCAGGTATCTGAGAGGGACCAGTAGCAGGGATTCATGTTATGCAGGGTCAAGTACTTCAAATGTGGCAGGTTACTTGGATGACAGGAGGTGTACCACAGGATTTTTGATGGTTGGTCTTCAAGGTTGAGCTTGAAGAGAAATACAAGCCAGGAAATAGATTAGACAGAGTACAGGTATAGGTATAGGTGCAGCTATTTATTTCCAAGTGAGAGATTGTTATGTTGTGGAGCTAAAAGCTTCACTGTTGCAAACAGGGAAGGAGGTTGCTGAGTGGTAGAGAAACCGACGTCAGTCTGATCAACTGACGTTGGTCGTATACTGTGTCAGAGCAACTAACATCGGTCAGGAGTCAGCCGACGTCGGTCACCTCCAGGCAGACAGGGACCGATGTCGGTCGCCTGTGCGATTCTGGAACTGTCAATTGCATGAATATTTTGTTAACGAACTGAGTGTTTGCATGTTAAGAGCCAATTATAGACTCGAAGCTGTGGATCTAATTATTTTAATTAGATGTCTAATTATTGTTTGCATGAGATCTATATAATAGACTCATGAGCTATATTGTCAAGTTTGCTAGTAGAGTTGAGCAGGCCAGTTCCTTCTGTGTGTGAAGAAAGCAAGGGTAGCCCTCCTAGTTCCATAGTAGTGCCAAGTGTGGGTGCTGGTTTGAAGATCAGAAGGATTCTTCATGTATGTATGATCTTGGTCAGCAGGTGTGCAAGGCCAGGTTAGGAGTTCTGCATGGTAAGTAAGATCATTGATCTGCAGGTGTATGTGTGTGCAGAACCAAGTTGATTTGCAGGTGGTAGCAAGATCAAGGTGACAGCAACACAACAGGTAGCAAGATCAGGCAGGATCTACTTGGAGTACGGTGTGTACTCGGTTATTAAGCAAAGAGAAAGGCAAGGTAGATCCTTCCATAAGTAAGATCATTTGAGTTGCATGTTGTTGCAAGTTCATGGGAGATCTACTTGGAGTGCGTTGTGTACTCGGTTGAGTATGTATGTATACTAGGTGTATTGACAGTAGTGATACTGACTGGTTGGAGGTGAACGCCAACTCTGTGTTTGAGTTGTGTTTTGGGACCGTAAGAGAGAGTGAGCTCTTGAAAGTGAATTACTGTACACTTGAGGTGTGGGAAGCCTTTGTAAGGTGAAGAAGAACTGTGGCATTTTCTTGGTTGTAATTCTTTTCTAGAAGAGTATTAATACAATTGGGTATTGTCTCTCATATTCTGTGTTGTTTCCGATTCTAGTTACTTATTGCTTCTGGTTTAAATTCCACATGTTTAGTTGCTTGGTAATCAATGGTGTTTCTTTGGGTTCCTAACAATTCTAGTGAGGAAAAGAGGAGAAAAATAGCTCTTTTATAGAGCTAGAGGAAGAAAATGAGAGTTACATACAACGCAATTATGACCTTACAATCCTTCCAAGTGTGTGTCACTTATGTTCTAATCCCTTACAAAAAGAAAGAAATATGTGCCATGTGGGAAAAAAAAAATTACATACAAAGTAACTCTAAATCAAACAAGTGGATGAGGGTGGTGAGTGACACCTCATAAAAGTAATAATAAAGTGTATTTATAAATATAATAAATACAAACATAACTAGGACTTAAGATAAACCTACAAATCTATGGTAAGGAACCGAATTAATGTTAATTCTTCAACACTCTAGTTACAAAAGTGGAGAAAATCTTTAAAAATAAAGAAAAGAGTTAAAATTACATAATACTCCCCCTTAATAGAAACTTATTTCAAGAGGAATTATAAAAGATAGAGAGAAGAAATAAGAAAATGTACTGCCAAAAATTATAAGGAAGAAAGTGCGATCACCAAGAATCTTCAAAAATCCTCTTTAGACAAGGTGGTCAATCCATCATGGAAAAAATACCAACCAAAAAGAGTAATGCTCCACAAACTTACAAAACAAGTATGCTAACATCAATCTTTTAAGTTAATTAATCAATATGCCAAAAAATACAATCTACATACATAAAAGTAATAAAAGTAGATGTACTTGACTAGAAAAATTTGAGAAAATATAACTTCCATCATAAAGTGCGTAAACCTACGTGAAAAAATTTTAATCAACATAATCAAATCATATTACATTGGCAATAAAAAGCAAGGAATCTATAAAAGATTGATTTTAATTAAAATGGAGACAAAAAAGATGTCTCACTTGCAAAAGATATTATGCGTGAAGCATTAGTAGAATTATCACAAGAAAACATATCAAAGTCTCTATAAGATCCATTACTTTTAGGAATACAAACCATTTTACCCTTATGGTAGGAGATTTAGTCATTTTTCAACAATGTAAAGTATCATGTATAGATTTACCATAAGATTTATAAGGATGCAATTTCAACATCTAGATATTCAATGTCCGTGTTTTTCACAATGCATACAAGGTTTAACATATTTAACCAAAGCATAAGCATTAGAAGTAGTATAATTAAAAGAATTTATATTATAAGTCCTTCGATGAAGAGGACAATAAGAGTGTGATTTTAAATTAGAATCATGTGAATGAATAGAATTAACATAACTGAGACCTTTAGAATTCACATTAGAATTAGGCAAAAAATGTTCGAGAATACCGTCTTGACACTTACCAAATGCATCACTTGAATAACCCATATTTTGCATGATTTTTAATCTAGGATTGGTAAAAGATATGTGCATAGGTGTTTGAGAAGTACAAGAAGTTTCATCAACATTAGAGCTATGAGTATTAGCAAAAGACGCAAATTTCTCATTTAGAGCATCTAAATAAGATTGCATAGTTTGCATTTACTTAGTAAAAGAGGCTTGTAAAGCATTTAAAAGATCATTTTGATACGTAATTTGGTTCATAAGAGGATTTATTTTATCATTTTGAATAGTTTACATAATATACTTAAAAACCAAAAAAAAATCAATTTAAGAGCCATTAAAACATAAGATATAAATTTGGCTATCATTAAAAAAAATCAATTAATAGTAACATTAATTCATCCAATAAACATTTTAAAAATATCATCTTTATAAAATAAATAAATAAAATTGCTTGATGTTTAGATCAATTAACTCAAAAATGTAAGTCTACACGAAAACACCAATTTATTAAAAATTAAAATACTTTTTCAACCCAAACAAAAGTTTAAAAGTAAAATTAATACTTTAAAAACATTATAACTAATTAATTTAAATATAAATAAAACATGTGTCCCAAAGGATTATTTTCCTATGAGGAAAAGACACGAGTTTTTGAAATTAAAATTCATTCAAGAAAAAGATAAATTATCTTACATGCATTTAAGAAAAAAAAAACAGACATAATTTTTATTTTTTATTTTTTTAACTTTTTGATTTTGTCTTTTGTTTTTAAAGAAATGATTTAAGTACTTTGGATAAAACATGACATATATACCAAGTTTTTTTTTGTTTTTTAAAAAAAATTAAAAAGAATGCCATGTTTCAAAGTATGAAATTTTCTTTTCTCAAATTAAATTCATATATATGAAAATAGTCATGCCATGAATTATGAAAATAATGTCACCATACTCATGCCACATAAAAAATTCATGCCACATGGCCAAAAAAAAATTTATATTGCTAAAAAAAAGGTAGGCGATCTGTGTTGAAATAAAACCTTGTGCTAAAAAAGAATTAAATTACTATTTTAAATTGAGATAAAAAGCATGATGAAAATCAAAATGATATAATAACACAATTCAAATAAAAAATAAATCTCGTAAAAAAATTCAAAAAAGAATATCAATTGAAACACCCAACGAAAGAGATAGATGGCATAAAGGGCAGAAATTGAACTTAGAATGCCATACAGGTGCAATAGGTGAGGAAAGCTTAATAAGTGAAATATAAATATGCAAAAAGTGATGCCAAGGGAAAGTGAATCCTACGCGAGCCAAGAGAGGGTAGTGACTAGTAAGGAGAAAAATGAAAGTACCACACTTTGAAGTAAAGACTGCAAGGAAGAGAAGATGATGCAGATAGGATAAAAGGTGACGTCGTACGGAGAGGGGTGCAGATAGATTCATTGATTAATATTTTTTTTTGGTTAAGCTTAAAGTAAGTATTGAAAAACATATAATTTAAAAAAACTCAGATTTGAATACTCAAAGAGTTTGAAATATTGAGATTAGAGAGGAAAAAAATCTTTAAAAAAGCAATTTAAAAAAAAAAAAAAAACTTCACCTCTGAAAGTACCAAAAAAATAGTTTGAAAATTTTATTTCAGAAACCTGAAAAAAGAGGTTAAAAGATAGAAAACTATAAAAAAATATGTTAAAAAAGAGATGTATTTGAAAAAAAGTTACAAAAGGTGGAGTCTTTGTAAGACAAATCTAGGACTTCTCTCAAAAACTGCGCATTCACAAATCAACATTAGAAATATATGGCTCTGATACCATATTAGGATTTATGCCAAGAACGTTTAACAATGACAAAAAAGAGTGCACAATTCAATGTAAGAAAGAACAATATTACCTCTCATAAAGAAAATCACAAATGAGACACAGATTTTTATAAGTGGGGAAAATCGTCAAATGGTGAAAAATTCCCATAATATATTAGAAGGCTTGCAACTAAAATCTCCAATAAGTACAAGATTGAATCAAGATTACAAGAAAATAAGAGAAAGAGATAGAGATTCTAGTGAGGAAAAGAGGAGAGGAAGTGCTCTTTTATAGAGCTAGAGGAGGAAAATGGAAGTTACATATAGCATCATTATGACCTTACAAGCCTTCCAAGTGTATGTGACTTGTGTCATAATCCCTTACAAAGAGAGAGAAATCTATTCCATGTGTGGAAAATCGTCAAACTATAAATCCAACAAGAGGATTAGGGAGGTGAATGCGGATTAGGGAGGTGAATGATACCTCATAAAGGTAGGAATAAAGTGTATTGATAAATACAATAAATACAGACATAACTAGGACTTAGGATAAACTTATAAACTTATAGAAATGACCCAAATTAAAGTTAATTCTCCAACACTTTCTCTTTTTTTTTTTTTTTTTCCTTTTTTTTTTTATCGATTTGTTAGCTTAAGATTAGTGTATAATCAAATTTACAATATGTGTTTACATATTTCATTTTGATTGTAAACTCTTGTTTATTTTTGTTTATGCATTGTTGAATGTATGCAATGAACGTATTTTAAATCAGGTGTATTTCCTTTGCTAAATCTAACACTACTAATTTTTGGGGTATTTTAGGGATGTTTGTTATCCCTTTTTGCACACTCAAACCCCGCATTGACAAATCCAAAAAAAATTATTGTCCCTGTCATTTGTTAAAGTTAAAATTTAAACTAGTAGGCTCGTTGAAATTAAATAGTTTCACATTAACTAGTTGGTTTACCTAGTATGTCATAACCTTGTGATATAAACCTTGGAAAGAGTTTTGGTTTCCTTTCATGAGAAGTTGAATAGTTCCCATCCTACTTAAGTTGGTGTGCCAAATGACCCTTTAAAAACTATACCAAATTATACACTACTGACATGTTTTGATGTGTTTCTTCATGTCCCCCTTCTTTCTCTTCTCTTTCTCTCCTTTGTTTCTCTCTTTTCATATTTCTTTTATTATTGTGGTGGATCCCCCCAAAAAATATTCACTTAGTTTCTCTAAATACGTAGTGATTATATTTTTTTAGTTGTTTGTATTGGGTCCATTAGGGTGCAACTGCAATGATGTGTTGTGGTCTTGTCTTGTTCATTATAAATCATTTTATATTAGTTTGTGTGCCAATAGGGTCCTAATTTTAACTCAAGTCATATATAAATGTACATATATGTAAGTGTTTTAGCATATCTATAAATAATATAAAAGAAACTAGCATTTATAGACATAGTGATGTATTAAGTATTTATAGGAATTCTAGAGAAATCAATAAAGCATTTAGAGATTATCTATAAGCATAATGTATTCTCTTCCTAATAATAAATCTTGAAATGTGATCTGAAATATTAATTAAAAAATATTTGTCTAATCTTAATTAAATGTTTATATATGTTTATATTATAATTTAATGGAAATCCATTTATTCATAATACAATAATATATAGCATGCAAAGATATGGCTATTAAAGGTACCCATTTTGTAAATTTGATTAACTTTGTCACATTTTCTATATAAAACTATCTTTGTAAGTATATAATCTATTGCTATATGAGGAAACGATGTTTCATTTACTTCATTTTAAATAGTGGAAATCAATATATTTGATTATTTTTTCATATAAATATTATTTCAAAGTATCTTTCTAAAATTTGTTTCACATAATTAGTTGAGGTTTGTATTCACCTAATCATTTATAAGAGTTATTTTTGAAATTTGTATTCTATTTCATATAAACTAATAATCCATTCTTTTAAGTTAAGGAAATTAAAACAATATAAAATAATTTTTAAGAGCATAAGTTGAATTGATAAAATAGGAGGGCTCACTTTTTTTCATTAGCCAAGACAAATTTTTGAATATATAAATATATTAAATAAATAAATAAAATCTTAACATACTCTCTCTCATATAATGATTTTATGTGTATTCATTAAAAAATAGAATTAAAGAAGGTATTTGCAAGACTCAACTAAAGTTGGGATTTTAAAATTTTAGTGGACCCATCTTTAGTTCTTATCATAGAATGTCTATTAATATAATGAATATACTTAAATCGTATATGAACATAGTTGTGAGCTCAAATAGGTCAAATCAAATGGATCAACTAGTCATATGTCAAAAGTATGGAAAAATAAAAGACCCAACCTTGTTTTATGTCAAAATATTCCAAAGTAAATGGCTTAACCTTATTGTATGCCAGAATAATACCAAAGTATGCCAAAATAAATGACTCATGTGCAAGTAATAGTCAAATATATAATAAGTAGTAGTCCATACATAACAAGAGAGTTGTGTGCATACATTTACATTTATATACTTTAGTTAGGTTTAGTAGATTTATAATTGGTCATGAACCCAATATAAAAAAGTATTGCTAAGCGGATTATTAGTTGATTACCTTCTCTGACCTTGGATATTACTGAATAGGATAAGTTGTAGATCTATCTTAATTCACTTTCATACAATTTCTATTTGCTTTATTGTTATGTTAAACTCTCTCAATTTTCATGTGAAATCAGGTCCTATGACTTATCCTATTACGTCAAGTGAGTCTGTGCGATAAATTTTTAAATACAACACTTAGTGTGAAAACAGACTATGGTAGGTATTCTACCTTGATTTTCTAGTTGAGTGAACTTCTTAATCAGGTCTCCACGGGATTCAATATGTTTTAGTGAAAAACCAGGTTTGAAAAAGTCTCGTTGTTGCATCAATGACATTTGAGAGATATATTTATATGTATTAGACTTTTCCCAAAAATGCACTCATAAGCCTATTTGGTCTTCTCAGAGCATTCCACTCTAAACCTCGGCTAAGTCTGCGATAGGTCATTTGTAATATTAGTGCTAATCAAATGTTAAAAACTTGATTAGATCTCAAAGGGCCAAAAAAATCATTTTAAACTATAAATCAAAGTTAAAAACCCAATTAGGTCTGAGAGGACTTTTAAAATTTCTTTTGATGAAAATTGGGTTAAAATACCTGAATGGATCTGCAAGGCACTTTCAAAAACTCATTTTTTAATTTTAGGTTAAAAGCCCCATTTTTGTGTAGGGGTTGAGTGAAATGCATCATAGTTGAAAATGGGTTTATAGATTCAAATGAGTAAGGTGAGCATCTTTTAAAAAAATAAAATAATGATAGTCATGCTCAAAATCTAGGACCACATCCTCACATCATTACAGTCATTGAATAATACCTGATTATGGGCGGGAAACCTCATAACTTTTTCCATTTAGCCATTGAGCTTTCAAAGCTTGATTTTGCCCAAGGGAAAGAACATTCCTCCATTCCACCTTTTTTAAAATTTTTATTTTAATTAAATTTTAATATATATATTTTTAAAATTAAATTTATTTATTAATTAATTTTTATTTTATTTAATTTAAATTAAATTTATTAAAATTTAATTTAGTTTAATTTAATTTGTTTAAATTAGTTAATTATTAATATTTTTAAGAAAAAATATTATGAATTCAAATCACTAAAATGGCTCAACAGGGAATATGAACACGGTTGTTATCATAGAACGTCTATTAATATAATGAATATGAACACGGTTGTGGGCAAAATGGCTCAACAGGTGATACGTCAATTTAGGTCAAACTAAATGACCCATCTTTGTCTTATGCCAAAATATTCCGACGTTAATGGCTTGACCTTGTCGTATGCCAAAATATTCCGAGGTAAATGGCTTAACCTTGTCGTATGACAGAATATTACCAAAGTATGCCAAAATGAATGGCTACCATAACAGGAGAGCTGTGTGCATATATTCCGCCATGAAACACGCTCGTTTAAAATGCAGCAAGAACTCTTTCGGATATATAGGCTTGTCCACTCATTTTTTTACTTTTGCTTTTCTACGACGATGGAAATTGCTCAATTTTGTCCTGTCTTAGCGAGAAGAGTCAAGGTCTTTATCCTATGCCAAATGAAATTTGACTTTGTCCTATGCCAAAGGAAATTCCTCAAACAGGAGAGCTGTGTGCATACATTTACATTTGTTTTGCTGTCAAATATGCAACGTTGAGAGGAAGGTTTGCCTGGTCTGCGTCTGTGTACAAAAATTCAAATCGTTAACATTCTGAATCAATGGAGTTAGAACTGCCTGTTTCTGTATCTGCAAGTGTGGGTACTGCCGCGCTTTCCGAAGGTCCCGATCATTCCTCTATTACAGAGGCTTCCGAAGACGCGGTTAGTTTACCCGAGCGGATCATTTCGTTTTGTTTCGTGCTATTCTATTTGAATTAATTGGGATAAATGTTTTTTTGGTTTTGCAGGTGGAATCCGACGACAGTGCGGCTGGGGAGGAAGACTTAGAGCAGCAAGTGGCTGAAGCTGAAGCTGAATCTGAATCTGAATCAGAACCAGAGGAAGAGAGCCCTGGCGACGGACTTCAACGGCTTCAGCAAGTGGCTGCGCTTATTGTGGGAATCACCTTCCCTGCCATATTCACTGTTCGTCTCAACGATCACAATAAAGACCAAGCTGGAGCGGCCCTTAACAGTAAGACCATTGCCTTCGATGTATTTTTAGCGGCAGACATTGTGGGTTTATTGACTTCCATGTTGGTTGCTGTAATTCTTGGTATTATGACACATACGAGAAAGCTTGTGCTGTTCAGCAAGGCAGTTTTGTGCATTGCTATCGGAATCACGGCATTAGCTTTACTCACAGGCGCTTATGTGATGATTTCACAACGTAGATATTGATATTGATATCGATATCTACTGTATTCCGATTTATGTACTGTTGATATTTCTTGGAGATTCTGCACACCTCCATGATTACAATTGACATTACTCACAAAGACTCCACGCTGTGGCCTTCTTTTGTGATAGTGGTCATATCTAAATAGAGTAAAGTTACCATTTATTATGTTAATAGACATTCTATAAGAATAATTGGGGATGATTATTTATAGAAGATTATTAACATTGATTTTATTTTTATAATTATTTAAATAAATTCATTAGAACCTGCAATTCATATGCAAGCATATTTGTGTATATAGTTTATAGAGTTATCAGTCTCTATTTTCTTTCTCTAATGGATAGTTTTGTTTTCTTTTTAAATGTTTCTTTATCTTTGGTTTTTTCCTTGTATTGTGGCGGTGGGTTGTTTATCTTGCTTATTGTGGACAGGTTTGATGATGATGAAATAGTATTGACATAGTAGCCTTGGCATTATAATATGTTATCCAAGACCTTATTGGGTTGACTATTGGGCACACTAGCTTTGAAAACTTTAATTAAGTTGGTACCTTATGAGCCTTATGACAAAAGGCAGACCTTAGACTTGGACGTGGAATTTTTACTTATGAAAAAGGATAAGATAGGTTATGTACATGTTATTTAGTTAAGTTTACTAAATTTAATTTTAAGTTATAGTTGGAAGTTTTAGGTCATATTGATCTAATTCGATTTTGACACTCAGTAAGATTATGAATGAGAATTTTGTGGAGAGGGAAACAAAAGTAGTTTTGATAATATAGGATTTTACTTAGATGATGTTGGAAGCAATATTTATACAATAGAAATATGGAAGAAAGAAACATAATATTTTTATTAAGATATTTTTATGAGATTATGATTAAAATTTGAAGATCTTATGAAAATACTTTAGAAGTGGAAGTAATTGTAGACACCGAAATCATGTCTACTCCTTGGTCGACTCCCCCCCTTGGTCCCCTTGGTCCACTCCTAACACATTCCTAACCCACACACTTATTAATTTAAAATAATAACTTATTTTAAATTAATAACCACCCCCTTTGACACCTCACCCATGACACCTCACCCCACCTTGGATACCTCTCCTTAGATGCCTCCCATCACCCTATGACCAATTTATGACCTATTTCAACCCTCCTCACGCCTATTTAATCCACCTTCGACCGTTTTCCCACGACCAATTGACCCTGGCAGTTGGAAGAACGGGCAAAAGGCTAATTTTAGTCTTTTTTCCGTTATTCTATCTGTCGACGTCGATTACAGTCGGCTAGATTGCCGACATCGGTTGCTTAAAACCAACTTGCAGGCTGAATCAATGGATCCTCTTCCCCCGAATGCAAAAATTCTCTTGCACCCGGACTTCGACCTCTCTTTCTCTCTCTCTCTCTCTCTCTCTCTCTCTCTCTCTCTCTCTCTCTCTCTCTCTCTCTCTCTCTCTCTCTCTCTCTCTCCCAGACGCACACTAAGCATCACAGGGTACAGGGACTCTGCATCAGTCACTCTACCTCTTTGTAGGGAGTCTTCTACATTAGCAACAAGCATTCACTCCTCTGGTTCTTTAGCAAACAAGAGCTAAGTATTCTCCTTTTATGTGATTTCAGTAGCTCAGGATGTATTTGTAATCAGTTTCTTCTTACTACTTCCAAGCAATATTATCAACCAGACAAACCCTAACTTTCAACTAGACCAGACTTGACTAAACTTCTTCTCAGAGAGGCTAAGAGGCCTTTATCCTACCCTTACCCCTTTTCTGACAACATATCCCCTGCCTTAGTCCCTCCTAAAGACTCTATCTACTGTCTTACCACCCTACACAGACTCTCAGACTACCACAAACCATTCCATCGACCGAGGACTCGTCCAGAACCCGTCCAAGGCCATTGCCCCGATCGACGCCGGCCTCCAGGCCCATTATCCTTACCGACGTCGACAGACATAACCGGCGTCGGCAACCTTAGACCAATCGACGACGGTAGACTAACCGGCGTCGGCGACTGTGGCAGACCGACAACAGACAATAGGTACGCATTATCTAGTTTCTTCTTTGCTAGTCATTTGTCATTTCTTTATTTTTGACACTTTTACTTATTAACAATGGACTGTCATCCCATAAGGAAGTCTTTGCACTTCTGGGATCAAGCTTTTGCTTGGCAGTCCACCTTATGCCTATCTAACAATCTTCTTTGTTTGAGTCTCTTTCTTCTACAGGTGTCATCCTCCACAGCCAAACAGGAGTCCCTAGAACGTCTGGATAACGGTGTGAAAACTTCATCCGGGTATCATCTAACTCCAGACCATTTATCTTAGTTTCTTACTTCCTTTGAATGTAGAAAAGTGAAAACAGTTTGAAACATTCTGGCACGCTCGGTGCGACCCTTGGAATTTTCCTTGGGTTCATCATACTTTTTCTTCTAAAACAAACTTTTCATATAGGTGCATTACGTCTCTTCTTGCATCCTTTTCCTCTATCTCTTCCAAAAGACACCATTAGCAAAGTTAAAAAGAATCCTTCTTTTTCTTTCTTTCCTGCTTCTAGAGTAGTGAAATTTCATGCTCTTAACCATTTCTCGACTTGTTTTCATCCAAACACACATTTCAGTTTGGGCTTAAAATCTATTGCATATCATTTCTGTTTGAATGCATATTTAGTCCATTCATCTAGTAACTTAAAACACATTATGAATAAAGCATAGTCCACTTATGTTACACGACCTGACCACTTGCACAATCAAACATCTAAACATACATGAGACAAGGCCCGACTAGTATTTCATCACCTAGCAGATACCTTACCCTTCCTGGCAATCCTACTTGGACTTCACCACCAAGGGGAGAGCCCACTCTGTTCTCTGGCAGAGTATAAACTCTAGGGAAAGTATATACTGGCTAAGCGACCTAGCTTATCTCTGAGCTCGTGAAGTGAGGGGAGCTTTCTCCTTAGCACCAGGCCACGTACGAAACCTAACACAGACCTTGAGCACTGAAACTAACCCAAAACCAATTTTAGACTGCTTCTTCTAGGACCCGTTCTAAAAGCCAACTTCCCAAACACACTCATCTAAGGCATAAACCAACAAGACTCTAAAACTTATTCTTAGGAATTAACGTTAGAGTTTGCTTGTCTTCATCTACTTTTCTGTCTCTATCTAGTTTTTTGAGCTGGTGAGGTCGCATTCTGAGATTTAAAGATAGCTCAGACTTTCTTCTTTCTTCCAAAAACTTTCAGTTTCTGGAAACACATGATAACCGACATCGGTTTTTCAACCGACGCCGGCAACTTATTTTCACCGACATCGGTTATTTGACCAACGTCGACCACTTTTTTTCACCGGCATCAATTTTTATACTGACGTCGGTCACTGTCAGCAACTTTTCCTCCAAAACAACAACCTTAAAACCCGACCCTTTTTCTGTCAAAAATAAATTTTGGTTTCTGAAACTGAAAAAACACAGTTTCTAGAACCTGACCCTTTTTTGCCTTGAATGGTTTTGACACGTAGTCAAACCAAAACTCCTCTTGACCATGCAAGGCAACAACCACTTCCGCCTTCGCCCTCCATAACTAGTCCTCTAATGGAGTATCATTCAGAGACCGAATGAACTCCTACCCAATCAACTCAAACTCAACATTCAATTGTCCCTAAAGGGGACCAAAACTTTGAGAGACTCCTTGACCACAACATCAAGGCTCTCCAACACTATCTCGTAAGAAACCAAACGCGAGACCTTTCGGGTGAAGTGACGATGACATCAACACCATCCGCTACCCAGCCTCTTATGACTCAGGCTATTGCCTCAACCATTAACCTGACCATGGCTAATACGCAAAGTTTGGCCTCCCCATCTATTTTTGGACCAACCTCCATCAGGGTTTCATTACCCCCTCAACCACATGCAATTCAACCAAGTTTTACACCATAAAAGAACTTCATTGTCTCGACTCCACACACTCTTGCGCCTATACATGTAGGAGTGACAACCTACCCTTTTACCAATGCCGCCATTCAACCACCTTTGGTGGTATCTAGTCAACTCATGCCTTCCAACTTCACGACACAAGCCCCCTTGACTTCAACATCAGTCCCTATGACTAGTTATCGATATGTTGCCCCTACACAAGTGCAACCAACTACGTTATATGCCCCTCTTAACACCTTCCAAGCGCCCTACAATCTAGGGGGCGCTCCACCTACAAATCCATCAACTGATCTAATCAAAATGTTGATGGACAAAGTGTCTAACCTTGAGACATCCATTTCTGGTTCAAGCAATGCTCTCTCATATGACCAAATTTGTAACGAACCCATTCATCCCTCTATCCCAATCTGACCGTATTCCAGTCAGTGGGAGCTTCCTAAGTTTGCTCACTTCTAGAGTAAGGAAGACCCGCAACAACATTTACGAGCATTCAGACATGCTTGTTATCTTATAGCGCATGATGATGCATTGTTGCTACACACATTTCCCATGTCGCTTTCTGGTGCTGCCCGCGATTGGTATAGTTCTCTTACCAGTCACTCTATCTTTACCTTCACTCAACTTGCCCAACTTTTTCTTGACCACTTTTCAATTAACATCACTAAAAAGGTCTCCATCACAGACCTATACTCCATCAGACAATTTGACGATGAATCCATAGCCGATTTTGTTGCCCGTTGGAGAGGCTTAATCAACCAACTCTCTTTCTCTTTACCTCAAACTGAGCTCATTGAGCTCTTTTCTAGAGCATGTGCCAAGCACATCTCACCTACTTTGTGGGTTCAGACATTCTGCACTTTTGATGAAGCTTTCACCATGGCTCGAAAGCTTGAACTCTGCGATGTCGAAGAGGACAAGGTCAAATTGCAAAATAACAAGGCAAAATCCAATTACCCTTCTTCGTCCAAACCTTCTTCTTCCCACTCCAAGCCCAAGGGAGTGGCAAACGTTGTGGTCTTTAGATCACCATCATCGACAACAACCAACCAATCTCAACCTTCCACATCACAAAGCATCACCAAACAATTCCAACAATGGTATATACAGCATAAGTATACTCCTATAAGAGAATCATACGCTTCTATTTTAGATAAACTCGTCAAGTAGGGGGTCCTCAATCTCCCTCAAATTTGACCACCTCAATTCGACCCCTCAAAACCTATCCCTGCATGGTACAAGGAAAATGACTTTTGCCACTATCACCGTGTCAAACGCCATGACACAAACAACTGCAAAACCTTTAAAAACATTGTCCAGGACATGTTAGACAAGGGGGATCTTGTTTTAGATAACCCAAACGCGCCACTAAATCAAAACATCGACATCTTTAGATAACCTTTTCCTAACCACCCCCTATCCAAAACAACATTCAGACCATGGCCGATGACCCCCGAGAGCGTAATATACGCACGGTCAACACGGTTTTGCCTTCCATTCCTAACCAACCTCTTCCACAGTCTGAAGAGGTTAATCAACCTACTTGTCCACCATGGGTAGAGGAGCCTTCCTCTCCTATTTTGCCTCCACCAATGGAGGATAATCCTCCATCCATACCTCTTTCACATGTGGGAGAATCTACCTTGACCTCTCACATATTAGAAGACGCCTTGACGACACCAATGCCGACTACCTCACCCTCATCCTTATCGTCAATGGGGGGTCATACTTTTTTTGCTCCTCGACCACATGAGGAAGCCATTATCATCCCAACGCTCTCTCCACCTGAAGAGCCACATTATCCAATTCCTTCTCCACTGAGAGAAGAACTTATCACTTCACCAACTTCGACCAAAGAAGATCCAGTGATGACTCTTATCACCTCACCTCAATATTTTAAACGACTGACTATAAAACCTCATGCAACCTCATCCAAACCCTTGCAGTCATCTACCATACCAAAATAGGTTAAATCCCTCGGTGTGCGCCCCATATCCAACCTCACTCACCCACAAGTGACGGTAGACTTAAACCTCGCCCCACACAATAGTAGTCCTCACACTAAACCAAAGAAGGCTACTAAACCCCATCGGAGAACTCCTCCCCCACCTTCTCCATTATCATCCATCTTGGGTCCACATCCGTCTACTTTAGCAGGATTGATCCCACATCCAACACCTCTTAACAAGAATGTGCCATCTCCACATATGGCCATACCGCCAACTAAAAAGGTGACACACCAAACCTGCCAAACAACTCTTAAACAAAAATTGTCAACCTCTACTACAACAAAGAGCGCCGACCCATTAAAGGGTTCTTATGCTTCGATGTTATGTCGATTGTTGCAATCATCTAGCATCGTCCTCCCGCCTATCAAGCGTTACCAACCTCTTAGACCAAAACCACCTTGGTTCGATGACACTAAAACATGCTAGTATCATCGCACACTGGGGCATGACAATGAGTGTTGTTGCGCCCTTAAGGCCGTCATCCATCAACATCTGACAAAGGACACCCCTCACATTGAGGCTTCTTCTGACCACATTTTTGACCAACTACCGATGCCATCTCATACCTCTCGAACCTCTTCAGCTAAATCGGGATCCCCACATAAGACCATGGTCCCTCAACCACCTCCTCAACCTTTATTCGAAATCAACACTGTTAGTGTGGCTACCAGGCCCCAAACTATGAAGAATAAAGGAAAAGACCAGACTTCTACACCTTTGACATACCCATTATTTGTCAAGACCTCTCAACCAACACAACCCAATATTTCTATCTTGGACATGTCTCGACCATCATCACTGGGGGAAATCCCTCCTAACCTCACTAGTCCACATGACGCTTGGTATAAGCGACTAATGGACTACTTGACATATTCTATCATCCCTCCCAAACTCTCTAGCAATAGACGATGAGCTTTTATCAAGAACACTGCTCGCTACACCATGCTAGGGGGACTTCGTTACAAGCAAGGTCTCGACGGCCTCCTTATCCAATGCCAACAACATCAACCAACCAACACATCAATCGACCAAGCCTCGACCAAGTATCGACCAAACCTCGACCAAACATCGACCCCAACCAAGCATTGACCAAGTCTCAACCAACTTCTTAATCATCTTCGCATCCAACGACCAACATGTGACCAATTGGGAATGAAGCAAACGGGGAAAGTTTGCTCCTAATTGACTCAGACCTTGCATCATGACACACAAGCATGGGTCAGGGACTTATCAGAACCTGAGCCCCTTTATGCCTTGCATCTTCGACGAGTCTACTATTAGTCAAGTAATTATTTACTTGACGTTTAACTTGAGCTTGATCCCTTGAGCAATCCCCATCATCGTCATTCCTATTCTTTTTCAACCCTTAACCCTCCAAACATTAGTCAACCCTTTTGTCAAGCATGAATGCTTCATCCTAATAAAAGGGAAACCCTCTAAACCTCTATAGTCAAGTCCATGACCAAAAATTTTAGTCAAATATATATATATATATATATATATATATATATATATATATATATATATATATATAAGTGGGATACCTATTCCAAGGTCATAAAACTCTAAATGCAGACTACTCCCTCGAAGGACAGCTGTATCATAATTTTTGTAATTGATAGATTGCTCTCTTGAAGGATAGCTACTCAAAGACATTTAAACATACAAAGCAGAATATAGAGCACTCCCTCGAAGGATGGCTATGCCTAAATCTTGCTACAAACAACACTATATCAGAAGCTTCCCACACCGATCAGCTTCACAACATGACCACAAAGCAAAACAACATCCCCATGTAGACTTCCCGCATCGATCAGTCTACCCCCCCCCCCCAAAAAAAAAAAAAGATCATGGACTTGACTTGTAGTTATTCTCAAGGTCTCCTATAAAAAGGGGCAAAGTTATCCCTACTCAAAAGGGTTACCCTATCCATCCATATCACATAATCACACCTATCACCCCAACATACTCAAGGGATTTCGAGCTCACTTAATGTCAAGTGATTCAAGTACTTCTCTAACACAACTAATGGTCAACGACGTAATGCATGAATGGGGCTTTTATTTCTAAACAATCCCCTACCTATGCTATCATTATGGTCCTTGTCAATGAAAGAGCAACGCGCCTTTCACTTCTTATATCTTGGTCACATTCAACCAAATCATTTTCTAAACCAAACCAAACCAAACCAAGCATTTTCAGACCAACATGACATAGTCCATTTCACATAGTTTCTATGGACAACAATACACATGGAAACTATCAACCACACAATTTATGTTAAGCATAAACCACTACTTGCTGAAGCATAAATCAACTCATTTCATTTTTAGCATACATCCATCACCAATATGGAAAATTGCTAGGAGTGAAAGACCCTATCACCAATGTTATAGAATACACCATCACCCAATATGGAAAATGCTGTAACATCATCTTACCCCCATTATTTAACATGACCAAAACCAATCATCAACTATTTTGACTCAACCAGTCTGAACTACATTGGCCTGGGGCCCTTCAAACCAAGGGTTATGTAGGCAGCACTCAGATGACATGACGTCTTCTAGGGTTAGCTTGGCCACATCCATTTGTTCGTCTATCTAATGGACAAACCATATTACCTTTAACCATCCTTTAACCAAATCCAAACCAACCTATCAACCAGTCTGAACTACATTGGTCTGAGGCCCTTCCACCAAGGGCTATGTAGGCAGCACTCAGATGACATGACGTCTTCTGGGGTTAGCTCAGCCACATCCATTTGTTCGTCTATCTGATGGACAAACCATATTACCTTTAACCATCCTTTAACCAAATCCAAACCAACCTATCAACCAGTCTGAACTACATTGGTCTGAGGCCCTTCCAATAAGGGCTATGTAGGCAGCACTCAGATGACATGACATCTTCTGGGGTTAGCTCAGCCACATCCGTTTGTTCATATATTTGATGGACAAACCATATTACCTTTAACCATCCTTTAACCAAATCCAAACCAACCTATCAACCAGTCTAAACTACATTGGTCTGAGGCTCTTCCAACAGGGGCTATGTAGGCAGCACTCATATGACATGACATCTTCTGGGGTTAGCTCAGCCACATCTATTTGTTCATCTACCTAATGGACAAACCCTTTTACCTTTAACCATGACTTAACCTAGTCAAAACTTGTCCATAACCAACCATCTTCCTCCCCTTTAGGGAGAACTACATTGGCATGAGGCCCTTCCAATAGGGGCTATGTAGGCATCACTCAGATTACATGACGTCTTCTAGGGTTAGCTCGGCCATTCCTTTATCACCTGTCATTCCTTCGTCCGCCCATCTAATGGACCAACTATCTCAACTCGACTCGATCAATCAACCTTGGAGATCACGACTATCTCCTTAGACCATGACCACTTCCAAGACAACTTTGCCTTAGTTGTTTTGATTGCATGTATGCTACCTCATGAATGGTTAGTAAAATTGTTTGCAACCCGCATTATGACCCTCAAAAGTACTGGATCTCGAGCAAGTTGATCCCCACTACTTGTGACATTTTCATGTTTCTAAGAGCACTTCCTGAGCCCGAGATACTTGGAACATGATGACCATTAGAGCTACAACTTGGATCGAATAACCCAATCAGCTACGACTAAATGTTGGGGCCCAGTTATTTCAATTTTGGCACTCCTCAACTTTTGACTAGTGACAATTTGACTTGACCATATCGTGAAGTGGTATGCATGCAATCTCAACTATTGCCACGTTCACACTCAACCTTCACCATATCCATCCACTCTCTATCAAATTGGCACCTGATATCAGGTTCCCTTCCCTCGACTCCCGCTTTGAGGGGGAATACCTCATCCCATAATTGGGACAATCAACATTCATTTTTGTCTTGCAGTTCATCAGAACAACCAACAAGATGAAAAAGACCTCATCCCATACTTGGGGCAATTTACTCCTATTTTTGTCTTGCAGTTCGTCAGAACAACCAACAAGACAAAAAGGGGCAAATGTAGACACCGAAATCGTGTCTACTCCTTGGTCGACTCCCCCATTGGTCCCCTTGGTCCACTCCTAACACATTCCTAACCCACACACTTATTAATTTAAAATAATAACTTATTTTAAATTAATAACCACCCCCTTTGACACCTCACCCATGACACCTCACCCCACCTTGGATACCTCTCCTTGGATGCCTCCCATCAGCCTATGACCAATTTATGACCTATTTCAACCCTCCTCATGCCTATTTAATCCACCTTCGACTGTTTTCCCATGACTAATTGACCCTAGCAGTTGGAAGAACAGGCAAAAGGCTAATTTTAGCCCTTTTTTCGTTATTCTATCTGTCGACGTCAGTTACAGTCGGTCGACGCTGGTGGGATCACCGATGTCAGTTGCTTAAAACCAACTTGCAGGCTGAATCAATGGATCCTCTTCCCCCGAATGCAAAAATCCTCTTGTGCTCAGACTTTGACCTCTCTCTCTCTCTCTCCCAGATGCACACTAAGCATCAAAGGGTACAGGGACTCTGCATCAGTCACTCTACCTCTTTACAGGGAGTCTTCTAGATCAGCAACAAGCATTCACTCCTCTGGTTCTTCAGCAAACAAGAGCTAAGTATTCTCCTTTTATGTTATTTTAGTAGCTTAGGATGTATTTGTAATCAGTTTCTTCTTACTACTTCCAAGTAATATTATCAACTAGACAAACCCTGACTTTCAACTAGACCAGACCTGACTAAATTTCTTCTCAGAGAGGCTGAGAGGCCTTTCTCCTACCCTTACCCCTTTTTTGACAACATATCCCCTACCTTAGTCCCTCCTAAAGACTCTATCTACTGTCTTACCACCCTACACAGACTCTCAGACTACCATAGACCATTCCATCGACCAGAGACTCATCTAGAACCCATCCAAGGCCATTGCCCCGACCGACACCGACCTCCAGGCCCATTACCCCTACCAACGTCGATATACATAACCAATGTCGGCAACCTTAGACCAACTGACAATGGCAGACTAACCACCATCGGTGACTGTGGCAGACCGACAGTAGACAGTAGGTACGCATTATCTAGTTTCCTCTTTGCTAGTCATTTGTCATTTCTTTATTTCTGACACTTTTACTTATTAACATTGGATTGTCATCCCACAAGGAAGTCTTTACACTTTCGGGATCGAGCTTTTGCTTGGCAGTCCACCTTATGCCTATCTAACAATATTCTTTGTTTGAGTCTCTTTCTTCTGCAGGTGTCATCCTTCACAGCCAAAGAGGAGTCCCTACAACGTCTGGATAATGGTGCACAAAATTCATCCGGGTATCATCTAACTCCAGACCATTTATCTTAGTTTCTTACTTCCTTTGAATGTAGAAAAGTGAAAACAGTTTGAAACAGTAATATTATAATCTTGAAAACAATATATTATTATTTTTGGAATAAATGTCTATATTATAGATTTGATGGTTGATCTAGTAGATATAATCATCCTTAGAAAAGTTCACTAAAATCCACTTATTTTTATTATAATCTTGAAAACAATATATTATTATTTTTGGAATAAATGTCTATATTATAGATTTGATGGTTGATCTAGTAGATATAATCATCCTTAGAAAAGTTCACTAAAATCCACTTATTTTAATTACTAGGAAAGTACCTAAAATTTTCTAATATAATCTCCTCTATGTGAAAGATATGAATTGGTTTCCTTATGCATTATTATTATTATACATTTTAATATATATGCATACCTAGTTAGTTATGCATTATATGGATGATTGAGTCTAGGTCCAATGGAAATGTGATGGGTATGTTGGTGAATGAAATGGGAACATATTTTCCATTGAATTTTTCAACATTCTTGTATCACTTTCATGTGACTAAAATTTTAATATGTTGGAGTTGGTTTTGATATGGGAATCTTTGATGAGATAATTTAAATGCAACCTAGAATTGAACCTAGGCCTCACTTATCTGTGGTCATGTGAATGGAAGATGTTAATTGTTTCACATTATTATGGTAACTTTTGTTTGAATGGATTTCAATCTTGTTTCCATGTTTGATCTGAATTTGGATATCATTATTATTTTTTGAGCTATTATATCATTGATTTAGTTTAATTTGCATGAATTTTGAGAAAGATTGGTTGCTTGATTTATCTTAAAACCAAAAGAGAATAGTTATACTAGTATATTTTTGTTTACAGTTAAAAAATTAGAAACCAAAGGTGATATGGTTGTGCATTATGGAATAAAGGATCTAAAACCACTAAGTGATGTCATTTTATTTTAAAAATATTTATATTATAAGGTTGAGTGGCATGTGTTTTTTGGTTGAAATCTCTTAATTATTTGTGCAGAGCATGATTTTACGATCATTAGTCATGTTCTTTGTAATGTTTGGTTCATAGTGTTTGTCATGGATTATTTGTAGATGGAGATGATGATCATTATTACATTGTTTGGTTTCACTTGACTTGGTTTCATTTGTGATGGTTACTAGTCCTCATTATCATACATGATCATTATTACCATTTGAGAGGTGAGTAGGGCGATCGTAGGTTCTATGGTTAGAGGATGATAACCTTGATGATGTTAGCTCTCTCTATATTCACTAAAATTAGCATTTAATGTTAAAATAATGTAGATATGACCAATCAATATGCACATTTAACCTATGCTCAATTCCACATTTCTAAACCACTATTCCTCTACTTTTATTTGGATGACCCTCCGTCTTTAGAAATCTATAATACTAATTGTTCTTATTCCTCATTCTAAACATCCTAGACTCACTATTGGAATAATTCAAACTTCTAGCTTAGTTGTATTTATTCCTCAGATGGAACCACTTCATTAATACAATCCAGTTTGTTGGTAGTGTCTTCATTTATTTCTTCCTTCTACCAATTAATGAATAATTCCCCAAATTAAAATTCATTACAATGTATCATCTCACACATTTTACAATCCTAACTTGATAAAATATAAAAATACCAATATACACTTGCACATTTTCTACCCATTTTTTCACTAGATGGCAAGCAGATACCACCACTAAAATTTTTAGAATTATCTAACTACACATTTAGAGGAAAGCACCCATTATTCTAAATTATTATTCCATACAGCCTAAGTAGGCATAATTTTTTTTAATACTATAACAAGGTCACAAGTCATTATTCAAGCATACTAGGATTTCACCAACATATATCATTTCACTAGTATTTCACAGACAACACCATAGCATGGGAGAACTACATGTATTTTGATCCCTCTTTGGAGTATTGGTATGTAGTCAGTGATAAACACATGGGGTGTTGAGGTCAAGGACAAACCCATCCTATTAACCTACTCCTCCAGTATATTGATTTTTTTCCTCCTTTCCATTAAGATAGTTTTTCATGTGAAGAAGAAGGCACAAGACAACTCCTAAAATGAAGTGAATGAATCTAATCACACACACTATAAGGCCTATATGTGAAGACACATCTAGTAGAATTCACATGGAGAGAGAAAAATCTAAAGTGATCTTAGTCCAAATAATGCGGTCATATCACAAAATAATGTAGAGTCATGTTATTGATTCACATCACCATCACACAAACCTATAGTTAGTTTCACAATCACCATTATAATCTTATAGACCCGAGATCTAGGTAGTTCATCCATTTCTTAGTACTTTCCCATTTTAACATATTTATAAAAAAAATTAAGTTTTAAATTAGTCACGTGGATTTATTTTATATTTAATGCATTAAGATTTACTCAATATTTTTCATAATTAGATCAATACTCTCTTAATATCTAGTTTTAATAAAGCATATTAGTGAAGCCTTTTGTTGTTGAATATTGTAAAACCCAAACCATTAATGATGTTAAGGTTTATTTATTTCATTTAATTATTTCCAATTATTATATTATAGTTTTTAGATTGAATAAATTCTTTGTTAACAATAATCTTTTAAATTTATATTCCATATTCTATGTAATCTAAGAAATTTGTTTCTACCTCTCTTAGTAGAAATGACAGACTAAGTGGTACTCAATTTGAGCATAATTATATTTATTTTGATAATGCACATAAGATGGATGAGAAAAAGGGTATATCAGGATCTTTAGATAATAATAAACAAGCTAAATATGTAGAAGTGAATGGAAATATTTCAGAGCATGAACAATATAATCATGACAATATTGATTCTCAAGATGATAATCAATATGTAGTTCCACCTAAAATTAATGAACAACCAGAGCTTAATAAAGTGAAACTTAATAAAAAAAATGGACAAACAATTCATGAATTTCATCAAGATTATCATAATATTGTGAAAACTCTTTTGGAAATAAAAAGTGAAGGCATTGCTCAATCCTATAAGACATCTATTTATATGGGTTCATTACATATATTTGTATCACTAAATACAAATTTTATACCAAAAGCTACTATGGGGACAACCTAAGGGATTCAATAGATCAATATGCCAATCTATACTTAGTCACTTTTTACATTGCCTTTGGTTAACCCACATTATATTTTTGATGTAAAATCCCTTACACATAACATTGTATCTTTGTAGAAGTTAAGGTGTTAAATTTGGAACAAGGTGCTTAAAAACCTAATCAAACAATCAATTTATATTTCATCCTATCTTTTACCACCTAATTTAGTGGCACCTAATCTTACATTATATGATGGAAAAGGTTACCCTAAGAAACAATTGAGAGCATTTCACATAGCATGTTTGGAATATGCATGAAATGATAGGTTATTGACCAATTTATTTCTTATTAGTTTAAAAGAGTATGGTCTAAGATGGTTTCATGATTTACCATATCATTTAGTTCATGCATTCAATCCATTGGTAGATTTTTTCTGTACACATTTCGCAATAACATAAGTGAAATGATTTCATATTCTTAGATTACTCAACTCAAAAAAGAATCCAATGAGTCTATCGTATATTATGGCATAATACCATGTTGTCCAAAATGATGAATCCTTTAGTAGATAATGAATTTCAAGACATATTTAAATAGAATTTGCTTCCACTTCTACATGAATTTAGTATGTTTAATAAATTATTGTCATTTACTTATTTATGTCACATAGTTAAGGAATTATCGGTTACATTGTTTCTAATTAATAAGTTGAAGTGTGTAACTAACCCAATTTATACTTATAATACAAAAAGTATGAGTAATCCACCATACAGGGTAAAGCCAAGTGAAAATAAGAGTGATCAAAAGAAAACAATGAACACAGTTTCAAGTCATATTCCATGTATTTTGTTATCTGCTCCTCCAAGGACATAATTTACAAACTTTCCAAAATCTCCCTACAAGGTGTTAAAAAAGTTAATGGAATGTCATCTCATATCACTCCCTCCCATTAAAGAGGTCGATGTGAGTAAACCTATACCAAAAGGATTTGATTAAAATTATTTTTGTGACTTTCATAGAGCACCAGGCCATAATACCAAAAAATGAATTAATTTTATACATAATATACATGATTTGATAGATGATAAAATTTATGGGTATATCTACCAACAATACATAGGCACAATAAAGTGAGAGTAAAACAATGAATATATTTATTTATCCTTCCCTAGGCATACAAGTCAAGAAAAAATAAATAAAGTATAATTTCATTACACATATAGTGCATCTTCCAGTAGGTTCTTATCATCCTCATACAGAGGCACAACATCCTTTGAATTGAACTATTGGTAAATATCATGTTTTAGTGCAATCTAGACCACTTATATAATTTTTATAACATGATATAGTATATGATGATTTTGATCTACACTCTTTGTTTATTCGAGCTTACATTGATCATCAACATATATAAAGTGTCATGGTTGATAATGGTTCAAGTTTGAATATCTGCACTATCACACTTCTCTCCCATTCTAGCTATAGAGATGAGGATATACTTCCTACAACAAAAATAATAAATGGATTTAATGTCCATGTTCAAAGTTATATTGGTGAGATCAAATTACTACTATTGGTTAGTCCAACATATGTGGCCACCAATTTTATAATAGTACCAAGTGTATGAGTCTTCATTATGTTATTTGGACATCCTTAGATTCATCAATTTCATACAATACCTTCTATAATACACATGTTTTAAATATGATTTTTCTAACGACATTATCACATTTTAGGGTATTCCATATGAACACCCCCTCTAACTCACAGTTAATATTCCTACACAAAAATTATCAGTTGAGCAACCTAATGTAATATTATTGTATATATTATTTCCTAATTCCTAGTAGTTAATTTTATTTCATATTGTGGTGGTTAACTCAAGAGTATCATAGGTAGTTGAAAAGACTTATTGAATACGAAGTGATAGGCCATTTATTATCTTATATATTTTTATTGGTTTCTCATTCAATTTGAATCATGAAGATAATTTTAGCTTGCACTAAATACTTTTCATTATCATTCAATTAATAAATTATCTGGCCTAATAGCAGTATTAGAGCCATAAATTAATAAGTTGTTTTTTCATTCTTCTCTCATTTATTTAAGTTGTACGGCCTGCATACTTTTAATTTTGGTTTAATAATTTTCTTGAGTATATAACTGACATCAGTATAACATTTTTTTTAGGAGAATTCCTGAAACTAGTTGAGGGAGAACGTATAGTCCTGTGCACTTTCTAAGAAGACCATAAATATTTTTTTTGGAATTTTGGCTATTCAGATTGATCTTTATATAAATACTCTATGTTTTTTTATAGAATTGGTAGGTTTGTTGGTTTTATAAAGTTATTTTTTATTTGACTACATCCTCAGCCAGTCATCCATGTATTTCCTTCTTGATGATAAAACTTAGACTTGGTATAGATAAATATAACTCTATGCTCTAGGAAAATAAGTTACATTCATAAACTAAAGCACGTCAGTGCCAATTAGATGAGTGTGATCAATATTTCATCACAAACATTAGATGTTGTGTCTTTCAAAACTCTTGAATATGGTCTTAATTTTAATATTGTTCATAAAAAAGTACCATTAGAATATATAATCTACATAATTGAAGATTCGATTAAGCTACTTCAAATTGATGTTGTAGAGGAAGTTAGATAGGAATGTGCAGTCTCAATGCATAGAGCTTGACCAGCTAAATTGAATCTGAGTAATGATGAATTTTTGTCACTTAAGAACCTGAGAAATAAAAATGATATTACTATCACTAGAGCCAACAAATGAAACATCACTATATTATTGAATGCATTTGATTATGTAAATAAGATGATTGATCATTTAACCTTAGTAGGAAGTTAAAGAAAAATTGAAAAAGATCCTAGAAATAAGGTTATCAAGGAGGTCCTACAAGCTATTAAATGCTCTTTGTTAAATGATATTCTTAAAAAAATGGTTGATTCTTAAATATAGTGTTATTCCTCTCATTTATGTTTCACCTAAAATACATAAACTTGGAACTCTTCTTTGACCTATTGTCAATACTATAGGTTCACCATATTACAATCTGGCTAAGTTTCTTGATATTAAGCTCAAATCTTTCACTGGTAACACTGATTTGTTTGTAAAAGACTCAGCCCACTTTGTTAATAAATAGAAAATGCTTAAAGTGGATTCCCAAGACCCTTTGGTATGTTTTGACGTGGTCTCAATTTTACAAAAAAATTGTTAAATAAAGTTTTATATATCATTGGTAATCTTATAGATGGTGAAACTACAAATTTGGTTAAAATTTACCTTCAATCAACTTATTTTATATTTAAAGGTTCTATCTATGAACAAGTTGATGGTGTGGCCATGGGTTCCTTGCTCTCATCAGTGGTTTATAACATTTATATGGAACATTTTGAAAATTTGGCTCTTATGGCAACTCTATTAAAACCCAAATGGTGGAAATGATTTGTTGATGACACTAACATTAATTGGCCACATGGTAGAGAGAAGCTTGATATGTTTCTTAAGCTTCTAAATGGTAGATTTTACTAGATTAAATTTACTATGGAGATTGAGGAGAATAATCAGATACCTTAATTATTAATAATAAGAATGGTTCCCTTGCCCATCATATCTATCATAATAATACCCACACTAATAGATACTTACATGCAAATTCTAACCACCACCCTATGCAAAAACTTGGCATCATTAATTCTTTAGTTACTCATGCTAAACTAATATATGATAAAAACCACATTAATCAAGAGCTTGAATGACTTTCAAAGGTGTTTACTAAAAATAGTTGTAATGAAGGCCACGTTAGATAGATAATTCAAGGTGGATAAAGAGGTCCTCATCATAGACATGAAGAAGATGATGAGATATGTGGTAAGGTCACTCCACCCTATATCAGAGGCATTACAGACAAATTGTAAAAAATCCTTAAAAGAAAATATATTAAGGTTTCATTCTCTCCTCTAAATTTGAATGGGAACATGTTTGATAGGACCAAAGACCTATTTAAACCATTGTGTCAGAATGGGTTTTATTCTATTCCTTGTAGTTGTGGGAAGGTTTATATTGGTGAAACTAGTCACTCTGTTCAAACGTGGTTAAAATAACATTATGTTGACCTTTCAGATAACTGCTTTCATAAATCTCCCTTAATCAAAAATTCAAATAATATGGGGCATCATATCTATATGGATGAAATTAAGTATAGCTAAAGAAGACTACTATCTAAGAAGAAGAATTCGTCAATCAATTGAGATCAAAAATAACTCTAATAACTTAAATAGGGATGAAATTTGGAGGGTTAGAAATACTTGGAAACCTATTTTATGAATTCTTAAAGATTAATCTTATGCCTCCCACCTTGGATGACTCATGTTGTACTTAAATGGTTTTATATTATCCTTGGTTCATCTACTTCATTTTCAAACATTTGTATTCTTTCATCACCTGATGATGGGATCAGATCGAAGCCTGAAATGTTGAGTTGGGCCCTTCTTTCAATGTAATTTATAGTTTTATTAATAATGTTTTGACTTTTTATAATGAATTCTCATCATAAACATGTCATAGTATCCCATGGATCAAATGTGTTAGGAAAAGTACCAAGTACATAGCATATCAAGTACCTTATGTAAGATTTAATCATGTATAAAGGCATGTGTAAGTACATATGTAAGATAAAACATGATAATGTAATGTGACCATTGAACCATAGCCTATATGTATCAATATCAAATAAGGATATTCCCCCAATGTCCATATGACATGAGTAGAGGGAAGGCCCAACATCCGAAAGAGGAATAGATCATGTTACTATGTATTCATGTATCATATGTCAAATATAAGTGTGACACATGTGTCTATGTAAAATTACTTGAATATGTCATCCATCAACATGGTACTAACACATGGATCCCAAGGATCCACTAGAACATGTAGGTGCCAAAATTATTTTTAGATTTATGAATGTTTTTGCTTTTTTGGTATTTTTGGAATATTTGAAAAATAAAAGATCTTAATATGATTCTATTCAATGCATGGTCATAAATATATCCCCAATGTGAACCTAGTGTATTAATATTGTGATGTTGTTGAGGAACATGCATAGGTGTAATATATATCACTATAGTATCAATGGTGTTCTATGTATGTAAAATTGGAGTCTATGTTCATGAAATAATGATAGGAGTAATAGGATTAGGGGTTCGTGGAACCCATCATTGAGTTATTTGTAGTTTTGTTTGAAAATTAGTAATACGTACATGTGCAGGTGCTCTAGGTATCTAAACATGGTGTGTGGTACAAGATGGAGATTTCATCTAATCCACTCTATGGTTATGATGTAATGGTATATCAAGTAATGGCTGCCTAATAAATGGGATTACCTTTTACTTACCCTTTTGTAATGAATTATCCTTATTAGGGTTGATAGTTAGTTATCTAGGTATTAACCTCTTTTGCTCAAGAGGATGGTTATATGGAATTCTAGAAATTATAATTACATGATTGGAATGAATGTATTTAACATACCCATGTACTGTATAAGGTAAATAAAGCTAGGAACCTTCTACGAGGTCCAATTAAATTATATAATTGATCTAGTATAGGGGTGTAAATCATAATGAGTATAACCCAAGTGCATTAGTAATTTCATTGTTTAAACATTTCCACTTACACCATTATCAATCATAACATTGCATATGGGATGTTTATTAAGGTATGCTCGATTTAATAGAGACTGAATATCAGAGTTAAATTCACTTTCATCAAAGGATATATATGTTATATGAACCATAGTAAGTGTATGTCATGTGTAAATACCAATAATCCCATCTAGTGAGTGCCCATCATGTGATGGAGGAAGATGTATGTTATATGTTATTTGCACGTATGGTTCTTTCTTAGAATGGTCTTGCAAAGGATTATTAAATATTTTCTATTTATGCTAATTACCAGGGTGTGAACCTAATTCCTTTGGAGGATCCTCAAATGTAAATTTTTGGTCATCAATAAGGTCTTGGATCTTATGTTTCAAGGTAAATAATCTATTTATAGAGTGTCTTGGGCCTTGATGACTATCAAAATAAGCAATTGCATCATACTCTTTAGGTAGAGATTGACTCATATCAAACTCTATAGGATGAGGGAGAGATATAATTTGAAACCTAATTGACCATGGGAGTAATGACATTTTGGACTTAGGTAAATGTGAAAACTATCTCCTTAGTGCCTTAGATTAAACAAGCTAATTAGGTTGATGTGAGATTGCATTAACCATGTTGGTTGTTTCCTTCTCAGGTTTAGGTGGTTTGACCTTATAACTTAGTTTAATTATAAACTTATTTATAGATGTATATGCAACTGGTGTGTTTTAAACATACTTGATATTATTTAATGAAATAATATTCATTTCACAGACTTGTACAACATGGCATAAGTAATCAAACGATTGGAATTTTTTGAAAACAATGGAGTCATGTAATAGAGAAATTAAAATTTTCTTGAATATGTCTTGCAACTCTTTATCTGCCATAAGATTAGTCATTTTAGCTAATATTTTATTATATATTAAGACATATTCACTGATAGGTTCAGTGGCTCATTGTTTAATTTTAGCAATTTGAGAATAGGAAACATTTTCATAAATGTTAATGGAAAAGTGTGCTAAGAATTAGTCTGCAAGAGGTTTGAATGTTTTCATAGTTTGGAGAGGTAAATCATAAAACCACCTCAAATCATAATAATTTAAGCTTATCAAGAATAATTTGGTCAAAATTTTATCATTAAAATCATAGTCAAGGCATATTACAGAGAAGGATTCAATATGTTACTCAGGAATACCCTTGTTATCCTAAAATATAAATTTAGGTGAAACAAAATCAGTTGGTAAAGAGTGAAAATATATCTCAAGGGTAAGAGGATTATGGAATACATATAAAAAATAAATAACATGAGGCTATTTTAAAAAAAAGTGTCAATGTGAATAACCTTGTCCTCCATGTTCTTTATAAATTGAAGGAGTGTTTGAACTATGGACCCATAGGGATTTAGATTAACAAGTTGAGTAGTCACCAAGGGGATGTAAACATGGTTGGTTTTAGATTTAATAAGCATTGAAATTGGTATATCCATGGTAGATGTAGGAAGGCTGATAGGTATGGAGTTAGTTATAGTACCTTCTAAGGATTCACCATCACTATGTGAAGAGGCCTTAACTTTATTATGTTTACTTATTTCATCTCATGTAACATACAAAAATGCATCAATTAATATTTTGTTATTATTGAGATGAGTTATCAAGGCCTCCTTATCATCTATTTTAAAATGAGTTTTTGATTTATCATTCTCCATTACTTCACTAATGAGAAATTTAAAATTTTATTAAAAATTACAACAATCAAAGATCGACAAAATAAAAATCAGAAAACCCTAGCAGACATAGGGTTTAATGTTTAAAGATTGGGTTCACCAAATGTTTAACCCTAATTTTGAAGTTGGATATGACAATCGTCACTTGGGGTATATATATTTCATAATATAGAAATTAAATGGCACAAGGGTGATAACCAGATCTATAATAGGCCAAATAGATGTTAAACTTAGATATAAGCATATGTTGAATTCATAAAAATGAGAGTCTAAATAGGTAAAGTAAAACTAAGATATGTATATAAATGACATATTAAACATGGTACTTAGCTAATTTTGATGCTAACACAGTGCTAGATCTAAAATAGGTAGGAAGAGAATATGAACATAGTTATGAAATAATCATTAGATTTTGAGTCTAACACTTTAGAGCTTTGAACACTAACATCAGCCTAGGATAGTTATATCAATATTATTGTCTTGGTTCGATGCAAGTATCATGTATGGAATACCTAATGGAAAAGGATGTGACCACCTATATGATTTTTATATTTTCTTCATTTTAAATTTGGTGCATTCAAATCTTGGTCATGAATGGTCACTCCTCATGAAAGTATAAAACCTTAGTTTTTTATCTTCACAGTGACCTTAGGTGAAAATGGGCTAGTGGGCACATAGTGTCAAGCTGACCCCAAAGACATTGTTGTTAGTGGGAATTTCCTACATATAAAATACTTTGGAAGAGGACCTCATAATCATGTAGTTCTCCCATACTTGTTGACTTGTGTGTGAATAATGCAATGTGTGTAATGTAAGTAAAATAGTGTAACTTGGAAAATCAAACTCTTGGTATGCTTCTTTAATAATTTAGACCTATATATGATTTTTACCTATGAGTGGTGTGTAAATATGGAAGATTTACTCAATTGAATGCTTGATGGAGTGATTGTGATAAGTTTCCTTAGTCTCTTTGGTCTTTTTCTAGGTGAGGAATGGGTGAGGGTTGATCTTATATTTATATCATTCCCCTTGGAGTAATAATTCACATTAAAGCACTTTGACCAACCATTGGGATACATTTCATTTGTAAATTAGATGACTTTAGCGAACTAGACACTTGTGTTTGTCTAGGATAGTAATGTCAACACTATTGTCTATCCTAGACGTTAGTGTTCAAGGAGCAGGAAAGTAGGTACATGTTCAAAACTTGAAAAGGTGGAAGATAAGTATATTTTAATTATTCTAGACAAGATAGATGACATGTGTCATCAAAATAATACTGGTTGGAATTAAGAGATAGGGAAAGGGGCACAAGATATATCAAATGTGAAACTTAAAAAAATTGGGAAAGTTTTATAACTAAGAGGGATAACCAAGGTTTGAGTTTACCAAGTGTACAAGATAGAGGTCCTATATAATCATAAAATAGTGTCTACAATCTATAAAATCAAAATTCAAAATCACACCAAAATATTTGATTATCAAGCGCATCTCCTATTCCTTGTCAATGATCAAATTTCATAGTTTGCCTCATAATAGAGTCAAGGTTCATTGGGGTGTGGTAGGTCAATAGACTGGGATATAAGATTTCAAAATTTTCTATAGTTCTGCCTACTTTCTCATGCAAGTACCCAATATTCACAATAGACCGATGGCCTATAAAGGGTCCTAAGGAATGGGGAACACATTGTGGGAAGGTAGGTCCATTTTATCTTTTCATGTATATAGCCTTCATGGGATGATATTTATTTTTCACTAGATAACCCAAATTTGTGTGGCTAAGGCAAGTTCTCTAAAGTCTTTAATGTCAAAAGCCTTCTTGTTTTATCAACTTAATTTGAGTTTCTTAATTCTAATAAAGATTTTGTACCTTGATTTTTCTTAAATTTTCCCCACCACCCATTTCATATTCCCCCTTGATAGGCAAGTTTATTTCTAAATACATTTACCACTTTCTATATTGCTTATTCAACATCTCTTCCTAAAATATTCTAATAATAGTTCTATTTTAATTAAATCTATGTTAAGAACAAAAACTATATCTTTGAAAGAATATGAATTAATTCATTACATCATTGCATTATCTTTATCGGATTTCCTTGGTTTCATTTAAAAAATATAAAATTGTTTGCCAACTATTTTTGTGAATAATTTCATTTCATTAATCGATTTCAATTTTCCATTATCGAGTGAGTATGGATTATTATTTCAAATTCATCAATGTTATTTTAAATTATGATTATTTTTTCATATTTTTTAAAGTATGGTTTGTTACATCTTTTACATCATTGTTGGAACTATTATTTCAGTTTCATGTGTCCTTGGTTTGATCTAGTTTTTTATTTTTTTACCTAAAGGCACATTTGTTTGGACTTTTCAATCATTTAGTAGCCTTGGTTTTTGAGTTACTCAATTTACACTCATTTTATCCCTTTTTCCTTGGTATTTTGTTTATAAACTTAGAATTTATCACCCTAGATTACCAATTATCCAAGTGGATTATTTAGTTATGTAAATTTCATTTATTTCAACTTCCCTACAATTGTTTATTTTTGATTTTTAGTTTGGTATCCTTAGGGTTTATCAAAATTAGTTAATGCGCTCTCCACAATTAGGTCTACAAATATAGAAGAAAACCATTCATCAATAAAGGTATGTCAAGGTATGTATATGATAATCTCAAATTATTTCAATTATTTACTTACTATCATTTCAATTTATTAGTTTTATTGTAATTTATTATCTCAACATAATGTATTTCAATGTTCTTTCTCAAAACACCATCCCATGTTACAACTGCATGACACATGATTAGATTAGAGTGGGGCATATGTATACACAATATTTTTAAACTCTATTAGTTATTGATGTTTTTTCTCTTACAATAACCTATCAAGTCTCAATCTCTTTGATTGTGTGCCTTAAAGGGTGTATCAAGAAAGGAGTTGGTAGACCTTTCATGCTTCTAAATACTATTGGCCCTTATACCATTACATAAAACCACTACAATATAATTTTATCCAATTCTCTAAATAGTAAAAACTTTTTTATATAATACCTTAATCAATTCACCATCTAAAATATCCCCTACCTAAGCAAACACCCATTTGATCCACTTTTCCTACTACTTCAGCTTGGTCAACTTTTTTAGGAATTCAATGCACATTACAGAACTCTATCATCCCATGTTCATGTAGTCTGAGACCTAATGGATCTATTTCCTACCAAAAAAAGTCATCCTGGCTAACCTTGTTGGGTAAATTTAAAAAAAGGTTTAGGGTCAATACTTGGTTATAAATATCTCCTTAATATCATTTTTAAATAGAGGATCATTCAATTACAAAGCATTATATCTCATAAATATGATTATAATTATTTTAAGGTTTCATTTATTAGGTTTTTAACCTTGGATTAGTTTCATTTATCTTTTGGAGGTCTTGCATTCATAAGAGAAGTCTTATAGCCTAGAGTTGGTCTATCCTTGTGATCCTCACAAGCCACAACAACCTATTGAAAATTACCATTGGCCAAAAGAGAGAATGAGGCATGATTTGTTAAATTAAACAAGGAAATTATATTCCTATCCCTTCATATTTTGATAAATATATATTTTTAAACTAATGGATTCAATTATATTTCTCCTTACTTATATTATTGTTGACCAAATTTGATTTTTTTGTCAAATTGGGGTACCTAAAGTAAAAAATCAACTTTATAGGTCTATAGGGGGTATAATATGAGTTTCATGGGGTATATTACATGTTAATTAATCTCAAATGATGTTATATTTCCTTGGTCAATTAGTTTTTATGTCCATTTATCATTTTGGGTCATTTTAGGGGTCAAAAAGGTGCATTTAATGCTTTATACAAGGTTTTTTGGAAGTGTAAATGTGTAAAAATATGATTTAATGCCCCTTTTGTCCATATAAGTTTTAATTAACTGACAAAACTTAAATATGGTAGGTTATGCAGAAGAATGGGAAGTTTTCTTGAAGAAAAAATAAGAGTTTAGCACTTGTACATATTCCTTGGGAAGTGTGCCACTTGTAAAAGGTTTAAATATGACTATTCATATATCCAAAGATTATTTACATTATTTTTTTGATTTTTAGGTGTCATTTATTAATCAAAATTGTTCATCTCTCTTTTCACCCTTTTTGGAAAGCAAAAGTGACTTGCAAGTTTGTACTTGGTATGGATAGCTCATGAGGTTTTGGGAAAAATTATCTTGGGAGATGATATTACACCTAGATACATTAATTTTCATATAATTATTTTTTAAATTCATCAAATATTATTTTTGAACCATTTCCAACAAGTTGACTATGCAAATTTACTTGCAAATATGTGCACCCTATAGGTTTTGATTTGCTTCAAGAGTTTTCACACAATAAAATTGTTCATATTTGTTCTGGATGATCTCAACATCTCTATAAATTATTATCCATACTATTTTTATGTTTCATGGTGTTTGGATGAGCAAATCACTTCAATTTTGTAGACTGGTTTCTTTTGAGTTTAATAGGTAGTTTTCATTATTTCTAGGAGATTCATGTTTGTTCATGGTTTTAGGAGATTTTGATAAGACCTATCACATGTTTCCAATGTGTTATTAATTATATTCATATTCTAATCTCATATTCTAAATCAATCTCCATGACTATAACAACCATATGTAATTTTCATAGTCTAGTAGCCATTGATGAGCATGTTTAGGTGTTTTCATGAATGAGTTCATGTTAAAAGGGAGGTGTAGGCTCTTGTTTCATATAAATTATAGTATTAATAATCTTATGGACATATTATGATAAGCATATAATTCATTTAAAGACCATTTCAATGCTTACTACCCATTTTACCCTTTACTACTTGTGTATACCGAATGTTCACTTACATTCAACCTTGATAGAGATTTAAGGGGTCTCATTGAGGTGTTGAAACAAGTGGTGAGTCTTCCCTTGAGATCCTAGTGTGTTAATGAGGTTATATCAAACTCATCTAAAGTGATAAACTACTAGGTAGACCTTTAAGATCTCTTCAAATCATACATGATTGTGTTCAGGGACTGAATCCCTAAAAATGTAGAATAGAGGCCTAGAGCCTTTTTATGAATTCATACAATAGGGTTACAAGAAGTTTTGAATCCTATAAATGTGTTTGTTTTGAGGTCCCCATCTAGGACATTGACCTTTCAAGGTTTGATGGCAAAATGAGTAATGGAGGATGGTAATTTAAAAGTGTAAATAGGGCACTCAAACCACTATTTTTAGGTAATGTTCACCTACAAGGCCGAGTCCAAGGAAGGCCTCTTATCTACCTAAGCTATAAGATACACAATGTTAATATGTGTGAATGGTTTTAATAGTTGACATGAATATTGGAGGTATAAAGGACATCAAAAGTAATGACATTTTGTGATTTGACTCCCCAAGCATACCCTCAATCTATACATAGGGAAATATAGGCACCTTTAGCAAGACTATTACACAGTGACCTATGAAGTGTACTTTAATGGTGTTTTAGCCCATGAAAGGTGAACCTGAGGAAAATGTAGGTGTTAAATGGTATCATGATTAATGATGAGTCTCCAAACACCATAAACAAGTCTAAATGAGCTAATATACACCTACAAGGGTCAAAATTAAGGGTGCATTAGTCATGATAAAGAAGAAGCTTAGTTTAGGAACATAAGATGCGTATGAGAGATTAAAGGAAGTTTGGATGATGAATCAAACATATGATCACTTCTATGAGGATAAAAGTGACCTCATAAGCTAAAAAAAATATAAAATAGGCCTAAATAGACCTCCTAAATCCCAACATACACCTATAGTCAATTATGTGTGGTTGTATAGGGTAGTGAGCAAGTAATTTGGACTTTTAAGGTATTTACAAATCAAATAGGTTGACAATAGTTTCAAATTGATACTAAATATCTTGGATGTTTTCAAAATGGTTATATATTGGTTTCAATGTTTAGCCAACTTTAAACCATCTACAATTAACCTTATACAAATCAAATTACAATAAGTTAACTAAGTAGTAATAGTGTTTTAGATCAAAGCATTAGAAAGGTATAAATAGCTAGTAGATGGAAATTGAATCCCAATATCCTTAGGGTGTGTCTACATAATCATGATACATCTTTGAATGTCTGGTGCACACCTACAAGTTTTCACTCAAGTTGCAATACACACTTAAAGCCACTAAATATGATTGTGAAAATAATGAATATGGATAGTGTTTTGGTGAGAAGATAACATGAACACGGGACAAAATGATCCAAGCCATTTCCAAAGAATCGTGGAAGGTTTCTAGTAAAATCATGCACTATTACCAATGCTTAAACATGTATAAATAACCTATAGGTAGATTTCTAATGAGGAAAACATAGTCCACCTCCAAACACCCCTGCACAATCCTTTGCCTAGAAGTCTACCTGGGTATCTAGCCCATTTGAAGGATTAAATGACTTGATAGAAAGCTGTTTATTGGTATATAATGTCCCCATCACTGGGGGAAGCTCCTCAACCATGTATTTTATCTATACAAATAGGGGAAGTGACCTATTTTGTCTAAGACAGAGGGTACTTCACTAGGTGAAATTGGTAAGTTTTAAAGAAAAGAAGGTGAAAAGGAAGTACCAAAATTTTATAGAGCCTTATAGGAAGGTATAGTCATATAAAATGAAAAATTTAGTAACTTGAGTGTGGCTAATGACACCGAATCCATAGGTCCATCTTGCTTTCTTTTATGACCCTCATAAGCATGTTTTCACTGATTCCCAGTCATTTGTAGCCTCCCAGACTAAACCCTTGCAGACCTAGATTATTTTTTCCATGTTTAAAGCATCCCCTTAGATCCCATAATCCATGGACAACAATGCTCAAACTTGGACTATAGTTCTAAAACCTAGGGTGTCATATTTTTGGTGTTGTTATCCAAGTGTATTTTGGCTTCTAACAGTCATATTCTTTTGAACCCTTATCCTAATTCATTTCAACCTAACGTGAATTCATTTAACCCATGATCATTAAATCCCATATAAAATTCTATTAAAATTAAATTTAGAGGGGTTAACACTCATTTACAAGAGATAAATAAGAATACAATCAAGACTACTCAAGCACTTTTTCCTATTCTCTGCATACAACCATCCAATAGTATTTCAAGATTATTCGAACCTTTACACTAGTCCTTAGTCATTCCAAGTACACCTAGTTTAGAATTTACTTGAATTTTCATCATACTATTGTACAAAGAACTTCAATGGGAGAACTAAATATAGCTTGATCCCTCCTTAAAGTATTGGTATGTAGGCAACGTGCCCACACATGAGGTGTGAAGTTCATCTAGCATATCCTTTACACACTAAACCATCCTCTTCTTTATCCAAATTTTACATTCAAGTTCAAGCACAAAGAGGACCTAGGGTATTAAATACTAAATATAATACACAACAATCTTTGTAGACTTTCAAGCTTTGATATTTCATAGGCAAGGTCATGTAGACATAGTATACAAAACCCATAAAGCTTAGATAACCAAGACAAAAGCACCAAGATAGGACTACAATGATGGAATTGAGGTTGTCCCATTTTTAACACTCATATCCAATCAATAAATGAACTCTAGATTCCTATTTACGATAGTCTCCCAAACTTGCACATAGATTTCCAAACCTATCTCAGTTGAAACAATACATAATAATATAAGTTAGATTCTCTCTCTCTCACTACTATTTTTTGAAAATCCCTAATTATAATCAAGTTTCAAAAATTAGTAGCCTAATTATTATACATTATTTACTAATTTTATCTACTCAGACCCATTTATTATCTAGGAATTAAACATCTAATTTCTCAAAAATAATAAATCATTTGGTGAACCCAACTTACTTTGAATTGCACATAAATACCCTAGAAACCCTAGGGTAAATTCCTAACTGATTTTTCCCATAAAATTTTAATTTTTTTCTTGAATATTTAAAGAAGAAATTCATCCAAAATTTTAAAATTTAGTATTAAATTTTAAAATAAATTTATTTCAAATTCTAGTTGCATCAACTAGCTCCTAGTAATTTTCTAATCATTTTCTGAATTTTTAGTTGCATATTAAAATCATAAAATCACTTCAAATTTCAAAAATTCATAGTAATTTAAAAAAATATATATTCTTCTCAAAATCCTAGTTGCATATACTATGTCCCATTAAATCACTAATTTTCCATTAAATTTATGATTTTTAAATTGCATATTTAAATCAAAATTCAAATTTCAATTTCAAACCTTCATAATAAATTTTACACATAATTATTTTTAAATCCCTAGTTGCATGTACTAGCACCTATTTTATTCTTGAGGTATCACCTTACATCCATACTCAAATTTCAAAAATGTTGTTCATTTATTTACAAAATTTTCTTATATTTCTTGTAAATAATAAGGAAACCATAATGGGCCCTATCGTGTACATGAATGATGAAGTCTACCATATGCTAGTACAAAGCTTCATTCTTTGCCTTTCATGCTTAATTTTCATAATTAGAGATGATATTACAAAATTTATTAATCAAATTGTACAAGATTTCAATACTTGTTTTACATACGCTTTCTCTCTCATGAGGAATAATGTTCAAATCTATTTTTATAAACATGTTATAAATATTATGTCACAAGTCAAAGCTCTTTCTGCATTCATATATAATTTCATGCTCTCTTCCCTTTTCTCTCTATCTCTCATATGGAAAAAATTTCAATATTATCCTGCTACACATATTAGCCATATCATAGCACATGTCAAAGTTCTTTTTGCATCAATGCATATTTCCATACTCTTTATCCTTTGTTTGTTATCTCTCATGTGTAATGTTCTCTATAATCACATTGGTATATAACTTATAACTCTACTTTCATGCATTTTAACCCATATTCATGGTTTCTACCTAGATGTATATGCCTCCTTGGCTACTCTTGTTTCAATGTCATATTTCATGTAGAGGAAAGAAATCCCTTCTCATCCTCTCCCTCAAGAGGATGATAGCTAGTATCCATCTAATAAGGTCCATGATATCACCCCTCCAAAAGGTGAGGCAACCTATACTATTGTTCCAAATGGGTACATTCTACATATAGTATCTTCAAACCATCTTCAACATATGTTATTACATGTTCAATTGAAAGAAACTAGGGTTTACACTCGTGAGACTCTAAGGGATAAAATCACCAGTATGAGCAAGTTACTTTCATATCTACACATGTAGAATTATATATTACATGAAAAATCACAACATTGGAAAACTAGATCATAATGCTAAAGCCTTAATGGCACCTTAGTGTTAATCATGTATATGCACCTTCACCTAGTCCATTGGTTACAACCAATATTACATATCAAAACAATAAATCACAACAAAGTAATTCTACAACTAGTGATTCAAAAATCATTCAAAGATCAAATAAGAGGTGAGGTACTAAGGGAAATGGTTAAATCTAAGTTGATCAAACTACCTCCTCTAAATCTAGTGAGAAGATCCAGATATTTATTTACATATCATAGAATGCATGGGCATAACATAAACTCATTTTTGGCATTAAAATAAAAAATACAATAAATAATTTCTAATGAGGACCCTATTTAAGGTAAATCAGTCAAACAATCCATAGTGACATAGGAACACATTTACAAAGGGCCAAATTCAAAAATAGTACAGAAGTGGTTACCAAAACATAACTCAGAATAGAAAAAGGATCAAAAACCAAAATTAGAGTAAGAAACAGTAACACAATAATGGGTAAAACACAAAAAATATGCAAATCTATCTCTCCAAAATAAAGATTAACTTTCAAAGTAGTATGGGTTTAGTCAAAAATATCTACAACAATTTGATTATTATGGTCAAATGTTGGGAAAACATGCTCAAGACACCACTACTCCTATTCCAATAGTTGATAATGTTTGTTGCCAAGGTTTGGAATCAATTGAACATCCTAAGGTAAATCATTCATAGACATAGTTCATCAAATGAAAATATCCAAATACAACAAAATTCAACACAAGCATTCTAATGGTTCAAAATCAAGATGATAATCATGAGTAGAACAATACAGGCTATTATGATTTTCAAGATTACCAACAATGAATCCAAATATTCAGTCATATTCATAGCCATTCCTTCATGCTTCAAAATCACACATGATTTATTTGTTTGATATAATAATCCATGATAGGGAGTCTCCTATTAGACTCATCGATTAATATCATCTCTTCTCAACCTTGCTTGTACATAATTTTTCATAATTACTTGTATATAGCTTATTTTCACTTACTTGTACATAGTATTCTTATGCTTAATTATACATATCTAAAACCATTCAAAAATAAAAAAACAATATAACATTTCAAAATACAAAAGCATTCAAAAATATATAAAACACAAAAAAAAAATTGATTGTATGCATCATCCATGCTTTACATTGGTACTGTTATTCTAGACTTACATTTGATGTTCTATGTTATTGTTTATCAATTTATATATATTACCATTCTTCAATTGATATTATTTGAGTGTTTTTAGTGACATACAGATCATTGATTGACTCACTCTACCCATTGAGGGGGAATCCTACTTTTACATTTGAGACACACATCGATATACATACCCACTGGAGGCATCTTCTACATGACTACACCATCTAGGTTATGTCATTCCTATGCCACACACTCTACCTATAATTTTGAGATAAATTACTTACTAATCTTACATATATTATCATATTGACACTCACTAGTATCTTACACTTGAGTATTTCCAAGCATGTACCTAGTATTATACTAACATGTCTATAATACTTTCAATTCTTTCTTTGATCAGTTAGATGTGATTGTATTTAAAATTTTTACATGATTTCCTTTGTTTCTTTGCATAGCTATATGTGATTACATTTTATAGTTCTATTTTTTCTTCTTATGAGTGCCTTAGGACATTTGCCAATGTCCTTTGCTTCTATTTATGTGCCTGCCTTAGGACATTTGCCAATGTCCTTTATTTGTACTCTTCCATGTACCTGTGGCCCTTGTGTCAAATTTTTTTATTTTAATTATATGTGTATGTGAAATTTGAACATGAATTTTATGCTTTATTTCTAATTTAAGTGACATTTTCACATGTCCCTCGATTGCTTTGCCCCTAGGCCACTCTTGTATACTTTTTGCTTCTTGCTTTGTATGTTTTTTGCCTAGTTAGTTTTCATGTTTGTAATTCCATGATCCATATCATGTATTTCCTTTATTTCTTAGATGCCATGATGGACATCATACTCCATCCCTCCTTTATAACAACTAGCACTTTTGATTTCACTTTAGTACATTACACATGTTATTACATTTTTATATCTATCTAGGCATACCCTTGTTGATTTAACAATATCTCAATACAAACCTTGTTATATCTTGTCAATTATCATTGCTATATCATATATCTATGTATCATAACACACTTGTAGGGATCTTTCTTCTTAGGTCAGTCATTACAACATCTTCATTCCTACCCTCAAAAGAGGAGGAAACAAATAAGGGTTTTGTCACATGTGAACTAGGAGTTTGACTAAGAAAAGGAAATTAGTATGGTGTTAGTGAATGAAACCAAATAAAAAACACACTAAGCTAACATATCCATGCCTATTTACTACGGTGAGCTTAGTAACAAAAAAAATGACAAACAAAACTAAAAAGTAAGGAAAAAATAATAAGAATTCCTTCACCTTCCTCAGATGCTTGAAATGCCTTTGTAGTAGTGGCTTGCTTGGCTTTGTGCTCATGAAGTCCTTGGCAATGGAATTTTGGCTACCTCCATCTCTCCTTGGCACCTTTGGCTTGTGGTTTTGTGTGTATTTGAATCAATTTAGCATGGTAATGCTATTTTCATGAATCTTTATAATCAATTCTACATTATAACATTACATAAATTAAACTTAGAAATGATGTGGTAAGGCCTCCTATTTATAGATTTTTGAGATTGATAAGAATCAACCTAAACTGTCCATCTCAAGATTGAGATGTGTGGCTAAGTATTAATCTAATTTTTTAATTAAAATTGATAAATATACTAATCAATATTTTAGATAGAGAGGCAATTAAGAGGCATGGAGGGATTTGATGAGGCATGGGAGGCATGAATCATAATATTTGAGGCATTTATGGCCTAGGGATATCTTCCCAAGAAATGAAGTCACATGATGATGTAGATATTCAATATTAATTTACAAAACAAATTATTCAAAAATTTTCCATGGATTTCTTGATTAGGCTCTAATTTGGTTTAATTAGCTCTTAATCATGATTAAGCACTTTGTGCACAAATTACTCAAATTGATCAGAATGCCTCGTTAATGGTCCAAATTTTGATTGGATTGGAATTGGAAGGTGATGTAAAATGTTTTAGATCCATTATTCCATTAAGGATGTTACCAACACCAAATAACAAAAGAATGTGTCTTGTGTAAGAGATTTGATAGGAAAGAGTATTCTAGAGCACCTAGGTGCAAAATTGGCATTTTGACTCAAAATGATCGAATTAAAGTTAGCTAACCCATAAATTTCATCAACCCATTTAGTGATACCCTAGCCAAAATTGGTACTTGAATATGTCAATTTTAACTCATTTAATGTATTTTAGTGTTTTAAAGCCAAATTGTGCATTTTAGGTGGAAATTATTCAAAACCCTGGTTGGAGGTTATTAGTGACCAGATTTAGGTGTCTACATTTTCCCCCTATTTGGGAAGGCATTGTAAACTGTAGGAAAAGAAATGTCTTCTAAAATAATGAGAAAATCCCTATATGCCAAAAAGAAGATGATGGTTGAAGAACAAATCTCTAAATGGTTTTTGGGAAGCCTATGATGATGCCCCCTCAAGGGAGTAGACATCACATTTGTTGATGGATGGTCCTTTGAAAAGAAATAAGAATAAAGGTGGAATTAATCCATGGTTGAGATTAATCCAAATGAGAAAATTTTTACATGCATTGATGTAAAAAGGATACTAATTTTCTGAAAGGTAGTTATAATCAAGAATAAAAGTCAAAATAATGATTTACACATAGGTGGTTATAATTATTAAGTAGACCTAGATTGGCTAAAACTGATGGTGCCCCAATTAGGGATGATTATTAAACATAACTCAAGGATATAACCTAGAACATAGATCAAAGATGAGTGGGTGCAAAGTGATGAAAGAGATGGATAGAGGAGTGTGATTGATCATTATAAATGATTTATTTGTACCCACCAATGAGGAGATGTTCATCCTTATTAGTAATGATATAAGTAGAATGGCCAATGGGTTAATTTGATCAAGGGTGGGATGGAAGGGTTTGCCAAGGTGTCAAAGAGAAACTTCTCCAGATTTTTTGATTATAGACCTTTCTGAAGCTAATTTTTTCTATATCATGTGATAGTAGGCTTCATGATTAAAAACCATCAAGACTTGGCCAAAATATACGTAAGGACTGACTCTTGATCCAATAAACACTCAAAAATAATGTACCAATGATAAAAACCATGATGATAATGTTAATGGATGAATATCAATAGACTAAATAATAATGTGCTTGAGGAATCACCTAGTGAACACATATAGACTGAGTCGAGGGAATAGTGTTGAAAGCAAACAAATAAACAAACAAACAACTTGAAATAAATAAACAAATAGAAAGCCTAAAAATAAAAGCAAATGAAATCATTCTAATAATGACCATGCCCCAATAATGTAGATCAAGGATAACTTACTAGGCTTAGAAAGGATAAATGTTTTTGGATTTTTGAAATGTTATGAATTTTTTTGGCATTTTGAGGTATCTTAACTCATTAGAGAATGACAAGATACCTACTCACAAAATAGTGAGAGTTTTCATATTAGGTTTCTCATAAAATGATGAAGTGTGTATGGAAAGGGGGACTAAGGTGATCTCAACATGAATTGAGCAAGACCTACTTAGTCCTATAATGACCTCAAATCATTGTAATTCCATTAACACAAAAGGTAGAGAAAAACCAACTAGGTCCCAACAACTTCTCAAATATGTAAAATGACCATTCAAATGAAAATAGTAATGGCAAGGTGGTGCAACAATGTATGCTAAGCAAGTGTTGTCCCTAGTTTTCCAATAGGTGGTTATAACTAGGATACAATGGCATAGGTTATAATTAGTAGAAAGATTGGTGAAACACTGATTTGCCCATAGGCAATTATAATCAAGCTCACATAAAAAAACTTGATAGGATGAAAGATGAAATATATCTTGCCAGATAAATTATCATACTACTTTCATAGACTGTCATTATAAACATGGACTAGATTTATTGTTGAAACTTGATTAGAATCCCCCCACGAAAGGTGTGGAAAGAACCAAATGAACCAAAATCAAAATAAGATTGGGTAGGATGAATAAAAATAGGCTTTGGTCTAAATAAGAATGGAATGATAGGATGATATGGTATTGCTAAAGATAATTATGGACTAGATATATTGGATAAAATGGTAAGAGGTTTGCCCCCAAGTGATGGGGTGAATGGTAGGATCTATGATAATGGAAAATAAGCATATGGACAATGTGAATGACATGGCAATGTGAAATGGTATGGTATATTTTTTTGGCATGGGTGTGGTAAATGGCACATAATTATATTTTTCTTATTAATGGGGAGATGCATTTCCTAATCAACAAATGATATAAACAAAATACTTGATCATGTTAATTGTTATCCCACACTTGGTCTGAATAACTGCTCTATCAATAACTGCTTATATATTTGGATGCCAAGAATGTTGTTGTGATTTTCCTTGGTTGTTGATTATGATTCCTTCAAGCACTAAGACAAGGTATATTTTTAGCCTCTATAAAGGAAAGTGTGACCATGGATGGTAAATAAGGAAAAATAATGGATGGTAGGTTTGATTCTGAAATAGAATGGTAGATGATAATGGAATGTGGATTGGTTGAGAAATAAATGAAGATCAATAATTTTAGTCACATGCAATGTTGTTGATATTGGATTCCACATGAATTTGGTTGTGGTGGTGCTGAAGACTTATTCTCTTGATAAGACCATCAATTTTTTTTGTTGTTTGGGCCTGAGAGTAGCTACCATCTGATTAGGCTATAGATAGGAAGCTATTTTGATTTGATCTTTGATTTTGTCTTCATCAAGTAGTGAAGAAATTTTATCCTTAGTTATTGGCGACTCAAAGAGTTTTTCACCAATAAGTTTATCTTGATTATCCCGTAGCACCTCTAAGAAGGTTTCACTAAGGAATGTTGACTTTTGACTTTGATTGTCTTCTAGCACTTCTAAAAAAGTTTCACTAGAAGATGTTGAGTTCTAACTTTGATTGTCCCCTAACACATCCAAAAATGTTTCACTAAGAGAGTTGGCCTCCTTGCTCTTCTTCAAATACTATGTCACCATGGATGCAGTTTAATAAAGTGTGATTCTATCAATCCCAATTGACACTTGTGGGAGATGGAATACCAATGATATGGCTATTTTAGTTGATGGTAATGGCCTATGGAATAGTAATGGAATAGGGAGAGGATACATAATCCTTGTAGAAGATACTAGGATAATTTGTGTTGAAGCTAAATTACTCATCCTCAAAAACTATAGAAGGATCACAAATGTATTCAAATTGATCTATAAGGCATGTGTAACCGATGTTGTAACAACCACAAACGTATTCTTCTTTTGAATCTGATTCTAAATCAAGGGACTCTAAATCTGATGTTGAGACTAATGTTGATTTAGATTTTGATGCTAAATTCGATGTCATTTCAAGAATATAACCTAACTCTAACTCTAATTCTTTATTTGATGGGTAATTTTTTAAAATGATGTCTTGTTAAATATTTGGTTTTGGACAAGTAACGGCCTGTGATGGCATAATGGAATCCACAAAAATTGGTTTGTCAGAGTGTGACTCCTCTAGGATGGGAAAAAGGTCAAGAGACAACTCCTTAAAGACTAGCTTATTAATAGGAGGCTCTTGAAAAATGGACATATGGTCGAGGTAATGATTTTCCCAAAGGCAGTTATAATCATTAAGAAGTGACTAGACAAATATTAGCTCATCATTGAAAGACTCCTCAACAACTAGTATAGGATTAATGGGTGATTCATCATAGGTTGACTTATCATAAGTGGTCGGTTCAGCAAAAACATCTTAGATTGGTTGGTTTTGTTAGCTTTGGTTTCTAATGAGTTGGAAAATACCACTTTTAAACATAGCTTCATCTTCAAAGGATTGGATCGGTTGAGGTTTGGATGGGATTGGTATTAGATAAAGAATGACTTATGACTGGACAATAGTAGGGCCTTAGGGATCATGATTGCTTGCATGAGCCAAAGTATGAAGTCCTAAAATGGTAATTGTAGGCCGTTGTGGGGCTTGATTACCCATACAAGCCAAAGGACTAGGTCCTGAATGATGAAGGGGCATTGGGGAGCTTGATTTCTCATACAAGCCAAAGGTTGAGGTCCTAGTATAGAAATGTTTTGGCATTGTGGAACCTGATTTCTCACATAAACCAAAGGATGAGGCCTTGGTATGGAAATGGTGTGACATTGTGGTCTTAGAATAGAAATGGTATGATTTGGTAGAGCCTAATTATTTGCACAAGAAAAAGCATCTAAGTCTTCCTCATAAACCATATCATCCTTGTCATGATTTGGCTCATAAGTTGGTTCTTGACTGTGTTCTATGTCCTGATTATTGTAAATAGGGTATGGATTCATATCTTAAAAAATATTATCTGTAGTTGGGTCTTCAAAGTCCTCCTCACAAGCCTCTTCATGTCAATCAAGGTATCGATTTGGATTTTATGGATTTTGACTATGTTCCCCATATAGAGTATTGTAGGGAGAATAATAAAAATCCTTAGAAAATCTTTCTCTATAGGAGTTCCTAGTGTAATTTTGTGCAAGCATTCTATAATAAGTTGGATTGTACATAATTCTACCATAAGTTTAGCTAGAAATATCTATATAAATGATGAAAGCTCTAAAATAAAAAGGCTTAGAGTTCTACAAACTCTGAAAAACTATCCAAAGGACAAATGGTTCAAACTTGGTCTAACTTGTTCGAAGGGGTGGAGTTGTAACTCCAATATGGTCTGAAAATGGAGCTATATCTCCAAAATGATTTTTGCTAAGACTTAGAATAAAATATTATAACATCAAATGTCTAAATTCAAATTTCATATATATAAAAGGTCAAGCATCTAAATAAAAATTGGTATGTTAGAGGTCTAGGTCAAGTTGTTCCAAACAAGGTCTAAGAGAAAAGTTGAGTTATTAGGTCTCTTTTCCAATTGCAAAGTCAAAAGCTAGCCTCAAACAAATAGGCATGTGCTAGGACTTTTGGCCAAATAGAATCAAAAACTAGACTTCAAACAAATGATTGATGTGAATTTAATCTAACAAGTTTGGAAACAAATTTCTCATAGACTTGGCACATGGAATCAAAAATAAACATGATCAGTTATCATAAGGCATAATACAAAATGCTCTTTGATAAAGGTTGTGTTCTCCCAAATAAAGGCACAAACAATGATGAGGATAGGCATTTAAAAAAATAAACCATCAATAGTTTTCAAATTTGGGTAATCGATTAACCAAAGTTTATGTAACGTAAAAGAGAAAGATTTGTGTATCAACCCCATGAATTAAAGCCTGAATAGAAATCAATCAATATTTGAATCCAAACTTGACAAGGTTAATTGAAAACTCAACATTGAAAACTAATATTTGACCAAATAAGCTAGACAAGGAGAGCATGATGGCACAAGACAAAGGTCCAAATGGTATACATGACATGGTTTGAAATAATAGTTTTTGGTACAAGGTGAAAAAAGTCTTGAAACAAATTTGAGCAGCCTAACAATGTAAGCATGCTCAAGTGACGTGATCTATGTTATGCTTCAAAACAATCAAAGGCTAAATATTTTTAACATGATTTGGGTAGCATAACACTACCCTCCTCAATTCAAATACATTGTTTTGACATGGATTATGAACAAAGAAACAAGTTTTAGTCTCAAAACATACCAACCAAAAATGACCAAAATACTCTAAGTATAATCATCTAAATCCTATCAAGGGTATGAAAATGGGGGTTTGACTAAAATGGTAAGCTTTCAAACATTTCTAGGGGAATCAATTACACAATGACTTTCACATCAAATGATTCAAAAGACAAGCATATAAATTAGGTGATCATGGCATTGGCTAGTTGTAAAAAGGTCTAGTCCTTTTTACAACCACTACATCCTATTGTTCGCTCAGTGTAGTGTGATGTCCAAATGAAGATATGTCCAATGTGAAACTCATAAAGAGTAAGTGAATTCAATTTTTGGAGATGAAACCTTGGGTCAAAGCTTCCCTAAATAATTCACGGGAGGTATTGACTTCCCCCTCACAAGCCAAGTTTGCATAAAAATAAAGAAAGCATGAAATAGAAAGACTTTAGGGTCATTTTCAAGGTCACCAAAACTTTGATGAGTTTTTTGAGACTGTAATGTCCCTTACTTAGGGCCTCTCTTATCTGCTCAAAAAACTGATACCAAAGACCAAAGCTCTGATACCACTGTAATATCCCCTTCTAAACAGGAAATATAGCAACACAAAAAATCTGAACCAAGATATAATCGCTGTTGAATAAATTCAGAAAGATCACAATAATATAGTCTTTTAATAACAAATTACAGCTTGTATCACTTGTCCTTGTAAATTATTACAATTGCAGTCCTCTAATATGCATATAAATATGAAATACAGCCTTGAAAAACCCTGGTTTTGCAAATCTGGAAGTGCAAATTGAGTTCTGGAAAGTCTCGGCCCTTCTGTGTCGACACACAGTCGCCGTCGTCGGTCGATATCTCACCGACGTAGGTCTCTGGGTCGGATTTCTGCCGACGTCGGTCTTCAGTCGACCGATGTCAGTCACTGAAACCCTCTATCTGCCGAGGTCGGTTCCTGCACTGGTCTGTACGAACCCGTACGGATTCTGTACGGCCGTAAATTAAGCACAACTTCCCTGTTTCAACCCCTGATCTGAAGATATCTATCTCTAGCACAGTAGATCTCTAGCTGTATAATTTATTGAATCAAAACATAAAGCAATAAATACCTGGAATATCTGTGATAACTTCTGTGTGAAGTTATCTCTCAAACCTGAAATTCTGTGATAACTTCTGGATGAAGCTATCTCTCACTTTGGCAATAGATCAGCTGATATTTCACAGCCTCTTAATTGCACACACTGAAGAGGGAACGTTCTCCAATGCAAATGGAATCCTTGAACCCTAGGCTCAGTCTTCACAGAAGAAATTCTTCAATTTTCAATAATCAATAATCAATAGCATAATCAATAATGGCCTCCATATGAAACCCTTATACCCTCAAAAGATATGCTTGCCCTAATTAGGGTTTTCTTAAATTAGCATTAGGGTTTCTAATTTAAAATTAGAGCAAATAATTAATAATTAATAATTAATTATTAATGAGACCAAATAATTAATATTTGATTAAATCAATCAAATATTAATATCTCCCTCAATATACGTCGGATCCTCAAACCGATCGAAGCAGGTGAATCAGGGAGTGATTCCGCATATGACCATACCAAAATAAAGGTGCTCCACTGCATATCAAATATCCCTAAAAAGTAGGAGCTCAGGCTCAATGCATCTGAAATACCCTGAATGAAAACCAAATGTAGAAATTCTGTGAATCAAAGTCAAGCCAAGCTCCATTATGATCCTCTATCCATCATATTAGCCTACGAAGGTCACATAATAAGCTAATCATCAAACCTGTCAACGTCCACGAAAAAGGGGACATGACAATCCGCCCCTCTGAAAATTGCTTGTCCCCAAGCAATCTCGGAACAATGAACTACTCGATCCACCTGGATCCCAAGGAAACAATTGTGTAACATTCATCATGTCACCAATCAACCTATGTGAATAAATCATCAACAGCAATAGCATCAACAGTATCAAAATCAGAAACTGATAAAAACCTATCTGAAGACCAACTGTAGATGCCGGTGGAAGAAACCATACTGTGGAACTCAAGCCAACTAAAACATCCACTCTGTCAAAATTCAGGTCCCTGTCTAACTGATACCCACACCCAACTGGACCGTGGATATGACAATCATGGGTCCCTGAGTCACTGACACCAAAACTAATCTCTAAATGCAAAGAAAAATAAGGAGCATACCTCACCGTATGATGCTGGTAAGAACCCCCAAACTCTGCTACTGGCACACTATTGCCAAACTGGGACTCAATGGATGGCTCCAATCTCGGCTCAACAAACAATACCTCAACATCCCTGTAAGGTAACATAGTAGAAAGGGTTCGTAAAATCCCCTCACCCAATCTGCTAATAGCACTAGAACCTCGGATCAGAACACCTTCTGTCATCTTATGTGAGTCCAGACGAACACCTGCACTATCCAATAAATACTCCATGAATGGTTCAGTGCAGTAGAAATTATATGTGGAAGCATCAACATACTCCCCCACACACCCCAACTGATCTCTCTGTAAAGGTGGCACAACCAACTGTACCACACTGTCATCTATGTGAGAATAATCAATCTGGAGACTCGACTCCACTGGTATCTCCCGCTCATCAGAATCAGGTACTCCCAAATCCTGAATACGTGTATCAGCCTCAACAACATGCTCATCAGCAACAACTGCAGGAATGTACTCATCACCAACCACCTCAATATACAAATGATCAACGTCAAATCTCATATCAACAGACGGAGTATCAACCACTATAGCATCACTGTCTAACTCTTCCATACAGAAAGAAACAACCGGTGAAACTAAGTCCTCAAAACTGTCCACTGCATTCTCCTGAGTATCATCTGCAATAATAGGATCCTGGGACTCTGCTACCATCTCTGCCATAGTTGAGAGATCATCAACCCTCAGTGCACTAACATCTGAGCCCACCTGTACACTCTGAATGCAAGCATCTAACTCATCATCATCACTATATCCTATCTCATAATCATAATAATTATGGGACATGCTACTCTTTCGTCGAAGTGATCTGTAGTGCTCTCTCCTATGCTTAACAAAGCGATCAAAAGGCAACAACTTCTGAATTCGAGGTGGTACTAACTCCCACTCCTCCTTCGCTATCATATACCGTGTGGGTTTGTTTTTGGATGTAGGATATGAAAGAATTTCATTCATCCTCTTCTGGGTTTCATCCAACTCCTTTAAACTGTGTTCCAGCTTCTTCATATCATTGTCCCACTGTTTCTGAGTATATGAAGGCATCATGATCCTTCGCTGATTCAATCTACCCAAACTACCCAACAGGATGGCAAGACATTAGCTCTGATGTGCCCAACAGGATGGCAGGAATTTGGCTCTGATACCACTGTAATGTCCCTTACTTAGGGCCTCTCTTATCTGCACAAAAAACTGATACCAAAGACCAAAGCTCTGATACCACTGTAATATCCCCTTCTAAACAGGAAATATAGCAACACAAAAAATCTGAACCAAGATATAATCGCTGTTGAATAAATTCAGAAAGATCACAATAATATAGTCTTTTAATAACAAATTACAGCTTGTATCACTTGTCCTTGTAAATTATTACAATTGCAGTCCTCTAATATGCATATAAATATGAAATACAGCCTTGAAAAACCCTGGTTTTGCAAATCTGGAAGTGCAAATTGAGTTCTGGAAAGTCTCGGCCCTTCTGTGTCGACACACAGTCGCCGTCGTCGGTCGATATCTCGCCGACGTCGGTCTCTGGGTCGGATTTCTGCCAACGTCGGTCTTCAGTCGACCGATGTCGGTCACTGAAACCCTCTATCTGCCGAGGTCGGTTCCTGCACTGGTCTGTACGAACCCGTACGGATTCTGTACGGCCGTAAATTAAGCACAACTTCCCTGTTTCAACCCCTGATCTGAAGATATCTATCTCTAGCACAGTAGATCTCTAGCTGTATAATTTATTGAATCAAAACATAAAGCAATAAATACCTGGAATATCTGTGATAACTTCTGTGTGAAGTTATCTCTCAAACCTGAAATTCTGTGATAACTTCTGGATGAAGCTATCTCTCACTTTGGCAATAGATCAGCTGATATTTCACAGCCTCTTAATTGCACACACTGAAGAGGGAACGTTCTCCAATGCAAATGGAATCCTTGAACCCTAGGCTCAGTCTTCACAGAAGAAATTCTTCAATTTTCAATAATCAATAATCAATAGCATAATCAATAATGGCCTCCATATGAAACCCTTATACCCTCAAAAGATATGCTTGCCCTAATTAGGGTTTTCTTAAATTAGCATTAGGGTTTCTAATTTAAAATTAGAGCAAATAATTAATAATTAATAATTAATTATTAATGAGACCAAATAATTAATATTTGATTAAATCAATCAAATATTAATATCTCCCTCAATATACGTCGGATCCTCAAACCGATCGAAGCAGGTGAATCAGGGAGTGATTCCGCATATGACCATACCAAAATAAAGGTGCTCCACTGCATATCAAATATCCCTAAAAAGTAGGAGCTCAGGCTCAATGCATCTGAAATACCCTGAATGAAAACCAAATGTAGAAATTCTGTGAATCAAAGTCAAGCCAAGCTCCATTATGACCCTCTATCCATCATATTAGCCTACGAAGGTCACATAATAAGCTAATCATCAAACCTGTCAACGTCCACGAAAAAGGGGACATGACAGAGACTGATTTAGATGACTTTATTTCTAAGCCTTGAACTATGCTATTTACAATAGGTATGGTGCTTTTGATTCTAAAGGTTACCTAAAGGGGACAAATGGAAGAGCATACATGCAACACCCCTCTTTTTTCCAAATAAAAATATAATTTAAACAACTACATAAATACAAAAATATTGGAATGGTGAGTTAATTTTAAAGCCCAAATGGAAAGGTGTGATGGTGTTCTTTTGACCCCTTGGTCTTAACTACAAACTTTAAAAACATTCACTAAAAACATCTAGTTTTTTTATTAAACACCAAAACAAGGTTCCTAATCCACTTTAAAGCATCCAAAAGGTGATCTAAACAACTTTTTAGCAAATTTCAAGCTTGGTCCTGCAACAAAATTGTTAGTATGTCCTTTAGCCTTGAAGCTCCTTTGGGTTTGAAACAATGAACTTGAAAAAAAGAGCTCTCAAGTTTGTGTTTTTAAGAAAAACACAGTGACTAATGTCGGTTCTAGTAACTAACGACGGTTACACTTACTAACCAATGATGGTTATCAATCGATAATGGTTATACCAATATTGACTGATGATGGCTATGCTAACCAATGATGGTTTTACTAACTGATGATGGTTACTATGTAAACCTATGACAAAGAAAACTGGCAAAACAAAGTTAGAAAATCAAATTGTGAAAGTCTTAATGATCTAAATGAAGATTTTAAAGTTGTATAATTATCTTCTTCATGTGTGGGATGCATCTGGTCCCACTAAACATGTCATTATGTGAACTAGGAATTTGACTAAGAAGAGGAGATTAGTATGTTTTTAGTGAATGAAACCAAATCAAAAACACACTAAGCTAACATATTCATACCTAGTTACAAGGGTGAGCTTAGTAACAAAATAAATGAAAAACACAACTAAAATGTAAGGAAAAAATAAAAATAATTCCTTCACCTTCCTTGGATGCTCCAAATTTCTTTGTAGTAGTGGCTTGCTCAGCTTTGTGCTCATGAAGTCCTTGGCAATGGAAGCTTGGCTACCTCCATCTCTCCTAGGCACCTTTGGCTTATGGCTTAGAATCAATTTGGCATGGTAACACTAGTTGCATGAAGCTTTGTAATCAATTTTACATTATAACTTTGCATAAATTAAGCTTAGAAATGATGTGTTAAGGCCTCCTATTTATAAATTTTTAAAATTGATCAAAATCAACTTGAACCATTAATCTTAGGATTGAGATGTGTGACTAAGGATTAATCAAATTTTAAAATTAAAATTGATAAATATGATCATCAATATTTTGGATAGAGGAGAAATTAAGAGGTATGGAGGGATTTGATGAGGCATGAGAGGCATGAATCCTGATATTTGTGGCATTTATGGTTTAGGGATGTCTTTCCAAGAAATTAAGTCACCTAATGATGTAAATATTCAATATTCATTTCCAAAATAAATTATTCAAAAAGTTTCTATGGATTTCTTGATTATGCTCTAATTTAGTTTAATTAGCTCTTAAGCATTATTAGGCACTTTGTGCACAAATTACTCAAATTGATCAAAATGCCTTGTTATTGGTCCAAAATTTGATTGGATTGGAATTGGAAGGCGATGTCAGATGTGTTGGATGCGTTATCCCATTTAGGATGTTACCAATACCAAATAACAAAGGCACATATCTTATTCAAGAGATTTGATAGGAAAGCACAATCCAGAGCACATAGGTGCAAAATTAGCATTTTAACTTGAAATGATTTGATCAAAGTTAGTTGGCCATAAATTACATTACACCATTTAGTGATACCCTATCCAAAATTGACACTTTAATATGTTAATTTAAACTCATTTAATGCATTTTAGTGTTTTTATGCCAAATTGTATATTTTAGTTGGAAATTGGTCAAAATCCTAGTTAGAGGTTATTGGTGGCTAGATTTAGGTGTCTACATCATAGAGAATAAAAATCTTGATAGTCAAAAAAGTAATTTTCAAAACACTCAGAATGGAATCCAAACATTAGACCAGGTATAATAGACGAGGTAGACAACAAATAATCCAAAATAGTTACTAGATTTGGCCCTAGATAATAGTGATAAAGTTGGACTATAGTATTGGATAATAGGGTGTCTTATTTTTGGTGATCCTATCTAGATAGAAAAAAATCAATTTTTATAGAAATAGACCAAAAAAGTGAGTTCACTCATAGGTTTTTTAGCTCAGTATAGTCTAGACTCAACATGTTTCAATACATTTTTTGCTCAAAGAATCTAGATATAAGAGACATCATGCATGGCATGATGGATCTCACTTATAGTATTAGATTAGGTAGTTGATATAACTTCCAAATTAGAATCCATGTTCTAGACAATAGTGATTTGAGGTAACGTCTATGACACATTGATCCTCCCATTTTTATGAGTTTAGTTTTTTTATAAATATTTCTCAGTAGTTGTATGCCTTACTCCATCTGTAGGTGGTTAGCATCCTTTTTCAAGTTTGAATTTCATACAAACTTAAATTTTTGATTACCCAAGTTCATGAGTTGGCTTCCACATAAGCCTATTATACTAGTTTTAGATTGGCTTTCATACAAGCATAATCTCCATCTTTCAAAATGGCTCAAAGTGGCCTAGTTTCTAGCATACAATTGACTATCCATGCCAACATTGTTAGATCATAGTACATTCATGGGCTTTAGGAGCCATCTCATATGACATCTATTCCATACTAGTATTAATTCATAGCTTCAATTCATGGGGCAATGATGGAGCCAAAGGACTAGATAGCCTTTGTATTCTTGAGCCACCTATTCAAAGGGATTGAACACACAGTCAAAACATTGATTGAGACACACATGATTCATTAGCTTCACTTAGTTTGTGATGATGAAGCCAAAGGGCCTACCTTTGCATTCTTGAGCCACTTATAGGGAATTGAGCACTCATATTCATTCATGATATTACTTTTGGTATATGACACACCCAACATAATATAGTATCATAATAAGTTTTGTATTGATTCACATACTTGGTGAGGTGTATTTGTTCATTTATCTTCCTCTCTCTTACCCAAATTTTGTATGTTATTATTTTAGATATAGTGTATCTAATAAGGGTTGATTTACTCTATGTTTTTCATTATAGATTCACACTTCACACTTCACACTATGCTCTCTCTACACACATCCAACATGACACAGCTTTATGAGCTTCACCTTTATAGGTAAGTTTAGATATGCTTTATATATATTTTTTAATCTTAGCATTTCAATTTTTTGCATCACTCGAATAAGGGGGGAAGATGTATTCATATAAAATGCAAAATCTAGTAACTTGAATGTGGCTAATCACACCTAATCCATAGGTCCATCTTGCTAGCTCTCATGACCCTCATATGCATGTTTTCACTGACTCCTAGTCATCCATAACCTCCTATATTGAACCCTTATAGACCTAGATTTATCTTTTCATGCTTAATCCATCCCTCCAAGTCCCATCAACCATGGATAATAGCGCCCAAACTTGTATTACAATGCTAAAACCTAGGGTGTCATATTTCTAGTGATGTTGTCCAAGTGCATTTTGGCTTCTAATGGTCATATTGTTCTAAATCCTTATCCTAATTCATGTCATCTTAACATAAATTCATTTGACATGTGATCATTAAATTACCTATAAAAGGCCATTCAAAGTCTATTTAGAGGGGTTGACACTCATTTACAAGAGAGAAGCAATAATAAAAGCAAGACTACTCAAGAACTTTTCCTAATTCTTTGCATACAACCATATAATAGTATTTCAAACTTATTCAAAGATTTACACTAGTCCTTAGTCATTCCATGTACACCCAGTTTCACATTTACTTGCATTTTCATCACACTATTGCATAAAGCTCTTCAATGGGAGAATTACATATAGCTTAATCCCTCCTTTGAGTATTGGTATGTAGGTAGTGTGTCCACACACAGGGTGTGAAGTGCATCTAGCATATCCTTTACACACTAACCCCTCCTCTCATTTGTCTATATTTTACATTCAATTTTAAGCACAAAGTTGAGCTACAATATTAAACACTAAATCAAGTACATAGTGAGCTCTACAAACTTTCAAGCTTTGATATTTGATAGGTAAGTTCACATAAACCTAGTGCAAAAAACCTAAAAATCTTAGATCACCAAGACAATAGCATCGAGATAGGACCACAACACTAGAACCCAAAGTGTCCCACTTTTGGCACTCTTGTCCAATCAAGAAATGAACTCCAGATTCTTGTTTATGATAGTCTCCCAAGATTGCACATAAATTTCTAGACCCTATCTTAGCTATAATAGTATATAATAATATAAGTTTTATTTTATCTCTCTGATTACTATTTTTATAAAATACCTAATTATAGTTAAGTTTCACAAATTAGTAACCTAATTATTATAGATTATTTACTAATTTTATCTACTTAGACCCATTTATTATTTAGAAATTAAACTTCAAATTTCTCAAAAATAATAAATAAGATGGTGTGAAAAGTGGAAACATGTCTAAAAATACATAAGGGACCAAGCACATGATAATCAAACACAATAGGGTGCCTCATGCTCTTAAGGTTACAATCAAGGCTAAGAGGAAGGGTAAAGCCTATGGATAGATGAAGAGGTCATCTTCACTTATAACCTTTGATATGAATTATATAATATTATAAAATGATTATGGGATCGTACTATAAGTTTCCAAACTATTTGGAGTCAAAGAAAGCCATAAAAGGTCATTTTGAGCTATAAAATGCAGTTAAGCTTACTTGGCATGCTCAAACCTAGTGCCCAAATAAGGAGTCACTTGAATTTATAGAATAAGATTATCACTCTAGTGAATTTAAACATGTTTATGGGGTGGATATATAGGTTTCATAACTTTTTTATGTAGTAAATACCTTTAGAAAGCCATTTTTAGACCTTGAACTAACTCAGACTTGTGCAAGATGAGGAAAGGAGACCGATAGGTCATGTTGTTATACTCATATCATCTAAGAGGATTTTCATGGGTACCAAGGGAATTAAATGATCTTATAAAGGTTCTTGAAGGCAATTTTTTTGGAAATTTTCTTAAATTTAGACATCAAAGTTTTATGAACAATCCTTAAGAGGTCAAATAGGCTTAAAACCCTTGTTAAACCTTTGTAGAGACCCAATTAGGAAAATAGAGTTGGAGATGAAATATAATGGACTAGTTTGACCATAATAGTTATTAGACCTTGTAAAGGTATCCCTCAAGCTACTTCACATGCCAACTAGTTGTATAGACTTGTATGGATGGGGGAAAATAGGGGTTTTCTCACTATTTTATGTTTTTTTTAGGTTGTATAAGGTTTATAGAGATTAAAATAACATGGATGGAAATATTAGGACTTAATATAACTCCCTAAATATATTTCATGCCTTTAAAAAACTTCTAATCATCTAAACTAGGTGCTTGAACTTAGCTAGTCAAAACTGGCCTATTAGACAAGCTAGTGAGAAGTGTGAAAACTCTAAGGGAAAGTGATTTTAAGGTGTCTGTGATGATTATAAAGGCATGGAGAGAATTAAAAATTTTAATTCAGTCCCTATCATGTATTTTCATGAGAAAATAAATCCAAATTTGATGCCAAGTGTGTAGGGTGCAGGAAAGATGAGTTTTTTGGACAACACATGATGATTATTTACTTTCAAAGGTTTTTTGAGGACCAAGCATGCAACCAGTGCATGTAAATTAATTTTTTAGATCCTAAATTAGATTATAATCATTTAAATTACTCCCAATAAATAATGGGACATTTAAATAGGTCTAAATCATGAAAGAAGTTTTATGAGCTAGAATGAGGAGTTTCTTGCCACTTTTCATGAAGTTATGCCTTTAATTGACACTTATGCTTCCAGACCTTTCATGGTTCATCCAATATAGTATTATCATTGATATATATTTAAATTCATAAAATTTACTATATCAAACTAAATCTTTCACCATTACAAAGATCTTATCAAGAGCTTTTCAATGGTATATGGAACTTCAAAAATAGAGCTCGTATGCTCCTTGTGAAGTTAGTCAAAGTTCCAATCAAAGATAGTCAACAAGTTGTCAATGCTAGTAAAAAATATAAAAATTTATGATATTAAAATGTTTATGATCCAATCCCATGATGTATATCTCTTTATAATCTTTTTGACATTTTATGGTTCAAAAAATGGAGTCTGTATGTGCAAGTTATGACCAGTCAAAGTTATGGTCAAACTTGATGACATGGCAATAAAGTGATGTGGTAGTATGATTAGACCCAAGTCTTTAATATTTGGGGATAAATATATTCCCATCATATATTTGGGAATAATTATCACCTCATATTTTTAATTGTAATGGGATAATATAAATCCCATAAAAAAAGGTAGAGATAATTATTATTAAAAAAGGGGATAACATTAAATCCCATAAATAATGGTCTTAGGATAATTATAAATATTATTTAAAATTAAAAATTATAATCATCCAAGCCCACCTTTTGTGGGCCTATGAACCTATATAAAGGGTTTGGAGGGGTCATTTGAAATCATAATCAAAGTATGAAAAACAACACACAAGACTTGAGAATAATCAAGTAGAGCTAAGAGCCAGAGCCAAAGAACCAAGAGCTAAAGATCCAATGTCCAAGATCCAAGATAAAAGAGATAAGATTCAATATCCAAGAGACAAGAGCTAAGAGTCTAGAGCTAAGAGCTAAAGCTGAGAGCTTGAGCCAGTGTTGAGAGTTGAGAGCCAGAGCCAGAGCTAGAGCCAGTTACTAGAACCAGAGCCAGTGACAACAAAATATTTATTTATAGATTTAAAACCCATACTAGAGATAAGTTGATGTATAAAAAAAAATTTCATCAATAATCGATTAGTTCTTCCTTTGAGTAGGACCCAAAGATGTAGCCTAGATCAGGTGAACTCTGTTAACAATTTTCATGTTTGTGTTTCATTTGTTTTGCAATTCCATTCTTTCCATATATTTGATTCAACTATTAAAATGTGGATGCAAGTTTTAATAAAACATCACACTTAACAAAAATCAATTAAATGTCTAGTGATCATTTGAAGGTGTAATTGGAAGGTATGAATACATAGATATTCATATTTAGTTTTAATCCAATTTTTAAACACTTTAAATTAGTTTTTGATCATTTATTTAAAGCCATTATTTAGTATCCATTATAAACCAAAAGTGAACTTGAAGGGTTCAAAAGGGGTTTATGGATCAATTTTGGTATCAGAGCAGTTAGAATGCAGGGATTAGCTTCTGATTATGTAAAAGTTTGATTTCAATTTCAGTTGGTTTCATTCAATTTGTGTAGACATTTGGATTTATATAATGTTCTAGTACAATGTGAAATTGTTGGAGATATAGGTTGTTTACAAGAGTAATAAACCATGGGAAATTTTTTGAAGAGAAATATTAGAGGAGCTTAAAGGCTTCAACCATTAGATTTAAAAGGAAAAATTTGAGCTAAGAAGGATGATGAAGTCCTTAGAAGATGAAAATCATGAGCTGTAAAACAAACTACTATCTCATGGGGAGTTTCTCTCATGGATCATCCAAGAGTTACAACTTGAGTTGTAAGCCAAGGACAATTTATTGGTAAAGTCAAAAAATGGTGAAGAAATGGAGGATAAATTAAAGTCTACGAGACCATCCTCTACCATAGATGCACAAACCCAAATAGAGTTTTGTATTGTAAGTAATTCACCATGTTATTCCTTTTCTTCCCATCAATCTTCTTCTTTTGGGGAAGTTGAGAATCATACTCATGGTATTGGATCTAAGTTTCTAATCAAGATGGGTTTTGATGGAAAGGGCCTTGGAATTAATGGACAAGGAATTACTAATCCCATACAATTTAAAGAAAGAACTCAATATGTAGGTTTGGGATTTGTTAGTGGTAATGGAAAAGTTATAGAATGTTCCAAAATAGTTGAAGCAAGAGAAGCTTCAAGAGATGAGCCCAATCCACTATTGATTCAACCCATTCAAAGAGATAGAGAAGTTTATAAGTTGAAATCCAAAAAGAAATAACCCCTTAGTTATGTAAGATGCATCCAAAAGAAAATCAAGGCATCTCCATTGAAAGATGAACATCCCAGTAGAGAAGGTAAAATAATTTCTCCTCATCATTCTTACAAACAAGATAGCCCTAAAAGGTATGGCAAGCATAAATATTCCAATGTCTTCTTCAATTATGAGAAGAATGGTCTTGGTACACATAATTTGAGGTATAAATATCCATGTACATTTTGTGGATTAATTAACCATTGTATGGTGATGTGTTGGAAGAGAAAATATTTAGAAAGAAAAGGTTATGTCCCTCAAGAAGGAGACAAGTTGTAAATACCACTCCTCAAGTCAAAATGTGGAGAATGGCAAGAGGGATTTCATGTCCAAGAAAATGGACAAGAATTACTACACTCATTTTAATATGAGTGGTCATTGGGTTAACAAGTGCTAGAAGCTTCATCCACAACTTCATTCAGATACTCACAAGAAGAAAGTTGTGCAAGCACACATGAAAAAAGAGGTAGCAGATGAAAGATTTGGTAAAGTACCAATAGTATAAGAGGAAACCCATGAAGAATCTCACCTATCCAAATAAGATTCTATCAAGAAGGATAATCCCAAAGTGGAGCATTTATTAAATTGGATTGGTAAGAAATGGATATTTTTTTTGCAAAGCTAAGTTTTATTTACCATGCTTAAAGTCACCTTCAAAGAAATTTATTTGGTTTCCATTGTTAAATAAGCATGAAATGAACTAAACTCATTTATTTGAGAAATTTTGGAGTTATATCAATCATTTAGAGTGAAAAATGGAGTAGCAATCTAGATGAGAAGCATATTATGAACAACCCATTTTTAGTAGTTATATCATTTATTATTTTATGTTCTCACATTTAGATTGGAATATTTGTGCTTACCTTTTCTTTTATAATTTGGAAAGATGGTAAAGAGGCTCCATTGAGAGTGAACATTGAAAAAAATATCTAAATCAGATTTTGGGTATAACAATATCGGAAAGACATGTTACACATAGCCAAAGAGTTTTTTTTGAAAGGAAGACAATTAGGCATGAATCAACATGTGAAGTGCTTCCTAGCACTTAGTTATACATTATTGTTTTGGATAAAGTTTGATATCCATTTTTATTTAAATACATGTTTTCAATATATGTATAATCATAGTATGCACATTTGTAAAAGACCCTAATAAGGACACTATTTGTAACATATATGTTGCATTGTAAGACCCCATGAAGGGAAATTTGTAAAAGTGATGATATTATATCTCTTATTGTATGAAACATATTTTTATGTCCTTTTGAGAATAACAAGGAGAATACATATTATATTTTCATAATGGGAGAGCATTACCTTAGTAGAGCAATGTCATGCAACATAAAAGATCACTAGGCTTATCTGTGTAGAGGATAATGAGAAGCCATGAAATAAAAGAAGTCATTTCATTCTAAATCCTAGTTCTATGTAGAGTATATTGATGGCTATATAGTATCAGATTATTTTTGGAAGGTGTGATCAATTAGTTGTTCCAATAATTGTGGGTTTAATTGTGAAACCTGAGTAGACTGATAAAGACCCACCATAATTCTTTAGAATTGACTAGCATTTTAGAGGATCAAGTGGGGAACCATATTTTGGTGGATGAAAATCCCTCTTAGTAGGGACAATTGATTTGGAGGTCAATTTAAAAAAGTTCCCAGATCAGATTGAATCTTGCACCATTACAAATATCTTGTCAAGAGCTTTTTGATGGTATATAGAACTTCAAAAATAGAGCTTGTATGCTCATTGTTTAGTTGGTCAAATCTCTAGTTAAATCCAGTCAATAAGTGGTCAATGCTGGTCAAAAATAGAAAAATTTAAGTTCTTATAATGTTTATGAGTCAGTTCCATCATGCAAAGCTCATCATAACCTTTCTGTCACATTTTATGGTTCAAAAAATGGAGTTCGTATGTGCAAGTTATGACCAGTCAAAGTTATGGTCAAACTCGATGACATGGCAATAAAGTGACATGGAAATATGATTCGACCAAATTATTTAATATTTAGGGATAAATATATTCCCATAATATATTGGTGAATAATTATCACCTCATATTTTTAATTGTAATGGGATAATATAAATCCCATAAAAAAGGGTAGAGATAATTATTATTAAAAAAGGGGATAATGTTAAATCCCACAAATAATGGTATTAGGATAATTATGAATATTATTTAAAATTGGAAAGGATAATCATCGAATCCCATCTTTCTTTGACCTGTGAACCTATATAAAGGGTCTGGAGGGGTCATTTGAAATCATAATCAAAGTGTGAAAAACAACACACAAGACTTGAGAATAATCAAGTAGAGTTGGGAGCTAGAGCCAAAGAGACAAGGATATTAGAGATAAGAGATAAATAACCAAATAAACAAGAGCTAAAGATCCAAGAGCCAAGATATAAGATCCAAGAGCTAAAGCCAGAGATGAGAGCTGGAGAGCCAGAGCCAGAGTTAGTTTCTAGAGTCAGAGCCAGTGGCATCAAAATATTTATTTACAAATTGAGAACCCCTACTGGGGATAAGGTGATGTATAAATAAATTTTTCATCAATAATCAATTATTTTTTCCTTTGAGCAGGACCCAGAGACATAGCCCAGATCGGGTGAACTCCATTAACAATTCTTGTGTTTGTGTATCGATTATTTTGCAATTCCATTTTTTCATAGATTTGATTCAATTATTCAAATGTGGATGTAGGTTTTAATCAAACACAACACATAACATAAATCAATTAAATGTCTAATGATCATTTTAAGTTGTAATTAGATGGGATGAATACATAGATATTCATATTCAATTTTAATCCAATTTTTGATCATTTATTTAAAGCCATTATTCAGTATCTATTATAAACCAAAATTTAACTTTAAGGGTTAAAAATGGTTTTACATATCACTCATGCACAAGTAACTACTTCTCTCAGCTTGGCAAGTGTCCTTGTGACCCTTGGGCTTCTCTCTTTTTCTCTCTCTCACAAGTTCTATAAGAACTAGCCATTTTGGCATTATATTGGATGCTCCACCTGAGTATGGTGAATCCATACTCAAATGTATACCTTTTGATCAATAATATAACTAATTTTTACCTCCCCTATGACTATTCTTAGTGTGTTCAATTGGATGATGAATCTTGCTTAGTGAAAACTATGGATTCCTTAGCATGTTGTTCCATTCTTTCACCTATTTGCAATCTATTCTTATAGGGAATGTGAAGTGTTCTAAGAGATGTTCATGGTTTAAGTGAGTTAGTTTATTCATTAGTGCCCTGATAGTCCTCTTATCTATTCATCCTAGCTTTGCACATTCATCCATAACCTCACAATGTATCATTGATGTGAGAAGATGAAGATTGGACAAGTGGTGTTTTAGTTTGCCCTTTGATTTCAAGTGTAATATGCATATATTTGGATGTCATCATGTTATTTGGTGTATCACCTCCCTTATATTATTTTTTTTAATTTATCTTTCTCCCTTTTCACCCCCCAAGTTTAGTAGTAGTTACAATCCAAAGTGGTACATGAAGGGAGCTAGCCTTATCTAGAGATTCACCTCATTCTTTAGGTTGCCCACAAGCCTAAAGGTGATTCCATTGTGCCACTTGGATGATGAGATATTTTACTTATCCTCAAAGGGTGAAAATCCAAGTGATAACATTTTTTTGTATGCCTGGTGGGACTATTATTTTAAGAGTTGAAGGATTTTTGGTGTTGTCCTTCAACACACCAGCCTTTGGAAGCATCTATTCAAGCATCAATGGTGAATCCAAAGATATATCATCTAGTAAAGTAGCCTAGGTTATCATTTTAAGATTATTATCAATGTATTTATTTATTTTCTTTATTTCAATGAAGTTTCATGGCTAAATTTGGTGTTGAGTTTTTCTCTATACCAATTGGTGAGACATTCTGAGCTTGTGCCATTCCCTATCAATATGATCAAGTCCTTGGTCAATCTTGTCATGATATTTAATAATCTTAATATGACCTTCATCAACCCAAATATGATCCTTGTCAAACCATGCATGAATTACATCATTCCTACATTAGCTTTCTCCATGTTTTGCTCCTAGTCAACCTAGTCATTCCTCAACCCAACCCATTTCCACCTGCAAAAAGACACTCTTGGGTTATGAAAGGTATATGTTGGAAATTGATACTCAGATGGGATATGGTATATATATTACTATTCATATTATTCATAGGATTAGAGAAGCATTAGAGTTGGTAAAAAGAGAGTGGGCACCTATTGAAAGAGCCAATTGGCAAAGGCTTACAAATGAGATGTTAGATGTGAGTGGTTTGATTGCTTCCTTGGAGGATAATCTAAAAATTCATGAGAGGAAACCTTACCAAGTATATCAACCTTCATATCCACTTCCCCAAGTTTTTTATCATTAATTTGTGATCCCTACTTATAATCCTAATCAAAATTGCCAAAGTCATCCTTTTCCAAATCAAGTGGAGGAAAGAGTTGAAAAGACTAGCCTTGTGTTTGAAGCTAATATTGATAGGCAAATTGAGTTAGATAATATGCATATGTAGTAGTCCATGTTGGTAGACATGGAAATTGATTTCAATCCCTCATTACCCTCTCACATTACATCCCCACCACCTCAAAAAGAGACTCTAATCCTAACATCCAAAGTTGGAGCAAGATAGTAGAGTCATGGGGAAAGAAGGAAGATAGAAGCATTGGTAAGGATTGTGAAGTGGAAAATGAAGTTAACCATTTTCAATTCCCTCCCACCATTCCTGAAGATGTTTATTATTTTCCATGGTAGCCCTCATGTATTCTGCATCCTCATAATGATGCATATCAACTTCAAGAAAAGCTTTTCCAAGAGAACATATCCAAGCAAATAGAGGAGTTATAAGCAAATATGAAATTTATAATTCAATGTGTGTTGGAAGGTTTAGACCCAAAATAAGATCCTATGCCTAAACATACCCCATATCCCCTTCCTTAGGAGATTCCTAAAGAGCCTCTTACTTTACATTCTCAATCTGATTTTGAGCCCTATGTCCCACCTCCACCAACTAGTTCCTTTTGTCCTCATCCCATCACCCTTTTCCTTGATGGACATATGCTGTGGGAACCAAAAGAAGAGAAATTGATTGAGGATAATTCACAACTCTTGCTTGAATAAAATGCAACTCCTTGGCAGCCTCATTGGGCTAGGTCACCAAATTTCAAGATGCCTAGTCTTGGCATCACCATGAAGGAGGTTGAATATTTTGTAATCCTTGAAAAAAAAAATATCAGATTATGATAGTTGAGGTTCAATTTTAAATCCATCAAGAGGTCCTAAGTGATGAAGAAGAGGTGAGATCTTGTGTTGAATCTCTTTGTTTGGTTGATGATGAAGCATGTCTTCCTTGTGGCAAAGAAGAAATCTTGGAAGAAGAGCCTATCTTGATAGAAGAAAGTGAAGAAGAGAAAGCTAAATTCATGGCTGATCAAAAGAACCTCATGAGTGATTATGAGGAAGAGATTACCATAGGGACTCCCCTTGGTGAATAAAAGGATAATTCACAAGTTTTTGCCACCATAATTGAGGGGATGTGTATCCATGAGGAAGATAACCAAGACATGAAGAAAGATCTCCATGAATAACACTCCTTGTCTGATCATGAGGTTTTTTATGATCATTTCAAGATTGAAGAAGTAGTGGTACTATATGACAAAGAGGACAAGGATGATTGAAAACTACAAATGGAGTTATTTCAAGAACTTTAAGAGTTTTGCCAAATTTAAGGCCAAGTGCATAAAAAGGTGAATAAATAATATTACATAGAGGACAATGACTAAGATTTGGAAGAATTTATAGAGCTCCTTGATGAGCTAGAAGAACTTTCAGCCAAGAGGAAGCCCAAGCTTGTTGAGAGCACTATAGAAAACAAGAAGGTATGACTTGTTAAATAACCATCAGGGGTTATAATGGAGGATTCACATGAAAAATTTGAGGATGTTTAGATTCAAAAGGACTTAATTTCCTTGGAATTTTTTTTTGGATATGCTTGGTTCTCATTAAATATCATGCCAATGAAGTTGGCAAACATTTTGAAAGAGTTGGAGGCATCAATGCTAGAGACCAAAAGGTTACATGTCTCACTAAATACTCCATGTCATAAATAAAAAAGAGTTTCAAAATTCCTATTTTATCTAGGAGGAAGGTATGCTTATGTTTCTATTTATATATAATAGGTTGTTCTCTTATTCCCCTAAGTGCTTTGAGCACATGTATGTGTGTGTTTTCTTTCCTTGTGTGTGTTCTTTGCTTTGTATGGTTGAGGTAGTCAATAGTAGTCTTTATCTTGATCAAAGTTTATAGTAAATGGTCAAAGTATTCTTGTTTTTCTTAGACTTTATATGACTCTTAAGCCCAATGGACTGATAAGGCTACTGGTCTAGTTAGTATAGCAGACATACTACCCCTATGAGTCACTAATTTGTTGACCAAATTTCACTTTTTAGTCAAATTGGGACACCTATAGTAAAAAATTGACTTTATAGGTCTATAATAGGTATAATATGAGTGTAATGGGGTATATTAAATGTTAATTAATTCCAAATGATGTTATATTGGCCTTGGTCAATTAGTTTTTATGTCAATTTATCATTTGGGGTCATTTTAGGAGTCAAAAAGGTGCATTTAATAATTTATACAAGTTTATTTGGAAATTTGAAGGTATATAAATATTATTTCATGCCACATGTGTCCCTATAAGTATTAATTAATTGGAAATACTAAAAAATGGTAGGTTATGCAGAAGAATAGGTAGTTTTCTTGAAGAAAAAGAAGAGTTTGGCACTTGTATGACATCTTTGGGAAGTGTGTCACTTGTAAAAGGTATAAATATGAATATTAATCTCCCCCATGCTCATTTACATGATTTTTTATTTGGATGTCTCACTTATTAATCAAAACCATTCATTTCTTTTTTCACCCTTCTTGGCAAGCAAAAGTGATTTGCAAGGTTGTACTTGGTACATATATCTCATGAGGTTTCAAGAAAAATAGTTTTGGGAGATGATATTACACCTATATAACTTATTTTTCATATAATTATTTTATAAATTGATCAATTATGCTTTATGAACCATTGCTAACAAGTTGATTGTGTAAATCTGCTTTCAAATCTATGCACCCTGCAAGTTTTTCTTTGGTTTGAGAGTTTTCATTTAATATAGTCATTAATATTTGTTATAAATGATATTTAATCACCCATAAGATGTTATCCATTATTTTTTTCAAGTTTCATGGTGTTTGGATGAGCAAATCACTTCAATTTTGCAAACTAGTCTCTTTTGAGTGCAATAGGTAGTTTTCATTATTTCTAGGAGCTTCATGCTTATTCATGGTTTTAGGCGATTGTGATAATAAATATCACATATTTAAAATATTTTATTTCTTCCCTTTATCTTCCAATCTCATATTATAAATCAATCTCCATGAGTATATCAACCATATGCAAGATTCACAGTCTAGCAACCATTGATGAGGATGTTCAGGTATTTTCATGAATGAGTTCATGTTAAAAGGGAGGTGTATGTACTTTTTTAATATCCATGATAGTATGAATATTATTATTTAGGTATTATTATAATCATAAAACTAATTTTAAGGCCATTTCAATGCTCACTACCCATTTTCCCCTTTACTACCTATGTACACTGAATGTTCACTTACATTCAGCCTTAACAGAGTGTTAAGGGGTCTCATTGAGGTGTTGAAACAAGTGGTGAGTATTAAATTGAGATATTAGTTTGTTAAGGATGTTATATAAAACTCATATAAAGTGCTAAACTACTAGGTAGACCTTTAATATCTCTTCAAATCATGACATGACTATGTTTAGGGATTAAATCCCCAAAAATAGGGAATAGAGGCCTAGAGCCTTTTTATGGGTTCATACAATAGGGTTACAAAACGTTTTGAAGCCTCTAATGTGTTTTTTTCAGGTACCCATATAATAAATTGACATTTCAAGGTTTGAGGGGAAAATTAGTAGTGGATGACATTAATTTCAATGTCTAAAAAGTGCACTCAAACCACTATTTGTAGGTAATGTTCACCTACATGCATGAATCCAATGAAGGCCTCTTATCTAGCTAAGCTGCAAGATAGACCTTGTTAATGTGTGTGCATGGTTTTAATAGTTGTCATGAATATTTCAGGTATAAATTACATAAAAATGAATGAAATTTGGTTTTTTGACTCCCCAAGCATACCCTTAGTTTGTACACAGAGAAATATAGGCACCTTCAGCAAGACTATCAGAAAGTGACCCATGAAGTGTACTTTGATGGTGTTTTATCCCATAAAATGTGAGTAAAAGGGTAATTTAGGTGTTAAATGATCTCATTATTGATTATAAGTATCCAAACAACATAACCAAGTTCAAAGGAACTAATATACACCTATAGGTGTCAAAAGCAAGGGTGTCTTAGTCATGACAAAGAAGAAGCTTGGTTTAGGAACATAAGATGCATATGAGGGATTAAAGGAAGTTTATATGATGAACAAAAAATATGATCACTTTAATGAAGATAATATTGGCCTCATAAGCTACAAAAAATGTAAACTAGGCCTAAATAGACCTCTTAAACCCCAACATACACCTAGAGTCAATTATTTATGCATGCATATGGCAGTGAGCAAGTAATTTGGACTTTTCAAGGTATTTACAACTATAAAAAGTTTAAAATAGTTAAAAATTGATTCTAAATATATTTTAGGTTTTAAAAATTTTCATATATTTATTTCAATGTTTAGTCCACTTTAAACCATCTACAAGTAACCTCCTCTAAAGCAAAGTATAGTCAGTTGACTGAGTAGTAATAGTGAGTTGGATCAAAGCATTATAAAGGTATGAATAGTTGGTAGATGGAAAATGAATCCCAATAACCTTAGGGGTTTCTAAATAATCATGATACACCTTTGAATGTGTAGATCACACCTATAGGTGTTCATTTAGGTTGCAATACACAATTATAGCCACTAAAGATGATTGTGAAAATAGTGATCAAGGGTAACGTTTTGGTGAGAAGATAGCATGAACATGGGATAAATTAATCCAAGTCATTACCAAAGGATCATTTAAGGTTTTTAGGAAACATGTGCACTATTACCAATTCATAAACATATATAAATAACATACTGGTAGAGTTCTAAGGAGGCAAACATAGTCTACCTCTAAACACCCCTGCATAGTCCTTTGCCTAAAAGTCTGTCTTGGGTTTCTAGTCCATTTGAAGCATCAAATGACTTGATATAAAGTTGGTTCTTCGTGTATAATATCCCCATCACTGGGTGAATATCCTCAACTATGTATTTTGTATATAAAATGAGGGGAAATGCCCTCTATTTTGTCTCAGGTAGAGGGCACTTCCCTAGGTGAAATTGGTAAGTTTTAAAGAAAAGAAGGTGAAAAGGATGTACCAAAAGTTGATAGATATTTATACGAAGGTTTGAAAAGTGGAAACATGTCTAAAACAACATGAGGGACCAAGCACATAAGATTCAAACATACTAGGGTGCCTCATGCCCTTAAGGTTATAATTAGGCCTAAGAGGAAGTGTAAAGCCTAGGGCTAGATGAAGAGGTCATCTTCACTTATAACCTTTGATATGAATTATATCATATTAAAAAAATATTATGGGATAATTTTATATATTTAAATACTATATGGAGGCAAATAAAGCCATAAAAATTCATTTTGAGCTCTGAAATGCAGTCAAGCTTACTTGACATGCTCAAACCTAGTGCACAAATAAGGAGTCACTTGTATTTATAGCATAATATGATAACTATAGTGAATTTAAAAATGTTTATGGGGTAGATATAGAGGTTTTAGATATTTTGGATATAGGAGATAACTTGAAAAACCCATTTTTAGACATTGAACTAACTCAGACTTGTGTAAGATGAGGAAAGGAGATCGATAGGTCAAGTTATGATACTCATCTTCTTGGAGGATTTTCATGGGTACCAAAGGAGTTTAATAATGTTAGAAGGGGTATTGAAGGCCATTTTTATGGAATTTGTCTAAAATTCTGATTCTATAGTTTTATGAATAAAACTTAAGAGGTCAAACATGATTAAAACACTTGTTAAACCCTTGTAGAGACCCAATTGGGAAAATGGAGTTGGAGATGCAATCTAATGGACTGGTTTGACTAGAATAGCTATTGGAGCCTAGAAAGGGATCCCTCAAGATACTTAACATGCCAAATAGTTATATGAACTTGTATGGATGGGGGAAAAATAAGGTTTTCTCACTATTTTGTAGGTTGTAGGTTTGTAGGTTATAAGAGGCAAAGAAAGCCATAAAAGGTCATTTTGAGCTCTAAAATGTAGTCAAGATTACTTGGCATGCTCAAACCTAGTGCCAAAATAAGGATTCAATTCAAATTTATAGCATAATATGATCACTTTAGTGAATTTAAACATGTTTATGGGGTGGATATATAGGTCTCAAAGATTTTGGATACATGAGAAACCTAAGAAAGCCATTTGTGGACCTTGAACTAACTCAAACTTGTGAAAGATGAGGAAAGGAGCTCAATTGGTCAAGTTTTGATGCTCATATCTTCTTGGAGGCTTTGAATGGGTACCAAGGGATTTAAAAGATGTTATTATGGGTCTTGAAGGCCATGTTTATTGAATTTGTCTGCAAGTTAGATGTTAGAGTTTTATGAACACACATTAAGATGTCAGATAGGCCTAAAACCTTTGTTAAATCCTTGTATAGATCTGATTGGGAAAATGGAGTTAGAGATGAAATATAATGGACCAATTTTACTAGACTAGCTATTTTATCTAATAAAGGACTCCCTCAATCTGGTTCACATGTGAACTTGTACAAACTTGTATAGATGGGGGCAAAAACAAGGTTTTTCTCACTCTTTTATGTGTTTTGTAGGTTTTAAGAGGTTTAAAGAGATGAAAATCACATGGATGTAAATATTAGGACTTAATATAACTTACCATATCAATATTATTCCTTAAAAAACTTCTAAGTGTCCAAACTAGGTGTTTCAACTCAGCCAATCAAAACTGGCCTATTAGACAAGCTAGTGAGAAGTGTGAAAACTCTAAGGAAAAATAATTTCAAGGTGTCATTTATGATTATAATTAAATTTAAGGAATTAAAATTTTTAATTAACTCCATCCCACATATTTTCATGAAAAATAAAACCAAATTTGAGGCCAAGTGTGTAGGGTACAGGAAAGATGAGTTGTTTGGATAGTAGATGATGATGGTTCTCTTTCAAAGGTTTCTAGAGGACCAGGAATGTAACCAATGCATGAAAAATAATTTATGATAACTTTCCCTTACATTATAATTATTTTACCTACTCATAATAAGTTATGGGACATTCAAATAGGTCCAAATCATGAAGGCAATTTTTAAAGCCAAAATGAGGAGTTTCTTACCACTTTTTATGAAGTTATGCCTTAAATTGACACTTGTTCTTCTATAACTTTAATTATTCATCAAATATACTATTATAATTCATATTTAACTACTTCTCTCAACTTAACAGGTGTCCTTATGACCCTTGGACTTATCTCTTCTTCTCTCTCTCTCATAAGTTCTATAAAAACTAGCCATTTTGGTATTATATTGGATGTTCCACCTGAGTATGGTGAAGCCCTGATAAAATGTATACCTTTTTATCAATAAGGTAATTTAATTTTGCCTCCTATATGATTTTTCTTAGTGTGTTCAATTGGATGATGAATCTTGCTTAGTGAATACTATGGATTCCTTAGCATGTTGTTCCATTCTTTCACCTATTTATAGTCTCTTCTTGCAGGGCATGTGAAGTGTTCCAAGATATGTTCATGGTTTAAGTGAGTTAGTCTACTAGTGCCCTTATAGGCCTATTATATTGTCCTCCTAGATTTGTACATTTATCTATAACCTCACAATGTAGCATTGATGTTGGAAGATGAAGATTGGAGAAGTGGATTTTCAATTTGTCCTTCAATTTCAAGTGTAATATGCATATGGTTGGATGCCATCATGTTATTTTGTGTATCACCTTCATTATATTAGTTTTTTTTCAAAAATCCTTCTCCCATTTCACCCCCCAAGTTTATTATTAACTACAATCCAAAGTGGTACATCAAGGGAGCTAGCCCTATCTAGAGATTCACCTCATTCCTTAGGCTGCCCACATGCTTAAAGGTGATTCCATTGTGCCACTTGAATGAGGATATATTTTCCTTCTCCTCAAAGTGTGTAAAAACAAGTGACAAAATTTAATTCTATATTTTCTTGAATATAATTATATTTTCTTATTTATTTTCTTCCTCATTTGAGTCACAAACTTTCATGATCACTAGATTAGATTGCATATTCATTTGCTAGATTAGTTTGCATGTTGATTTATTAGATTAACTTAATTTTCATTCCATTACTTTATAATACCTAGATAGAGTTATGGCATTATGATATTTGACTAGAATCCATGGAAACCTATCCTTCATCATTGTGTGGTAATTGATCCCTTAGTTAGGTTTAGTGGATCCATAATTGGTCATGACCCCAATATAAAAAAGTATTGTTAAAAATATTATTAATTGATTACCTTCTCCAAGCTTAGATATTACTGAATAGGATAAGTTTTAGATCTATATTATTTCACTATCATACAATTCCCACTTTCTTTGTTGTTATGTTGAACTCTCTCAATTTTCATGTGAAGTCGGTCTTATGATTTATCCTATTACATCAAGTGAGTCTATGTAATAAATATTTATATACAACACTTATTGTGAAAATAGACTATGGTAGGTTTTCTACCTTGCTTTTCTAGTTGAGTGAAATTCTTGACTAGGTCTTAAAGGGATTCATCATGTTTTAGTGAAAAACTAGGTCTGAAAAAGTCATGTTATTACATCAATCATGTTTTAGTGATAATTTTTTTGTGTATTACACTTCTTGTAGGAATGTACGCATAATCTTATTTGGTTTTCTTGAAGCATTCCACTCTAAACCCTAACTAGGTCTATAATAGGGGTTTTTTAATATTAGTGATAATCAAAATTAAAAAACTTGATTAGGTCTCAATGGGCCAAAAAAAATATTTTAGACTAAATCAGGGTAAAAAAAACACAATTAGGTCTAAGAGGCATTTTAAAATTTAATTTGGTGAAAATGGGGTTAAAATAATATAATGAATATGGAGGACCATTTCAAAATCTCATTTATTTATTTTTAGGTTAAAAATCCCACTTTGTTGTAAAGGGGTAGAGTGAAATGCATCATAGTTGAAAATGGGTTTATAAACCCAAATGGGTAAGGTGAGCATATTTTAAAAAAATTAAAATAATGTTAGTCATACCTAAAAGTTGGACCACATCCTGGGAGGGTGGGGGGTGGGGGGGGGTGGTGGGGCGCAGTGTGGCAAGGGGCTAAGCCCCCACTCCCCCACCTCACACCATTATAGTTGGGTAATAATCCCTGACTATGGGTGAGAATCCTCATAACTTTCCCCATTTAGCCATTGAGCTTTCAAAGCATGATTTTGCCCATGGGAGAGGACATTATTCCATCCCACATTTTTTTAAATTTTATTTTAATTAAATTTTAATGTATTTATTTTTTTAAATTAAGTTTATTTATTTATTAATTTTTATTTTATTTAATTTTAATTGAATGTATTAAAATATAATATAATATAATTTGTTTAAATTAACTAATTATTTTTATTAATAATTTTAAGAAGAATATTATTAATTCAAATTTCCCACTCAACACTAAAATGACACGGGAGGATTTTCTCACCCATAACTTTTGATCTATAGGTTCTTTTTTTGTTCCATATATGGCATCAAGAAGCTAGTTGTGTCTTAGTTATCATGACATATATGTGGTCATGGAAGAAGTGCATCATTCAAAAAATTTAAATTTTCTAGTGTTAGAGTTTGGATTCTTTTTAAAATTGTTGATTTTAGTGCCTTTTTGCTTTTGCCAATGAAATAACTTGTTATGTTTGTTGTTTTGGAAAGGTGTTAAAATGGAAAAGGTGTTTATATCTTGGAAATGAAAGGGAAAAGTACATTTAAAAATATAACTCACCCTAATTTTGGAGAGAAATGTTTTTCCCCAGATGGATTGATTTTCATAAAATGGTTAAGATAGGTTATGTATATGTGATTTGCTTAAGCTTATCTTATGTTTACTAAACCTAATCACCAGCCATAGTTCGAAGTTTTAGGTCATATTGACCTAATTCCATTTTGGCACTTGTCAATACTATGAATGGGAATTGTTTATAGAGGGAAACAAAGGTATTTTTGATGATATAATATCCTACTTGGAGAGTCTTGGAAGCAATATTCAAATAATGGAAACATGGGATAAGGAAATGTAAGGTTTTTATTTGTGGTTTTAGTGTGTCACCCACTCTTGGTGAAAATGGAATCAATAAAGATATTTTTATGGGATTATGACTAAAATTTGAAGATTGTCTGAAAATAATGGAGGTTGAAGTAATATTATAACCTTGTGAAGATATATTACTATTTGTCAAAGAAATGCTTATGTTATGGATTTGATGGTTGATCTAATATATACAATCATCCATGGAAAAGGTCACTATAAACTACTTATTTTAATTACTAAGAAAGTCCTTGAGATTTGCCTTAATATCATATATGTTAAGGATATGATTTGGTTTCCTTATGTATTATTATTATACATTTTAATACATATGCATACCTAGTTAGTTATGCATTATATGAATGACTGAGTCTAGGTGTCTCATCCATGTACATAATGTATGCATACATGTTTATGTAGGTATAAGGGTGGTTTTAACTATGAAAAATTTCATATAGACTTAAGCATGAGTAATGGTTATGGTTATTGCACCATGTGTATGTGACCACATCTTATGCACATTTAACCTATGTTTTATTAATTAATTTTTATTTTATTTAATTTTAATGGAATGTATTAAAATATAATATAATATAATTTTTTTAAATTATCTAATTATTATTATTATCAATATTTTTAAGAAAAATATTATTAATTCAAATTTCCCACTCAACACTAAAATGACATGGGAGGATCTTCTCACCCATAACTTTTGATCTATAGGTTCATTTTATGTGCCATATATCGCATCAAGAAGCTAGTTTTGTCTTAGTTGGCATGATATAGAAGTGGTCATGGTAGAGGTGCATCATTTTAAAAATGTAAATTTTCTAGTGTTAGAGTTTGGATGCTTTTAAAAATTATTGATTTTAGTGCCTTTCTGCTTTTGCCAATGAAATAACTTGTTATGTTTGTTGTTTTGGCAAGGTGTGAAAATGGAAAAGGTGTTTAGATCTTGGAAATGAAAGGGAAAAGTACATTTAAAATTGAACTCACCCCAATTTTGGAGAGATTTTTTTTTCCTCGCATGGATTGATTATCCTAAAATGGTTAAGATAGGTTATGTATATGTGATTTGCTTAAGCTTACCTTCAGTTTACTAAACCCAATCACAAGCTATAGTTGGAAGTTTTAGGTCATATTGACCTAATTCCATTTTGACACTTGGAAATACTATGAATGAGAATTTTATAGAGAGGGAAACAAAGGTATTTTTGATAATATAAGATCCTACTTAGATGGTTTTAGAAGAAATATTCAAACAATAGAAACATGGGATAAGGAAATGTAAGTTTTTTATTTGTGGTTTTAGCGTGTCACCCACTCTTGGTGAAAATAGAATCAATCAAGATATTTTTATGGGATTATGACTAAAATTTGAAGATCATATGAAAATACTAAAGGTTGAAGTAATATTATAATGTTGTGAATATATATTACTATTTGTGGAAGAAATGCCTATGTTCTGGATTTGATGGTTGATCTAATATATACAATCATCCATGGAAAAGGTCACTATAAACCACTTATTTTAATTACTAGGAAAGTCCTTGAGATTTTCCGTAATCTCCTCTATGTGAAGGATATTATTTTGTTCCCTTATGCATTATTATTATACATTTTAATACATATGCATACCTAGTTAGTTATGCATTATATGAATGACTGAGTCTAGGTGTCTCAACCATGTACATAATGTATTCATACATGTATATGCAGTTCTAAGGGTTGTTTTAAATATGAAAAATTTCATATAGACTTAATCATGAGTAATGGTTATGATTATTGCACCATGTGTATGTGACCACATCTTATGCACATTTAACTTATGCTCAATTCCATGGTTGTTACCCACTATTCCTCTACTTTTATGTGGATGACCCTCTATCTTTAGAAAACTATAATACTAAATACCTTCTTATTATAATTCTAAGAATCTCCTAGACCAATATTGGACTGATTCAAACTTGTAGTTTTTTTGTATTTGTTCCTTATATAAAACCACTTCTTCAAGGCAATCCCATTGGTTCGTAGTGTCTTCATCTATTTATTCATCCTAAAAATTAAAATTCATTACAATGTATAATACCACACATTTTACAATCCCAATTTGATAAAATCTCAAAATATCAATATATAAGCACATTTTGTACCTAGTTATTCACTATATAGAAAGAGGATACCACTACTAAAAATATTAGAATGATCTAACTACACATTCAAAGGAAAGCACGTATTCTTCCCAATTATGAATCCATACATTCTAAGTAGGTATATACTTAGTTTTAATAATATATTAAGCTCACAAGTAATTATTCAAGCATACAAGTACACTAGGATTGCACCAACATATAACATTTCACTAGTATTTAATAGATAACACAATAGCATTGGATAACTACATGTATTTTGATCCTTCTTTGGAGTATTCGTATGTAGGTAGTGATAAACACATGGGGTGTTGAGGTCAAGGACAAATGCATAGTATTACCTTAATCTTCCATTTTATTTCATGTGTTCCTCCTTTCCATTGAGATAGTGTTTCATGTGAAGAAGAAGGCACAAGATAACTACTAAAATAACTCAAACAAATCTAATCATACACACAAGACCTACATGTGAAGGCACACCTAATACAATGCACATTTCTCAATAACATAAGTGAAAAGATTTCATATTCTTAGATAATTTCTCAACTCAAACAAGAAATCCAAGGACTCTAGATCCTATATTATGTATTATGGTAAAATACCATGTTGTCCAAAATGACAAATCCTATGGTAGATAAGGAATTGTAAAACATATTCAAATAGAATTTGATTCCACCTATACACATGAATCTATTATGTTTAATAAATTTATGTCATTTACTTATTTATGTCACATAATTAAGGAGATATAGGTTTGGTTGTTTTTAATAAATAAGTTAAATTATGTGACTAACCCAATTTATACTTCTAATACAATAAATAAGAGTAATCCACCATATATGTTGAATCCCAGTGAAAAGAAGAGTGATCAAAAGAAAATAACGAATGCAGTTTCAAGTAACATACCATGTATTTTTTTATCCAATTCTCCAAGGACGCAATTTACAAACTTACCAAAATATCCGTACATTTGTTACAAAAGTTAATGTAATGTCACCTCAATCACTCCCTCCCATTAAATAGGTTGATGTGAGTAAAAATATACCAAAAGTATTAGATCAAAATGATTTTTGTGAGATTAGACAAATGAATATATTTATTTATCCTTACCTGAGCATACAAGTCAATTAAAAATAAATAAATTGTAAGTTCATGACACATATAATGCACACCTTCCACTAGATTCTTATCATCCTCATACAGAGGCACAACATCCTTTGAATTGAACTATTGGTACATATCATGTTTTAGTTCCATCTAAACCAGCTATAGCATTTTTATAACATGATATAGTACATGATGATTTTTATTTGCACTCCTTATTCATTTGATCTTACATTAATCATTAACATATATAAAGTTTCATGGTTGATAATGGTTCAAGTGTGAATATGTGAACTATAACACTTCTGTCTCATTATAGATATAGAGATAAGGATATAATTCCCACAAAAAATAATAAATGTATTCAATGGCCTTGTTCAAATTTATATTGGGGTAAGTGCACAAAGTTGGGGGGGAAACGTGGCCTACCTGTGGACATGATTTTCTTGAAATTTCATAAATCTAAATTTTTGTAGATAATTTGAGATATCCACACTCCAAATTTGAAGATAGTGTATGAACATGAAATGTAGCATTTCAATTATATTTTTAAAAACATGTTTTTTTTTAAAAATGCTTAAGTATAACTAGGTCAAACATCTAAAATTTTAATAGGAACTCCTATCTTTTTAAGAAAATAGAGTAGATAGATGGCTTTATGGCACACTATTTTTTCAGCAAAGTTTAATATTCTTTGAAACCCTTTGGGGAAAATTTAGATAAGATTGTCTAGTTTGTGAACTATATTTTTTATGAAATTTATAAGTAAATAGATCCTAAAAACTAACAAAAAATGGATAGTCATCCATGTGGCGTGCCTACCTACCTAAAAAAAATGAAAATCAAATGTTTTTGAATGTGTGTAGAATTAGGCCTAGTTTATGACCATACAACATTTTTTTCACTTGGGTCAAAGAAAGATAGATTACATGAACATGTATTGACATGTATATTTGTGTTATGTAATGGCCTAAAAAATTTATATCTAGAAATCAACATAGTTCAAAACCTTAAATTATTCCAAAAATTATATCAATCATTTTTTTAGAAATAAGGGAGCATTCTCATCATGATGGTATTAAATTTTTGAATTTTCACATTGAAATTTGTAGTGTATTTGGAAATCAAGGTTGATTATTTTTATTTTTATCATAACTCTCAAACTTTGATGTAGATTGACAGGTTCAAGCCTTTGGCTCAGGAATCCAAGATATTCTCAATCCAAAAGGCATGGGATTTGAATTCAAATTCAAATAGGGAAATCATGTTAATAATGTGATCCTGGTATTAACACAATCACATTATTAACCATGTTAGTAATGTGATCATGTTAATAATATGATTATGTTATATATTAATAACACCCAAAAACCCAAATTTTATCTTCACCTCAAATTTTATATATGATCTTATATGGTCTGAAGCTCACTAATAACAGTGTTATTTCATGTGATACGAGAAAGGTCCCTAACCTTGGATAGTTAATTAAGGTGTCATTGTATCACATTAGACTTCAAACATTCTATACGTATTTTAATATGTTGACTTGACTATTATAATTACTGGGTTTTAAGGTGTAACTCATTATACATTTTATGATATAACTTATTTTATCACTAGATATCATAAAATGCATTTTTTAAACCTGTGGCCAAAACTTAACCTTTGGAGTATCAATCTAGCTATGCATCTGAAGTAAATTAGGGCTATTCAAGCCCATTCAACCTAATTGCACGAATATAAAATGTTATTTGGGGGTTGATCATCTCTAATTTCATTATCTTGATTGAATTAAAGAAATATAATTTATTTATATTCAAGTTATACATGTATAAAATGTGGTTTTGAGCTCAATAAACTTGAAGTCATTAAATAATGAATGAAAATGTCAATTACTTCAATTGTAGAGGTAATTAGTGTCAAAATTAGCCACATGAATGTATTTTAAATTATATATTCAATGTGATTTGGAGTGAAATTATCCCTAATGTCATGTCATATATAATTAACCAAAGAGTTGATTCATCTAATCTAGGAGGTATATAAGGCCAATTTGAACCCCTTTAAGAGAAAGATATGATTTGGGGGAAAATTAAGTTCAATTCTATCATTAATTGATCTAATTAGTCAATTTATGTAATTAGGGGAATCATTTGGGCAAAATTGGGAACCTAAACCAAATGTATGGCTCAATCAATTATATAGCATGTATGAAACATGTATTTCTTGAATAATCACACTTTTATCATAAATTCAAACATGAAGGTCATTACCATAAATATGTGAACAAACAACTCAAATTTTATTTAGTTACCTTAGTGATTAGATCCTATATCTAATAACTTAAACCTTAAACCTTATACTATTTAAATTTAACCCTAAACCATGTACCATTTATGTTAAACCCTAAGCCATAAGCCCTAAACCCTAAACCCTTTAAATTGTAGACCTTAAACCCTAAACTAATAAATTTAGCCCCAATTAACATCTTTTATATATAGTAAGAATTAGGTTCGCAGGGATGAACTTGGTCAAAATCGCATCACTCATTACCACAATTGACTTAATTGGCTCAATCTATGATGATGTGGGGGTTAATTAAGCCCAAAATCACATTATTTACCCATAGATCTAGGTTCAAGGATCTCAAGTTTACCCCAATCACCATCATAGTTTTTCCCCACATACCCTAAAACCTATACCCTAAGTCATAATACCTAAACTTTAAACCATAAATATAAACTCTTTAAACAATGAAAAAATCATTTTATCCCAAATTAACATCATTTAAACTAAGAATTAAATTTACAGGGCTTTGTTTGGCCTAAATCACATGACTGATTACCCCATTTGACTAGTCCATTCAATCTACATAATGACACGGGGTATAATGATAACCCAAAAACACATTATATAGTCACAAATGGGTCCAAGTGATTTAAACTATCCTCAATTATCTTTGTTATTGACCTTATGTACCATAAACCATATATACATTAAAACCTAATACATAAATGATAAACCCTAAATAATATACCCTAAATTGTAAACCATAAATTTTCCCTATTTACCAATTGATTTAGTCATAATTAACATCCTTTATAGTAAGAATTAGGTTCACATGGCATAAAGTGATTAGATATTATATACACCCTTAAACCTAAACCCTATGACCTAATCCCTAATCCCTAAAACATAAATTGTAATCCCTATGACCTAATTCCCACTACATGGTGAAAACATACATGCCTTATGGTATAAATTATTTTATCACGAGATGTCATAAAATGCATTTTTTAAACCTATGGCCAAAACTTGGTCTTTGGAGTACCAATCTAGTTGTGCATCTATATTAAATTGGGGCTATTTTGAGCCCCTTAAACCTAATTACATGACTATAAAATGTGATTTTTGGGATTGGTAAGCTATAATTTCATTATCTTGATTCAATCAAAGAAACATTATTTACTTATGCAAGTTCTACATGTATAGAATGTGGGTTTGAGCTCAATAAACTTGAAGTCATTAGATAATGACTGTAAATGTCATTTACATAAATTATGGAGGTAATTAGGGTCAAAATAAGCCACTTAAACCTATTTTAAATTATATTTGATGTGATTTGGAGTGAAATTAACCCTAATGTCATGTCATATATAATTAACCAAAGATTTGATTCATTTACTCAAGGAGGTATTTGAGGTTGATTTGAACCCCTTCATAACAAAGAAATGATCTGGGGAAAAATTAAAATATATATTCTATCATTAATTGATCCAATTATTCAATTAGGGGCATGATTTGGGCAAAATTGAGACCATAAACTAATTTTTTGGCTCAATCAATTGTATAAAATATATACAACATGTACATGGATTAACTGACCTTAATTTTATCAAAAATGTAAAAATGAAGGTAATTATCCTAAATAGGTAAAAAAGAAGCTCAAATATTCTTCATTTACCTTAGTGATTGGACCATGTATCTGATATCTTAACCCTAAACCATGTACCATTTAAATTTAAGCCTAAACCCTATACCATTTACCTTAAACCCTAATACATAAGCCCTAAACCCAAAACCCTTCAAATTGTAGATCCTAAACCCTAAACCAATAAATTTATCCCCAATTAACATCCTTTATATATAGTAAGAATTAGGTTTATAGGGATGAACTTGGTCAAAATCACATCAATCATTACCATAATTGAGTTAATTGGCTAAATATGTGATGATGTGAGGGATAATTGAGCCCAAAATCATATTATTTACTTACATAACTAAGTTTAAAGAGCTCAAATTTAATTCAATCACCATCATATTTTTACCTTATATACCCTAAAACATATACCCTAAGCCCTAATCCCTATAGTTCTTAATCCCTAAATTGTAAACCATAAATATAAACTCTTTAAACCCTAAACTAATAATTTTAGCTTAAATTAACATCAATTAGAGTAAGAATTACCTTTTTGATTTACCCTATGTACCCTAAACCTAAGCCCTATATCTTAAACCCTAAACATTATACCCTAAATTATAAACCATAAAATTTTCATACTTACCAATTGATTATGTCCTAATTAACATCCTTTGTAGTAAAAATTAGGTTCACATGGAATAAAGAGATTAGCCTTATATACACCCTTAAAACTAAACCCTACATTATATGGCATAAAGATATTAGACCTTATATACACCCTTAAACCTAATCCCTAAACCCTATGCACTAATGTCTTAATCTCTAATCCATAATCCCTAATCTATATTAAGTATAATGCAATCACATTATGAAATAATTTGATCACATTATTAAATAATTTTATCACACTATTATTAATATAGATAAAACTCTCTTCTTAATGTCTATGTCTAACCCTAAATGAGTATTAAGAATAATGTGATCACATTATTCTTAATATACATAAAACTTGCTTCTCAATGTGTATGTTGAAGTAGAACCTAGTATCAAGAATAACATGATCACTTATATAATGTGATCAAATTATTATTATATACTAATCTCACTTTTAAACATCTATTTTAAACCCAAATTGATAATTTTTTCCCCATAAAAATTCTCTATGTACTTTTGTGGGACCTATGATACCTATGTACTTTTGATGCCACCTTTGAAAATTTGTCTATTTTCCTTTATGGGTGACAGATCATGTTCAAAGAAGAGGAATATATTGAATAACATAATATGAGAGTAATTAGAATATTTAAGAGATAAAAAAATATACAAATACAAAAACTTTATGGTAGACAAGGTACAAACACTAATCTTGATGAACCAAATGCTATAGATAATGAGCCTATTGAAAATAATGAATTGAACAATGATGAAATTGACCATAATGAATTTAATAATGATGATATTAACCATAATGAAATGAAGAATAATGAAATTTACAATAATTAATTAGATAATGTGGAAAGTTTACATTCAAAAGTCCAAGTTTTTGATTTTATTGATGATGATTCTATGTATGATACTTCACCCCCCATGAATGAAGAAAATTTGATAGAAAAAAATAATGGTGAAATTAAAAATCAATAAAGTTTCATAAAAACATATAATGAATAAATAAACAATGAATAAAATGTCATCCCACCTCTAAACAATGAAAGTAATAATGATTGTGCAACACCCTCTCAAAAAATTCCACCATTAATAACACCTCTAAGAATTATGATAGAAAATACAAGTACTTAATTGAAGTCGATGAAAATATTTTAGAACCAATGCATAAAAAAATATTTGATCACCATACAGGAATATTGGCTCAACAATTTTTTGATAGTTTCTTTCATAATTTAGATTATGATAGTCAAAGATGTCAATTATTTGTTTCATTGATAAAATTGATTAAGATGAGACCTATAATGTACACAATAGGACTTAAGAACATCTAACATGGATGATGAAAACAATTAAATTTTTAAAAATATACATGATGCATATCATATTGTAGGCCCAAAATCATGCACCCAAGATTGTAATTCTTCCCAACATATACTTAAAAATTGTGAAGTAAGTGATCAAACAAGGAAAAAATGAATGGTTTCAAAAATAAGATGAACACTTAATATAAATATAAAAACATTAATGAAATCAATTGAAAGATGTGAATTATTTATTGAACCTAATACTAATGAGATCTAGGCATTCTCTATTAAACTTTCATGAAAGGATAAGGCTATAAATGATACCCTAAAAGAGTTACTCAATTTTGGAAAGATAATACAAGATTTTCACCCAATGCAAGAGATGTTAAAAGAAGAGTTGGTTCTCATAATTATAAACTACATCTAAAATATTTAAGATAAATATGAAAACATTAATGAAAGCAATTAAAAGACATGAAAGACTTAATAAACCTAATATCAATGAGCTCTAGACATCCTCTAGTATACTTCCATGAAAGGAAAAGGCCATAGCTAATAATATCAAAGAGTTACTTTCTCAATTTTGGAAAGACAATACAAGAGTTTCACCTAATGAAGAGATATAGTGAAAAGAAAAGTTGATTCTCATAACTATGAATAGTAACTAAAACATTTATTGCATATGACTCAAACAAAATTGTACTCTAAATTTTTGGAAAAACATCCATAAATTTATATTTTTCAAATATATTTTTAAATGGCCAAACATTTTTATGTAAAAATAAATCACACACGTACCACTTCTTGTTGTAGACAACGTGTTGAATTTTCAATGCACTATGATGTTTTTCACCATATTCATTGTACTTTTTATACTAACAACATTTTATAAGAGTGTGGAATTGAATTCCCACCAATATCAGCTAGGGTATTTATTCTAAATATCTTTTAAAAAAGACTAGATGGATAACTATTTTATAACAAATCATGTTTAAATGGAAATTATAAAATTTGTGTTGGACTACCAAAATTAAAAAAATGTATCCATGAGGGGATTACAACTACAATTGGAAAAAAATTACTTGGTTTAAGAAGATATAAATCAGTGACTTATGAAGTAAAATATGACAAAGAATCTAAATGGTGTGAGCTTGTTACAATAAAGATACCCGTTTCTAAATTTTTGGTCAAATTTAGGGAGAAAATTGTTTATGAGTATGTAAGGCACACATATATGGATAGATGGTTGGATGAACATTTAAAGATAATAAAGGATACATTCCCACTTGGTTTGATTGTTTTAGTATTTGACTTTATTGAAAATTACACATTCGAACCCCAACTAAAAGTTTAATCACAATATTACAACTCATCATAAGTTACCACATTCATACATATAACATTCATGCATGCACTTGATAGTACAAAGAAACAATGATAAATATTAAGGGAGTATCATTTTGTATCATCAATGATCGACTACATTGTTTAGAATATATGCAAGGTTATTTTCAAAAGTTCTATGAATAGTTGAGTCGAAGGAACACTACTTTAAATGAACATTACATTTTGTCAGACAATTACACATCACAATTAGAAAATTCATGGATGTTTTATTGGTTGAGCAAGAATCATGTTACTACTAGTGTAGAACACATTTGGCATTTCATTAAGGCTGGACATGGAAAATGGGAGCATGATGGTATTAGAGCATGTGTAAAAGGAGATATTATAAGTGAGGATTTGAAATTTGAAGAGGTTTTTCATTTTACCAATGCAAAAATAATGGTTGAATGGTGTAATGAGAATATGTGTCATGGTGATCAACCAAATTATACTCTTCATAGACATTTATAGTCAATTAATAAATAACATTGAAAAATTATGAGAATTGTATGAATCTAACAGGTTTAAGTGACCTCCACTTATTTTTTAGCTCAAATACAAGTTCTTAGACTGTTCATATGAGACACTTGGCATGTTTATGTTCTGCATATGTGGAATCCATTTGGAATGAGTGTGAGTCACAAGAGTGGGTGGATGATTGAGGTTCCAAACTTCTAATTCCAATATACACATATCAAGTTCCAACAACATCACAACTTACAAATATGACTTTGACCATTTATTTGATCTAGTGCAGCCAGGTAGAATATTTTTTATTATATACAATTTATTCTCATTATATATCTTCATATTGTCATTAAAAATGGTTTTTTATGATAAAATTCATGTTTTTTAGTTATTTTAGATGATTATAATGAAGAGAGCACTGATTACTACTTGTGTTAGTGTGTAGAGAGAAATAAAAAATTGACTTCCCTAGTTATAGATGGAAAAAACATTAACTCTCCCACTGGGTTAGTGGTAGTCACTAAAACTTGGTTTCAATGATATATTTTAAAATATTAAGTTAAATGGTTGTTTAAAGAGTTTAAAATACACAATAAGATACTTCACTAATCAAATTTTATTATTGCAATGAATATTCAATTACAAAAATATCATGGGAGGCCATTAAACATGAAACTATGGGAAGTTTAAGAGTCAGAATAGGTAGTACATATGAGTTTCATTTTTAATTACTTACTAACAATTTTTTATAGATTAGTGGTGTCAAATAAAATTCCGCCTTCACATGGTTGGCACTGTCAATAGAGAATTATATATTATTTAAGCTAATATAATCTCAGGTTGGACATGATCTAAGTGATATATTCTTAGGTGGAGGTCTCAAAGAAATAAATGGTAGTTGGAGCTCAAGAAGTTACTTGTTTAATGTCAAAAAATTTGCATTTTTGGACCCCTTAATACAACTTATCCAATGGATTTCTCTCAAAGGTTCCAAATAATTTCTATAGGATGTAATTAGAGGGATTAAATAGGTATGTGAGGGATCTAAAAATTCACAAAAATGACTTATAGGTTTTTATTTACATGTGTTTGAACTTAGGCTAAAAATTTGCACTTTTCTTGTATTGAGAAGGGTGTTCTTGAGGCCAAAATGGGTAATGCATTTATCAATCAATCCTGATGGGAGGCCAATAACCTATTCATAGACATTATCCATCCCCTTATAGGTGTTTAATGTTTCATTTTTTGGTTAGGAAGCATCAAAATAATAGTTATGTAACCACAACTTAAACATTGACAACATTTGTTGTTAGTGTTTTTGTGCCCTTGATCGTTAGTGAAAATGCACTTCCAGGTGGATTTAAATGTCATGGAGGTGTTATAAAATGTAATTTTAATATTTGGATGTGATATAGGAAATATATTATTAGGTGGAGGTTCCATAGGTATAAATGGTAGTTAAAGCTCAAGAAGTTGTTTGTTTAATGACAAAAAGTTGTATTTTTGGACCCAACACTGCAACTTTTCCAACAGATTGCTCTTGAAGGTTCCACATGAGTGCTATAGGGTGTGATTAAAGGGATTATATATTAATTTTATGTATTTTAAGGTTAATTTAAATTAATCATAGGTTTTTTTAATGCACATTTGACCTTAGGCTAAAAATTACATTTTTTTTATATTGGGAAGGGTGTTATTGAGGCCAGAATGGGTGTTGCATTTATCGATCATGCCTGATAGGAGGCCAAGAACATGGTACTAGAAATTAACCCCCATTTATGTGTTTTAAGTTTCATTTTTTGGCTAGGAATCATTAAAACAATAGTTATGCTAAGCTCTTAGTGTGCAAATTTTTTGAGTAAATCTAAAATAAGGGTTTCATGAGTAAAACACCTCTAGAACTCAAACAATTAAAAAATAAGGTATGAAACTTTGTGAGAAGCTAGGGAATGGATATTAAAACATATTAAAATTATAATTGGGTTGATAAGAGGTTTTCAATTTTAGGTACAAAGGACTAATTTTATGTACACCAGTAGAAGACCATTTTTAAGAAAGTTATGCATAAGGTGAGATGAATTTTTGGTTGATTTGACTTATATAAACTTGTATAAGGATTAAAAAATGATAAAATTGATAAAATTATACTATAAATATAATTTTTAATATATATAAACTCTATTTTTATATATTGACCTATTGGAGAAACAACTAGGTCTAGAGACCTAGAAACATAAAAAGATAGAATTTGAGAATGAGAAGTCAATCTCTTATAGACCTATAGTTGGTTTATTTCTTGTAAGTTTTGACACCTAAATAACTACCTAAGTTTTACTAAGACCTTTCCAAAGTGTATTAAATAATATTTTTCAAAATAAGGGAGTAGATTTGATAGATTGGTGACTAGTTAAGAGCAGACCTAATGAGTAATTAACTAGTTTAAAAGAAGATTGTTTGAGAGTGGATTTTGAATCAAGTTGAGAAAAAGAGTGGATAAGTGAGTTTTTAATTCTTAATTATATTATATCATATGAATAGGAATTTTATAGCCTTCAATTAAACATAGAGGAGAAAACTCTACATTAGGTGGTATTAGGGGATGATAAATGGTTTTGGCCAAAGATGGATCATTGTCTCATAAGTGAATATTCTATTTCAATTCAATAAGGTGCCTTTTATTAGACTAAAGAAATTATATTCAAGGTTAATCAGAAGTTAATATTGAAATTTTAGTAAAGATAAAAATGTAAATATGAATAAGTAGACCATGTACATGGTCACCAAAAGGAGTTGAGTGAAAAAGAGATATTGATAGAGATTACTAGAAGAATCATCAAAGGCATACAAGAAGTAGGCCTAGTTTCAAGAAAATCTAGTTAGAGGCATTATAACTAGGTGAAGGTGAAAGATCAAGTAAATTACAAGTATAGGTATCCCAGTTAGAAATTTATAGGGATTTATGAATGATTTTATGTCTTTGCATTATATAAGTTTGAACATGATTGGGTATGGGTTTTAAGTGAAATCAAATTGTGTTAATTATCAATTGAAAATTTATAAATGGGTGATGACAAATTGAAAATAGATAATAGTGTCATTAGTCATTTCCATTCACATAGTGAGATAAAAACTTTATTTAAAAAATATGGGAGATCTGAGATTTATAGCATTGAAAAGTATAATTTTTTAATCCTCAATTGTGTACAAAATTAAATATGAAATCTGATAGAAAATAGATTAGAAGATCAAAACAATAACATAAATAACATTTTAAATTAAAACTAAATATAAATTAGATAGATTTCCATGTAGGCGTACAACAAAGGCACATGTGTATAATGCCAATAATACATAGATTACCATGATAGGAATATAAAAAATTACATCTACCAACATAGTATCTAATGTTGGGTGAATGTCATATATGCATATACAAATCAATAAATGCATAAATTTACATATAGGAATACAAAAAAACACATCTCATGTAAGACATACTATTCATCAAATAGTTTCCCTCTCTTTTCCTTACTCGAAGAAGCCTCTCCCTAGGATGCTTTGTTTATAGATGGAGACCCCTCTAATGCCTTGAATTACTCTAAGGTTTGACTACAAGTTATTTGGTCATATCTCACTTGTAGTTGAACCTGTTTAAATACATATATTATTACAAAATTAACATAAAATACATTCAACCATTTTTTAAGAAATTAATTTTAAAATATAATAAAAAATCATTTAAACATGCACTTACTACAAGCTCTTGATCCTGCTCAATCTATTTTAGATGTTCAAAAAATTAAGTGGCAAGCTCACTTATTCAAATATGCATTTGAAATAGGGAAGAACCATGAGAACTTTTTCTACTAATCATTAGATCGAGACTATCAGATGTGATAAGACAACCCTGCATACACAATACATTCACATAAATTATATTTTCCCCAAGTATGTCATAAAATTATTAAAATAAGTCTATTTTTATAATTCAAACTTATAAGTTAATATATACCTCCATTAGTGCCTTTTTAGATGACATTAAAGTAGCAATGCCTATGTCTTTCTCAGCTCACAATGATGGAGGAGTGTCTACTTGAGACATAAACTATTCATGTAAACAAGGTCTGACTTACTTTTCTATAAAGTATCAAAGATATATATGGAAATTTTTTCTCAATGTAAACCAAGATATATATGGTGAGGTATTTCAACATGCATATCATGAAAAGATAATGTAAACCAAGAATCATGGAAGTGTAACTTTCATGAAAAATGCAGTGGCCAAGAATATTAAGTAGTTTGCATGTTGGGAGTAATATAAACATTGTAATACATGTTAGAAGTGTGAGTGGAAGAGGAGGAGGTGGAAATAATAGTATCACTTTGAGAAGATAGAGTTAGGAAGAGAAAAGGAACAAGCGACATATCAAGAACTATTTCCTTGCTTGTAAGGCTTCTTTAGATAGAGTAAAATGTAAATAAGTATATAAATGTTTATGATCAATAATTTAGTGTTCACATCTCTAGTTAGAGAAGATTAAAGTCAATAGTCTATAGGTTCAAAGTGGTGAAACCCAAATTTTAATACTTTGTCTTCAAGCATTGTTAGAAAGAGGAGAACATAGTTAGTTTAAAGTTCATTATAAATGATTGAAAGATGAGTAAAGGATATAATAACTCTATTAAATTAATGTAAACACATTTAAAGTCTCAATAATATTGATAAAATTTAAAATACATGGGAAGACTATATACAATCCAATTAGTAAGAATTGTAAGTTTGCATAGTCATAAATAAAGACCATATAGAGTTCTTGGAAATAGAGTTAAGGATTTAAGGTATTGTGAATGTTTTGGGATATTATTTTCCATTTGTGTGATTATTTTAATTTATCTCAAATGAAGTTAAAGGGTCTTAAGGGTTTATTTTATCCTATTTGTTGGCATAGTCATGTTGGAAGGGTACCAAATTCTATAAAACTACACGTTGGGAATGATTTAATATTGAGAAAGGAAAATTAATAGTTTGATAAGATGTATGGGGTAAGTTAAGATCCATTTCAAGCCTTATAATCTTTGATAAGGGTCAACAGGTCATTCTAGCTCATTTATTATCCTCTTAGGTAGGTGTAGGACTGAGACAACACAAGTTAGGGTTTGAAACTTAAAAATGATATAATAAGTGATTTAACAAATGAAAAGTCATTAAATTTTTTAGATAGGTGAATTTATATAGGAGGAAGAGGATTTTTAAGGTTTAAAGTTATTGATTTTTCATGGTATGGTTTCACAATTAGTAGCCTTGAATTAGGCTTAGGAGACCTAAGTAGTCCTTAGGGGTGTTGAGTTAGGTGTTCTCTAAAGAGAAATAAATTATGGAAGTTTATGTGGAGATATGTGATGTAAAGGGGTATCTAAATATGGGTTTGGTTTGGTTAGGAGCTTTGTATTTTACTTAGAACAAGGAGGTTTGCCTTAAAAAGGGTTATTAGAAGGAAGGTGTCAAAGAGGAAAGAAGAGTTAATTGAAGAGTAGAAGCTTGGGGGTTATGTGGAATGGTTGGATGCATGAAATGAGATGTAATTGAGTAGGTAGATGGTCTTATGATTATTGTGGAAGGACAAAATCAAAGTAGCATGTAGACTAATGAAAACACATAAGATTTTAAAGAATAGGCCAAAGGTAAAGAGAGAGAACATGAAAACAAATTATAAATTGAGGAGGTTGATGTTAAAATTAAATATTGTAGAGGTAGTTGATTAGTAGAATAAATTCAATTAGAGAAGGAGGATTAAGTGAATACAAGGAGCCTTAAGAGCCATTGAGTAGGTAAGAGTGAACAAGAAAGACCTAGTAAATGCAAAGTTATCAAAGAGATAAAAAGGTTGAAGATAGAAAATAAAGGACAAAAAAAGATCATAGCTAGATATTCAACATAGGTAAGTGTGTGTTTCCATTAATATCAAGGGAAATTGTTAGAAACTCTACATCAAAATCCTTGATAGATAAATTCAACTCAAACTTACAAGGTAAATATACATAGACTAAATGCACATAGAGCATAAGATTAAATCAAAATTTTACCTCTGTATAAGTAAAAGGTGTCATCCTAACAAAGACATACACAATAGTGGATGGGCTAGTCGATATATCTAAAAATGTAAACAATGGCGGAATTAAATCAAATTTTACAAATTTTGACTTTGATGATGAAGGCACCGTCACTTCTTGGGACATACAAAATGACATATATATTATTTAAATTATATGTAAATTAATTGTTAGCTAAATTAAATTTATAAATATAACTTTAATTTAAAATGGCATTTATATAAAATTTATCTACTTTTGTGTAGTGGATGATGTCTACAAATCAAATGTGCATTCCAAAAAATCATCACTCTAAGCCCTTCGAACCACTAGTGCTATCATCATGAGAAGGTCTAGTGCACATAGCTTGACAATAAATACAATGGTGGGGTTGATTATGCACACTAGGTGGCATATCTATATCATTAGTTTGTGAGAGCCTACTCATATGATGAATGAGTGTATCAGTGAGTGAAATAAGATCATGTAGAATGTCTATCTCCATGACCTACTGAACTACAAATGGGATATCAAGCTCAAGTGTCTTTTGGATATGGATCCTTGCAGGCCAATTAGGCACATGACGTGCACCTAGTTGATTTTGTACAAATCCTTTCCCTTAGCCTTGAAACTCACTATAATTAAAATAGTTTAGAATCTCATTGAGGATAAACTCATAGTATAGTTTCATCAACACATACAATGGGACCTTATGGTTGTTACATGGTGGATAATCAAACACCATCGATCATCAATCCAAAAAATTGGCTATGCTTAAATTATTTTGGAAATGATGAATTTTAAAATGTCTAGCAGTTACTAGAAATGTTGCATTGGTGGTTGGGTCAATGAATAAGGTGAAATTAGAGGATTTTGATATGTATTTTTTCTTGAGATCAGGTGCTAACAATTTGTCAGCATAATAAACCCTAAAAATATCTCAATATGAATCCCATATGTTAATTTGACTCATTATAGAGTCAATTTAACCTAATAATGTCTCTAATGAATTAGATAGATAGGTACGATAGGTGTTGGTGGAAGTGGGATCCCTAATTATCCTAATTAATTATTTAATTTCAATTTTAATTCCCATAATGTGGTCAACTAGACTCTTTTGATTGTCTGGGGGATTTTGTGGAAATGTAGGAGGGTTGGGTGGAGGGGTAAGAGGAGGAATATGAGGGTTATGTAGAGGGTTAGGAGGAGGAACAAGAGGGTTCTATGGAGGGTTAAGAGTGTTAGGAAAAAAAATATGAGGGTTAGTAGGATGGGATATTCAAAACAAATAAATTACCACTAAAAATTACTAAAATTAAAAAAACTAGGGTTAAACAATGAAAATAACTAAAAATTACTAAAATTTAGGGTTAACAAGTGTAGTTTTTTATCACTTACCTCTTATACATGGTGGCATCATTTATTAGTGGCTTCCTGGGATGAATTCTAGCAAGGTTTGGGCTCTCTCACATAAAACATGATCACGGAATGGCAAGGTTAAAAAAGGAAGATCTAATGTAGAATGAGGAATTTTGCATTTGGGTTTCAATTTTTGTTTTTTTTGGTTACATAGGTAATGCAATCACAGTATTAATGTGATCACATTATTGAAAAAAATAATAATTCAATTGTGTTATTATTTTAAATAACATGGTCATGATATTTAATATTGTGATCACATTATGGCTTGGTAATTACCAAGCCATAATTTAAATAACATGATTGTGTTAATTAAATAACATGATCATGCTACCAAAAATGTCCATGTAATTATCCCCCAACTTCATGCACTTACCCATTGGTGATATTTCACTACTACTATAGGTTGGTCCAACACATGTGGCCACCAAGTTTATAATAATACCTAGTGCAGGAGTCTTCGTTATGTTATTGGGACATCCTTAGATTCATCAATTTCATACAATACCTTCTATAATACACAGTTGTTTTAAATACGTTTTGGCTAATGATGTTATCACATTTCATGGTATTCCATATGAATACACCTTCTAATCAAAGGTTATTGTTCCTACACAAAAAATATCAGTCGAGTTACCTAATGTAATATTATTATTTATATTAGTTCCTAATTCATAGGATTAACTATTAATTTTATTTCATCTTGTAGTGGTTAACTCAAGAGTCTAGTAAGTAGTTGAAAATAATTATTAAAAATGAAGTGATAGGCCATTTATTAGATTGTATATTTTTAATTTGTTTATCATTCAATTTAAATAATGAAGAAAATTTAAGTCACACTAAATATTTCTCATTGTCATTCCATTAATAAATTCTCTTACCTAATAGTAGTTTTATAACCAAAAATTAATAAGTCATTTTTTCATTCTTCTCTCATTTATTTAAGTTGTATGACCAATACACTTTTAATTAAATTTTAATAATTTACTTGAGTATATAACTGACATTAGCAGCACATTTTTTAGAAAGATGCCTGAATCTAGTTGAAGGAGAACGTATAGGCCTATGCACTTTATAAAAAGACTATAACTATTTTTTTTTAGAATTTTGGATGTTTGGAGTGATTTTTCTATCAATACTCTAATTTTTTGATAGAATTGGTAGGTTTTTTGGTTGTATAAAGTTATTATGTTGTCTTTGATGACACCCTCAGCCAGTGGGCCATGTATTTCCTTCTTGATGATAATTTTTGGACTTAACATAGATAAATTAAACTCTAAACTCTAGGAAAAGATGTGGTAGTCAGAAACTAAAGCGTTTTAGTCCCAAGTAGCATCTTAGAAATTGATAGAGTCCATGTTTGTTTAATTTTCTTATCTTTCACCCTTTTTAAGGGTAGGGTCACTCTCATTAGAGAGGTGAGCAGGGGGACCATAGGCTCTATGGTTAGAGGAAATAAACCTTGATCATGTTCTCTCTATATATTCACTAAAATTGACATTTAATGTTAAAAGAATGTAGTTATGACTACTAATTTTGCACATTTAACCTATGCTCAATTCAACATTTTTAACCCACTATTCTTATAATTTTATGTGGATGACCTTTTATCTTTAGGAAACTATAATACTAAATGTTCTTATTCCTCATTTAAATCATCCTAGACACACTATTGGATTGATTCAAATTTCTAGTATAGTTGTATGTGTTCCTTAGATGAAACCACTTATTTAAGACAATCTCATTGCTTGGTAGTGTCTTCATTTGTTTCTTCCTCCTACCAATTAATGACTAATTTACCAAACTAATATTCATTAAAATGTATCATCCCATGCATTTTACAATCCTAATTTGATAAAATATCAAAATACCAATATATAAGCACATTTTCTACCATTTGTCCACTTTTTTTTACCATTATTGAAAATTATGAAATTATCTAACTAAATATTCAAAGAAAAGCACCTATTCTTTCAATTATTACTCCATGTGTAATCCAAGTAGGTATATGATTAATTTTAATACTATAATGAGGTCACAAGTAATTATTCAAGCATATAAATACACTAGGATTGCACCAACATATAAAATTGCAATAGTATTTAACACACAACACCATAGCATGGGAGAACGACATGTATTTTGACCCCTCTTTAGAGAATTGATATGTAGGAAGTGATAAAGACATGGGGTGTTGAGGTTAAGGACAACCCCTTCCTAATACCCTATTCCTCCATTTTATTTCATTTGTTCATCCTTTTCATTAAGATAGTGTTTCATGTGAAGAAGGCACAAGAAAACTCATAAAATGAAGTAAACAAATCAATCATACACAAGACCAACATATGAAGGCACATCTGATAGAATTCGCATGGAGAGAGAAAAATCTAAATGAAATTGGTGTACTATAAATATAATAGTGAAAGCGATCCTAGTCTAAATAAGGTGGCCTTATCACAAAATAAGGTAGAGTCATGTTCTCGATTCACATAACCATCATGAAACCCTATAGTTAGTTTCACAATAACTGTTGTAATCTTGCAAACTTGAGATCTAGGTAGTTCATCTATTTCTTAGTACTTTACCATTTTAGCTTATTTATAGAAAAAGTAAGCTTTAAATCGGTCATGTGGACTTATTGTATATTTAGTGTATTCTGATTTACTCAATATTTTTTCATAATGAGATTAATACTCTCTTAATCTCTAATTTTAATAAAGCATATTGGGGAACCTATTTATTTTTGAATATTTTAAAACCCAACCATTCAATTTGTTAGGTTTATTTCCTTATTTTAATTATTTCCAATTGTTGTATTACTATTCCCAGATTGAATAAATTCTTTGTTAACAATAATCTTTTAAATTTATATTCCATATTCTATGTAATATAAGAAATTTGTTTCTACCTCTCTTAGTAGAAGTGATAGGCTAAGTAGTATTCAATTTAAGCATACTTATATTTATTTTGATAAGGAACATAAGATAGATAAGAAAAAGGGTATATCAAGGTCTTTAGATAATAATAAACAAGTTGAATATGTAGAAGTGTGTGACAATATTTAAGAGCATGAAAAATATAATCATGACAACATTGACTCTCAAGATGAGCATCAAGATGTAGTTCTACCTAAAATTGATGAACAACCAGAGCCTAATAAAGTAAAACATAATAAAAAATGGACAAACAATTCATGAACAACCTCAGGATTATCCTAAGATTTTGAAAACTCTTTTGGAAATAAAAAGTGAAGGAATTTATCAATCCTATGAGACATCTATTGATATGGGTTCATTACCTATATTTGATCAACAAATAAAAAATTTATACCAATATCTACTATGGGGACAATCCAAGGGTTTTAGGAGATCAATATGTCAATCTCTACTTAGTCACTTTTTACACTACCTTTGGTTAACCCACATTATATTCTTGATGTGAAATCCCTTATGCATAACATTTTAACTCTGTGGAAGTTAAGGTGTTACATTTGAAACAAGGTGCTTATAAACCTAATCAAACACTTGACTCTTAGACGTTATTGTATACCCAATTGGCTACACATATGTCATCCTATCTTTTACCACTTGATTTAGTGTCACCTAAGCTTACATTATATGATGAAAACATTTACCCCAAGAAACAATTGAGATCATTTCACACAACATGTTTGGACTATGCATACAATGATAGGATATTGACCAAGTTATTTCCTTAGATTTTAAAATATTTTGGTCTGTGATGGTTTTATGATTCACCATATCATCCAATTCATGCATTCAATCCTTTGGCATATTTTTTCCTTGCACATTTATCAATAAAAAAATTGAAAAGATTTCATATACTCAGATAATTGCTTGACTCAAACAAGAATCCAATGAGTCTATTGTATATTATGTATTATGTTATAATACCACATTGTCAAAAATGATGAATCCTATGGTAGATAAGGAATTTAAAGACATATTCAAATGGAATTTGCTTCCACCTCTACATGAATATATCATGTTTAATAAATTTATGTCACACAATTAATGAGATATAGGTTTGGTTGTTTCTAATGAATAATATAAAGTATGTAAATAACCAAGTTTCTAATTATAAAAAAAAATGAGTAATCCACCATATAGGGTGAAGCCAAGTGAAAATAACAGTGATCAAAAGAAACCAATGAATGTAGTTTCAAGTCATATTCCAATTTTCTTAGGACATAATTTACAAACTTTTCAAAATCTTCTTATAACGTGTTACAAAATTTATTGGAATGTCACCTCATATCACTCCCTCCTATTAAATTAGCCAATGTGATTAGACCTATACCAAAAGGATTTGATTAAAATGATTTTTGTGAATTTTATATAGAACCAGGCCATACTACCAACAAATGAATAAATTTAAGACATAATATACAAGATTTGATAGATGATAACATCATTGATGTGGGTACATCTACCAACAATACATAGGCACAATAAAGTGAGAGTAGAACAATGAATATATTTTTTATATATCCCTAAGCATACAAGTCAATAATAAATAAATAAATTATAATTTCATTTCACATATAATGTACACCTTCCACTAGATTCTTATCATCCTCATATAGAGGCACAACATCCTTTGGATTGAACTATTTGTACATATCATGTTTTAGTGCAATATAGACCACTTATAACATTTTTATAACATGACATAGTAGATGATGATTTTGATCTACACTCTTTGTTCATTTGAGATTACATTTATCTTCAACATATATAAAGTGTCATGGTTAATAGTGGTTCAAGTGTGAATATGTGCACTATCACACTTCTCTCTCATTCTAGATATATAGATAATGATATACTTCCTAAAATAAAAATAATAAATGGATTAAATGGCCATGTTCAAAATTATATTGGTGAGATCACATTACTACTATAGGTTAGTCCAAAATATTTGGCCACCAAGTTTATAATAGTACCCAGTGCAGGAGTCTTCATTATGTTATTGGGATATCCTTAGATTCATCAATTTCATATAGTAACTAAAATAATACACATATGTTTTAAATATTTTTTTGCTAATGACGTTATCACATTTCATGGTATTCCATATTAATACCCCCTCCAACCCATAATTATTATTCTTACCAAAAAAGATCATTTGATAAACGAAATGTAATATTATTGTATATATTATTTCCTAATTCATAGGAGTAGTTGCTAATTTTATTTCATATTGTAGTGGTTAACTCAAGAGTTTCATAGGTAGTTGAAAATACTTATTGAATATGAAGTGATAGGCCATTTCTTAGCTTATATATTTGTATTGGTTTCTCATTCAATTTGAATCTTGAACACAATTTTGGATTTCACTAAATATTTCTCATTGTCTTTCCATTAATAAATTATCTAGCTTGATAGTGGTATCATAGCCATAGATTAATAGGTCATTTTTAATTCTTCTCAGATTTATTTATGTTTTATGACCTACATAATGTTAATTCTAGTTAAATAATTTGTGAGAATATAACTACCATTAGCAACACAATTTTTTGAGGATGATACCTAAAGCTAGTTGAAGGAGAATATATAGGATTGTGCACATTTTAAAAATACTAAAACTTATTTTTTTAGCATTTTAGCTAATTAGAGTGATTTTTATATCAATACTCTACATTTTTTATATAATCAGTATGTATGTTAATTGTATAAAATTATTTTTTTGACTCTGACTACATCCTCGGCTAGTCAAACATGCATTTCCTTCTTGATTCAATAAGACTTGGACTTGGCATAGATAAATTCAACTCTACACTCTAGGAAAAGAAGTGATAGTCATAAACTAAAGTGTGTCAGTCCCAAGTAGTAGTTTATAAATTGATATAGTCCATGTGTGTTGTTTGAAGCATTTATTAGCCATAAAGACTATTAAATAAGTTGTACATATTCATTTTCCAATATTGTAATTAAATCAACCAAATAAAATAAATGACATGTATATTAATTTTAAGCTTTTTCATTTGAAAAGAAGATTAAAAAAAAATTAAGGGTTATTTATCAATTTTTTGAAAACATTTAAAAAGTGAAGAAAAATGGTCATTTGAAAAGCTACTCTAAAGTAAATTTGGCAAAAAATAACCAAATTTTGTAAATTAAGGAGAAATAAGGAGAGAAAATCTTTTACACATTCATTTATGTATAAAAACACAAATCAAGAAATCAAGAAAAAAAGAGTATATCATTGAGTATGAAGATTTCTAGTTAAGTTGGTGTTATTGATAGGGTGAATCCTTTTCATGTGCCACATAGGTACCACTCTGATCTCACATACCATAAATCCTCTTTTATGTACTAATGATTATATATAAATGGCTAAATTATTTGATATACCAATAGATATATTTAAAGAGTCGGTATATCGAGAGGTTTGGTATATAGTTTTGGTGGTTTATAGAAAAGGGGACCATTTGGAGTGATAAGGAACCAATTTAGGGTTAACAAAACTCAAAACTCCAAAATCAAAACTGAAAACTCAAACAATGACTAACAAAGACATATAGTTAAAATGGTCTTGACAAGTGGAGAATGAAGACACCTAATTTTGGCCACAATTGGCTTTTGACTAGACTTCAGATTGACTCTTAACAACCATTGACAATTAAGCCAAGAAATCATTGAACATACCAATTTTTTTCATGCATCAATCATCAATACTCATAATCATGTTGAGGCATCCCTATTTGGGATTCTAGCTTGTATGAAACAATATCCTCTTATGGATACATCCAAAATCACGTTGCAGCATAACAACTATCAATTTTGCCTATGGACCTATTAAGTGGGGCATTTGATCAAATATTGAAAGAGCTCAAAGGCTAATCAAAATCAATTAACAAATTAAACAAGATTAAATGTTTAGTTTAATTATCCTTTTTCAATTAATGAATATCTAAAAATAGAAATTCTAAAAATAAAAATATCAAGCCTTTTCATCATTGCCTTTATGAGTTGTCAAGCTCTTTGAAAATATCCTAAAATATCTAATTTGATAGCCATGCCTAGTAATTGAAAATCATAATTACATGACAATTACTAACTCAATTTGAGTTAGTTTTAACTCATATAGGGTTAGTTTGAACCCATTTCAAGCCTAAACTCAACCTTAACTCACCTTGGGTGAGAGTTAATTCTCGAGGCTATAAATACAAGGCCTTGCCTATTAAATTCTAAGCTATTTTGGTGCAAAGTTATTATACACAAATATCTTCAAAAAGCTTGGATATTATATAATTATTATGTAGTATTTCTTTTATAAGCGTCATGAAATTAATGTTACCATGCCTAAATCCTAAGCCAAATAATCAAAGCCAAGGTGATAAGGAAAGGTGAATCCAATAAAGCTCCATTGATGAAGATTTCTTGATGCACAAGCCAAGAAATTTATTAAAAGAACCATATGGAGCTCCAAGGAAGGTAAAAGAGTTTATTATTTTATGAATTTGTTGTGCTTTCATATATTTTCTTGTTAGCTAAGCTCTCCCTAGTGTCTAGGCTAGAGGTGTTGGGATTTTAGTGTGTTTATTTGGGTTTTATTTCTTAGACTAACACAAGACTAACCTCCCCTCTATTTTAATTCTTTTCCACATGTTGGCATGTCTGGTGGGACATGCATCCCACAAATTTGTTCCCAAGGCCTTTTAGACACCCTCTTAACAATTTTCATGTAAAAATTCATGCTTACTGATCAAAATAGGTGAAAATTGAAGGCTCAAAGACATTTTTATGGAAGTTACAAAGTTTCTATGTGAAGTCATGATTTTGATCTCTAGACTCATGATATTGCATAATATTGATAATCTTACAATCATGATTTTCTCATATTTATTACATTTTTTATTATAACCATCAAGGTTTTGGCTAACTATTTATGCTTAGAAGGAAAATTGTGATATTATAATATCATAACTTTTGTAGTCATGGTATTATGTAAAAAATCATGATATTACAACTTCATAAGTCATGATATTGTGTTAAAATCACAATATTACAATATTCTAATATTACAACATCACAAGTGATGGTATTATGGTAAAAAGTAAAATATTGTAGTATTTTAATACTGTGACTTCACAAGTCACAATATTGTGTTAAAAATCATAATATTAGAACTTAAAAAGTCATGGTATTGCATTAAAAATTACAATGTTGTAGTATAGTGACTTTACAAGTCATAGTATTACCATAATTTATGTGGTTTTGTATTAACTTTCATGGTAATATGCTTAACTCTTATGGTTTGATGTTAACTATCTAGGTTTACAGGAGAGTCATGATATTATGCCAAAATTGATAATTTTATCTTTATTTCAGAGATATTGTATAAAAAGTAGTGATTTTGTGCTAAATACTTTATTTGTAGGCAAGTTGTGGTATTGTTTTAAAAGTCATAGTTTTTTAGGAGAAGTCATGGTATTGCTCTATGTTTCTACAATTTTACACTTTGTGTAAAATTTTGGAAAGTTGAGAGAAATAATTCATAAGTCATTTATTCCCTCATGATTTTATTCATATCAAAAGGACACCCTAACATTTTTTATAGGACCAAAGGCTGAAAGGAGACATTTAAAACACTCTATAGTTATAAATTTCACATTTCAAATTGGTGTTTATAAAATCTTTTTTCTTAAGTCATTTTCATTTTTCAAAGTTATCAACAACAAATGCCAAGGGGTTTAAATTTCACAACATACTTCATTTTGTTGTTATAAAACTAAAATATCACATTAGTTATATAATCATAAGAGTTTTTCATTTTATTCTTATTTTTTGAAAGTGTTTTATTAATCGAGGTGAGTGATATGTATATACTCTTCATATACAATCAAAAATGCATCATGTCTATAAATCAATCTTGGCTTGCAAAAGATAGAGCATACCTGCACTTTTTATTGGGAATACATTTTTTAAGTGGGATCATGACCAATATGAAAAACTTCTAGACCTGATTAGGGGATCACTTGTCACAACACACCATGCTAGGAAGGGTTCCAAAGCCTATAATCTAACACAATCACACAAAAACCCTAATAGATTCCTAAGGTTTAGACATTCACCTATATTAATAACAAGAAAGTAAATGCAATCTAGTTTACACAAAATATTATGGCACAAAGTGGGGGTTAGAAACAAAACAAACTAAAATAAACATGTATTAAAAGACATATACTCACATCAATGTATACAAAATCCTAATATATGGAAGAATAATATAAATTCATTATCTATCTACTCTTACAAAGGAGAAATAAACTTAGGAATACTTACCTTTGAATATGAACCAGTCGAGCCTCAATCTCTCCCTTGACTAAGGTGCTTCAAAAGAGATTATTTTGACATGTAAGGATAACAAAGACAAATCAGCTCTAGGCTACACACCTTAAATATGCATCTAAAAGACTTTTCCATAAGATAAGATCTATATCTACAAATAAAATATGGAACCCTAAAATTTATTCCTCAATTAGAATGGTCAATAAGTATATATTCATTCTCACTTATTCACTATTATTGTTCTATATCAAATGGTTAGAAATGAACTTGTATGTATAGGTAGATCTTACCTTAAATCCTTCTAGAAATATTAGCTATATAGGGTTGAACCAGTGTGTGTTCAAGTATAATTCACTAGGTCTAAGCTAGGTCGACTGAAAGGCTAACAAACTAAAAAAGTGAAGAATACCCCTAGATAGTACTGGGTCGACCTAGTCAACCTAGTATAGCCAACTAGCCAAAAGGGAATTAAGACAAGAAAATGAGGGATAAATCATGACAAATGAGTGGAATGGGTAGTACTGAGAAGAACAATCTTAGGGTAAATATTTTTGAGGAGATAAGTGTGTAGATGGCAAGTGGAAAAAGGAACAACAATCTTATGAAGAACCAATGGTCTGTCCACACCTTTTTTGGTATACCCCTTAAGGCATGCACTCAAAGAGATTGAGACTTGATTGGTTACAACAAGATACAAAATGTCAGTAATCGATAATTTTTTAAAAATACTATGTATATACATATGTCCCACTCAAGTCTCATCACGTTTCATGTAAGTGCAACAT
>JARHVA010003138.1:1602500-1825000 GCA_037957365.1 Torreya grandis | reverse complement strand
AGATGTATTCTAAGGCTAAAGGAAGTAATGTAACCAAAGATAAAGACTAACTAGGACACTTAGGCTTAACAATGAAGTAGAATGTGATATGAAGTCTCAATCATGTATATGCTTAGTTTGTGAAAAAAGGAAGAAGGGGGAAAAGAGATCCAAAGTGGACTAGTAAAAAGGGAGATAATAATGAGAGAGATTGTTTTATTAACTGATAACATGGTAATAGGAGATAATAACCAAAGGGAATGGGGTTTGTATAACTAAGTCACCATGAAAAATTATCTATGAGAAAAAAAGGATAAGAAAATAAAAAAAGCATAAAGATACAAGAAAGAGAGTTTTGATAAAAATTCCAATAAAAAAGGGAAAGAGGTCAATGATAAATAAAATACAATAATATACAAATATAAATGAAAATATAAGCAAGATATAGTATAAAAAGTAACATAATGATATAAGATAAGCATAAATTTGACATAGTGTCAAATGATATAATGTATAGATAAAAATAAGATTGGAGCACAAGTCCAATCAAAATATAAATGTGAAAGCACCATGCATGTGTTCATAAATACTAGTAAATCTATCCACACACATTATCCAATACATCAAATAAGTCTCTATGAAACTAGAGATGCACTACTACTAAAGTTTCATCAATATTCAATGAATATTGGGAAAATACTTCTCTTCTAATCTCCTCAAACAAAAAAGTAAGAATATTCAATGGATCAGCTGAGGAGGGAAATTAGGCAAGGAATGCTTAGGAGAATACGTGGGAGCAAGATCTACTAGAGATGTAGGAATCATTGGTGGAGATGGATATATGGGTGAAGGAAGGTCCATGGGTGAAGGAAGGTCCATAGGTGGAGGAATATTTGGTGGAGGCATAGAATATTATTAAGGGACCACAGGAGGGGATGGAACCACTTGAGGTGGAGCTATGGGAGAAGAAGGAGAAGCCTTATTATGGGAATGACCTATGGGAGGAACATAAGAAGGTCTGGGAATGAATATATGATGATATTTGAGATTTTTTTGGAGGATACAAAAATGATAAATGTGATGGGTACCACATAGATTCCATAGACAATATACCTCACCATAATTAGGCATGTACTTAAGAAGTACTTTGGGGGAGGTATGGATTTGTGATGTAGGGGGATCCTTATGGACCCCAAAATGAACTCAATTTTGGCTTGAATTTGTATTTTATGTGTTTCATAAGTGTATTAGGTCCTAATTTTTTCTTAGGAGAGATCTAGGTTAGCAAAAGTTACACAAGATTTGAATTATGGAGTTTCCCTCCAAAATGGCACTATTTAAAAATTTGATTTTTTAAGCCTTATTGAAGGATTTCCATACATGTTATGAAGTTATAAAGGTATAGGAATGTGCCTAGGGGGTATTAAGGATATTTAAATGTTATAAATTTTTTATTTATTCTATAGGAATGGTCATATAATATTCATAGTTGGAATACATGAAAAATGTATTGTAAGTTCAATGACTACTATGTGAGAAACCTCCAAGATTCAGTTATGCATCTTGGTATAAGATGGTATATTTAGTTTTGGTATTGACATAGTGTATTCCATTAGAATTAGGAGAGAATGGATATGAAAATAATGAAAGTTTAAGAATAAAGGATTGCATCATGTGAAATTTTGTGCACCTTGACATTGAATGACTGAGATAGAGTATTTGTGTGCTTGAATACTCAATGTGGTGAGTAATTTGAATATATGATTATTTTTAATGTTGTGATAAATATTTAATATTTTTTTTAAGATAGATATAAGGTATTTAAATTGTAAATAAGTTCCTTATAATAAAATATATAGGTCTATCAAATAATGAATTAAAGTATGCAGATTGCTCAGTTGATAATGTGACCTTTTCTCATTGATTTCTACGTTGAATGGAGAGATGAATTTTTTTTCAATGTTAGAGAGAACTTGTGTGACTTACAAGAGGATTTAAAGGTGGTGATTTATAGTTTCTCATAATTCTTTTCTCATTGTTAGTATATGGCTGGAAACCCTGAGTTAGAATATTGTGATCTTAATCTTAAATCTTGTTTTAAAACCAAAATTGATTGAGAAAGGATTTATATAGTATTTTTACATGGAAATAAATATAATATAAGTTATAAATACTATTTTAAAGCTTCAAATTATCGAAACCCTATTGAAACCCCTATTCTTGCTAGCAAATATAGTGAAACCAGACTGAGATTTCCTCACTATGAGTGAAGTAAGTCTTTTTAGAACGTGCTCATAAAATTAAAAAGTTATATTTTGACTAGATAGAACTTATCCATCCATTATTTTTTCTTGAAACATTTTTTTGTTTAATATATTGATTTTTGACCACTTTTAGCCTGCTTAGTGTCCACAAACCCTGAAAACTAGGGTTTTGAGGTTTTGAGAAAAGTAACACTAAAAAATTCACAAAAAATTGTATTCTAATGTATTTTACCTTCCCTAACTAAATAAATCAATTTCAAGATTGTAAAGTACCTGTAGTATGGATTTATAGCAGATGATATTAGGAAAGGGCTAAAGAAGGCCTAATTTAGAAGGCTAAAAAGGTGAAAGTGGACTTAGAGAGTGAGATAGGACTTTAAATTTTACCCATAGGTGTGTTTCAACAAGGAAAATAAGATTTTAACATTGGTAAGTCATAATAATGTGTAATTTTTCTATAAAACTTCATTTTAGTCAAACAAGGTTAGAAGATGGAGTAATGCATTAACATAGTTGCATAAGAGGAAAGTAGGTGTTTGAGATAGTCTAAGAAAGAGGTATATATAATTTTTAGAGACTCATAATCAAGATAAATACCTTGTGTTCTTGAAACAATTCATAGGTTCTATACTTTTGAATGGTGGTTAGTTTCTTAAGCCAAAAACTCAAGAAGTGATCCTTTGTTCAAGGAAAGAGAAAGAATCTTATGCAAGCTCCACATCATTTTGGTATCAGAGAATAAGGATGGTTAGATTATAAGATAAAGAGTAAAAAATGGTAGCAAGGAAAAGGCAATATATAATATCTCAAATAATGAAACAAGATGTGGCAAATTTAATCATTGAAATGAGGAACATGTAGGCTAGAATGGTAGCCATGGAGATGGCTCAAAGAAGAAGGTTCATAGCTAAAGATGATAGTAATAGAGAAGAATAATATCCTAGAGAAGAAGAGGAGTAATAAATATAAGACAAAGTGGAGGAAATATTGATCAAATCCATGATGAAAATGGGTTTAAAATGAAATTTGGATGTGCTAATGTACGAAGGCAATCTAAATGTGGAAGAGTTGGTGGATTGGATAGCATCCATAGACAAGTATTTAAAGTATGAGGAGGTGGATGACACCAAAAAAGTTAAATTTTTAGTCACAAGATTGAGAGGACATGCTTCCCTATGGTGGGATGGAATCTAGGAAGATAAAAGGAGAAGAGGTAAAGCTAAAATTCAGTCATGAGATGGGATGGTGATGAAAATGAAGGAAAAGTTCTTGCCCAAATAATACCATATTTATTTGTTTAGGAGGTTTTATAATCTTTAAAAAAATGATCATTTAGTAAAGGAATATACTGAAGAGTTTCAGAGATTGACAATCAGAATAGGAAACTTGGAAGAAGATGATAAGAAGGTAGCAAGGTATCTGAATAGTCCCAAGTTCTCTATACAATATGAGATCAATATATTGGCTTTTAAAAAAAACTAAGAATCATACCAAGTAGCCTTGAAAGTTGAGGAGAATATGGAAAGAAGGCATACACAATAAGAAAGAGGAAGAGGAAAACAAGTTAGAGGAAGAAGAGAGTATGAGAGCAAGAATGCCTATGAGGAAGGTGAAATTAATGGACAAAGACATGAAAGCTAATAGAGGTGGTTATAGAGGTAGGAAGCCATACTACAAATCTAGAGATGTTAGAGGAAGAGGGACTACTAGTTCCATAGGAAAATGTTTCAAATGAAACAAGTATGTAGGTCATAATTATTGTGAAGGTCTAGAAGAGCAACAAGAAAGGAGTTATAGGAATGAGAGTAGAAATCAAATGGTGCATCCTAAAAAGAAAGAGAGTGTTGGATCAGATTCACATATAGTGGCACCTAATGGAGAGTCACTCTTGATGAGGAGGGCATTGTTAAAGAAAACAAAGGAGAAAGAACCTATAAAATAGAGAACACTCTTCAGGAGAACATGTAAGTCCCATCTTAAATGTTGTAAAATGATAATAGACTTAGGAAGTATAGACAACTTAGTTTTAAATGAGATGGTAAGCAAACTTGGTATCAAAAAATTGCCTCATCCTACACCTTACAAAGTGTCTTGGCTTTAGAAATGATATGGTGTGATTATTAATGAACAATGCTTAGTATATTTTTATGTTGGAACCTATAAGGATCAGGGCATGTGTGATATCATCCCCATGGATGTTTTTCATATACTATTATGAAGGCCTTCGTAGTTTGATAGGTCAACTAGTCATGATGGGGTGAAGAACACCTATTCTTTAGAGCACAAGTGAGTCAATTATATATTATTGCCTTTGAATAATGATGATAAAGTTGTTGGTGTATATTATAAGGTATTGATTTTAGGTTATAAGGAGTTGGTGTGTCAACAAGATGAAGATGTGAATATGGAAGAACAACCCAAGGAGATTGAGGTAGCTTAAGATGAGGAATGTGAGCCTATGTCAAGTAAGCATTTTTCAAGTAAGTTTTTGAATGAGTTATTTTCAATTTTGTCACATCATTTGGTAACTATTTATAGTTTTGATTTCATTGGGGCAGTAATAGGCAAGATCCAATGCATGAAACAAAGCCTTGAAAAGATAAGAGTTGAAAAAGAGATGAGTAGTGTATAGTAGGTCCAAGAAGGATAGCCAAGTGAAGGGAATAGAATGAGTGTTGAGTCAAGATCATAATAATGTGAAATACAACATGAAATAATTTTGTATATATTATTTTAAGGGCAGTTATGAAGATTATATGCAATAATAAACCAAGCATTTATGCAAGCAAATGACATACAAGGACCAAATAATTGATATGCATGAGGTGATGTGTACAAAGCAAGGAGAATGGGTGAAGGATAGATAAAACACATTTTCAGTAGTATTTTATTATAGAATAAAGGTTTTAATGGATCATTTTGAAGGATTAGAAGCATGGTATGCACATCTAAAGCAAGTAACAAAAGACACCAGCTATGATTTGTTTAACAAGTTTATTGCATGTGTAGGTATACTCATGAAGAAGAAGAATTAGAGGAGGCCTAATTATGGGGCCTTGGAACATGTTCAACTCTATGAGAGGAAAGTAATAAAAACAACTTTAAATCAAGAGGTAAAAATAAACAAAAAATGAGCATACACCAAGTTGATTCCTATGGCAAAATTTCTTCGGCTTGGTAGTATGATGCAGGGGCATCCTTATCCATCCCAAAATGAACTCAATTTTCACTTGAATTTGTATTTTAGGTGTTTCATAGGTTTATTAGGTCATAATTTGTCTTAGGAGAGATCTAGGTTATCAAAATTTGTATAATATTTGAATTATGGAGTTTCCCTCTAAAATGACACTATTTGAAAATTTGAATTTTTAAGCCTTGTTGAAGGATTTCCATGCATGTTATGAATTTGGAAAGGTGTAAAAACATGTATAAGGGGTATTAAGGATATGTGAAGGTCATAAACATTTTATTTAGTCTATAGTCATGGTCATATAGTATTCATAGTTTGAAAACATGAAAAATGTAATGTAAGTTCAATGACTACTATGTGGGAAACCTCCAAGATTTAGTTATGCATATTGGTAGAGGGTGGTAGAGTTAGTTTTGGTACAAACATAGTGTATTACATTATAATGAGGAGAGAATGGATATTAAAATAATGAAAGTTGAATAATAAAGGACTGTGTTATGTGAAATTATGTGCACCTTGACATTCCATGGCTAAGATAGAGTATTTGTCTGCTTGAATACTCAATTGGTGAGTAATTTGAATATATGACTATTGTTATTATTGTGAAAAATATTTAATCTATATTTTGAGATAGATAGTAGGTATTGAAATTTTAAATAGGTTCCTTATAAGAAAATAGACAGGTTTGTCAATCAATGAATGAAAGTATGTAGACTGCGCAGTTGATAATGTGACCTTTTATCATTAATTTCTATGTTGAATGGAGAGATGAAATGTTTTTCAATATTATAGATAACTTGTGTTACTTAAAATAGGTCTGAAAGGTGGTGAATTCTATTTTCTTAGAGTTCTTTTCTCATTGTTAGTATATTGTCTTGAAACCCTAAGTTAGAATATTGTGATCTTAATCTTAATCTAGTTTTAAGCCCCAAAGTGATTTAAAAAGGATTTAAATAGTCTTTATACATGGGAAAACATATAATACCAATTATAAATACTATTTGAAAGATTGAAATTATAAAAAATCTTGATAAAACCCCTATTCTTTCTAGCAAATATAATGAAACTAGACTTAGATTTCCTCTTTATGAGTGAGGTAAGGGTTTTTAGAATGTGATCATCAAATGAAAAAGTTTTATTTTGACTAGATAGACCTTATCCATCCATTATTTTGTTTTGAAACCTTTACTTGTTCAACATATTGATTTTTGACCACTCTCAGCCTGGTTAGTGGCCACAAACCCTGACAACTAGGGTTTTGTAATTTTATAGAAAAGTAACACTATAAAATTCACAAAAACTTGTATTATTATGTATTTTTACCTACCCTATTTGAGTAAATAAATTTTAGGACCCTATAGTACCTGTATTATGGATTTATAACAGGTGGTATTGGGAAAGGGCTAAAGAAGGCATAATTTTGAAGGCTAAAAAGGTGAAAGTAGACTTAGAGAGTGAGATAAGGCTTTAAATTTGACCCATAGATGTGTTAAAACAAGGAAAATAATAATATCACATTTAAAAGTCATAATATTGTGTAATTTCTCTTCACAATTTCATTATCAGTTAAATAAGGCTATAAGATGGAGTATTGTATTGGTAGAGTTTCATAAAAGGAAAGTAGGTGTTTGAGATAGTCTAAGAAAGGGGTATAAATCATTATTAGAGACTCTCCTAATAAAGATAAAGATCTTGTGTTCTTGAAACAACTAAAAGGTTCTATACTTTTTAATGGTGTGTAGTTTCTTAAGCCTAAAACTTAAGAAGTGATCCTTTATTTAAGGAAAGAGAAAGAATCTTGTGAAATCTCTACATCAATTTGGCTAAGGATGGGGAAGAAAGATTCAAGGTATCAATATATTGTCGTAACTTATAGTAATTTTTAGAAGAATGATTATCTATCCCATGAAAGCAACATATATGCTTGTGAGTGGTCTTAAGAGAAGCACTCACAGAAGGAGGTATACTAGGAGTGGAAGAAGCCATAGAGGACTCATCAACCCATTACATGGGTAAAGGATTCATCTTAGGTAAAGGAATTTGACCATCACCAAGGGAAGGTGATGATGAATAAGGAATGAAACTAAGATCAATGAAATGAGTAATGGGATGAGAAGTAGGGATAGGCTCATCAATAGTAGGGGTAGAAACAAGCTCAACTATAACAAGAATAGGAATGAGATCAACTATAATATTATCTACTAAGGGAGGGGTAGGTTATATAGAAGGTCTAAGTAGGGTTGTAATAATATCAGGAGTAAACCAATGATGGGAGTTAGGGAACTTGTCAAAATGGTAAGGCCTAATCATAGAATAATCTATGAGCATAGTCTTATGTGGCTACTTAAAAACTAAATGTGTTGGTGCCATATCTACCTTGTGATAAATGAGAAAATGCAAAAAATAAAAATTGAAAACAAATGAAAATGAGAAGATGCATGAAAAGAGTTAAGTAAAGAATAATGGTAAAAAACAATCTCAACATCATGGGCCTAAAAAAGACTTCCTAAAAGAGGATCATCTAAATAATAACCATCATCATAATCTGAGGCATGAAGATCAATGACACAAATAGGGTGACCTTGTCATCCAAATAAGCTTGGTGAATAGAATGGTGAGTCTTGGTCAAGACTACAAGAATGGCATCATAAGGATGCTTAAGAGAATGAGGTTACGAGGAAGCAATAAGTTGTGAGATGATGTGAGGTGAGAGATCAGAAGTATTAATCTTTAAGTTAATCTCATTGGGCTCATCATCATGAGAATCTAAGAGGTTGAGAGGGATATTCCCAATTATCTTAGGATGCCCACTGTAATATTAGGTTGAATTAGAAGGAAAATTTAGATGCTAAGACTCAAAAAATGGAATGTTAGGCAAAAGCTTAAGGGTAGGAATCTTGAAGACACTACAATCTTGGAATTTTACAAAATTCTAAGGGTTAATGTCACCCTAAATCCTATAAATGGATTCATTATGAGGTAATTCAACACATTGGTAGGTGGAAGAAGTAATGGATCTCATATGGTGAGTCCATGACCTACCAAGCAGAATGTTATATGAAAGGGGAAAGTTAAAGATCATCACCTTCACATGAATAGTGATAGGTGGGACAGTAATGGGAATCCACACATAACCTATATGAGGCATTTTCCTTCTATTGTATCCTTGACAGGTACTGCATTTAGACTTTAGATTACATTCTAAATATATAAGTGTCTTAATAAAATCAAGGGAGGCAACACAAGTGATGGAACCCTCATCAATCAATGCACTTTTATCTTGGATATCACCTATTTTTATGATAATGAATAAGGGAGGATCATGTGCATGAAGCAAAATATCATCAGGAATCACAGATGCAATAGGAAATCATAAAGAAAGATACGTATCTATGGATTCATCAATGTTGATAAACATCTCTTCACATTGCTGTAATATACTATCCTCTGATCTAGATAAAGATACCTCCATTTCTACTAGGGTAGGATGAGGGACATTCATCCTAAATAATAGTTGCATGAGATATTTTCTATGATGTGGAGATGTCCTCATAAGCTTAAGGAAGAAAATCTGAGATGGGAGATTAGTGAGCTGCGTAATGGGATCCCACTAATCATAACCCATAAGAATGTTGTTAGATAAAGGTGCATAATGATTAAGGATATCCTAGAAAGAAGGAGTCAAAGTGCATTGAAATTTATGTTGATATGAATAATAAGGTTTGGAATAAAGTTGTAAATCATATAGTGATGAAGAAGTGGTTGGTTTAGATTGATTTTGAGAATTGGTAAAGTGTTAAGAAAAATTTAATTATCATTAGTGTTGGAAGATGATGTAAAAGTGGTAGTAATAGAATGGGATGCGTTATCCAAGGGGGAATCAAAAATTTAATCATCAAAATTTATAAGATCTTCTTGCCCCAACTCATTTAAATGAGTTGGAGAAGAATCCTAGATAACACGATATGTTTAAGATGAAGGGGGAGTGTAGATAGGTTGAGGTTTAATGAAATCCACTACTCTTCACATATTAGTCATGCTAACCACATTATCTTTAGAAGTTAGTTCAATAAGACTTTCTAAATTATTGGTAGAAGGGGTGGGCTTGTCTTTATTGTCTTGGATAGGTTGATGATTAGGTAAAGGATATTTGTAGATAGCCAAATGACAATTGGATTGATTTAAGGCTTGATTGTTTACATGTGACTTATAGTCCTTGAAAACAATCTCATAGGCTTGTTGACACTTATAGATGATGGAATAATGATCAAAATTAGGGCCAAGAAGAAAATCCATACGTAAATTGTGAAGTTGTTTATAAGTCACATGAGAATGATCCCAACTAGCGTGAAACTAACAAAACATGTTAGGATCATACTAGGATTTCATAGGTTGGGTAGGGTCAAGTTCTCATAGAAGAGGCCTATTTAGATTCTTAAGAAACTTAGATAATGATAAAGGTTTGTGGACATTAATGTTATTGGGTAAGGATAAATGAGGATTAGTATATTATTGAGAATAAGGAGCTAGTTCCAAAGAAAGGTTGGGAATGATAACTTGAACATTGTGAATGGTATCATAAGAATTTGTAACATGATTATTAGTAACATTGTGGTTTTTATTTTTGATTAAGAAATGAGGACCCATAGAAGGTTGGGGTGGCTTAAATTGATGCATTAGGAAATATTGTCTTTTAGCTTGGTCAATAGCTTCCTTTAAAGTACATGGAGAAAGAGTATGGACCTGATATTATAACTTAGGGAAGAAAACATTGGTAAAGAGATGAAAAAGATTATTATTATCCATGTTATGTTCACATTTTTTTGACAAAGTCTTCCATCTCTTAACAAAGACTTGAGTAGTTTCATTTTTGAGTTGTTTTCAATTGATGAAGTGGGCCAAAATGTTTTTAGGAAGATCATTAGTTTGGAATTATTGTACTAAAGCATTTACTAAGTCCTCCAAACTAGAAATTGACTAAGATCTAAGTTGATTATACCAATCCAAGGAATCACCCATGAGGGTTTTGGATAAGAGATTGGTAGAGACAAAGGTGTTTAATTTGACCCAATTCTTGTGAAGAGTTATAAATGTATTAAGTTTAAGGGTAGGATCATTGACCCATTATAATAAATTGTAGGTGTTATACCTCCTATATCAATGTTGGCAATTTAAGTAGTGAGAGGTTAATTTTGTAAATGTTTCATGGTTTTATTGACTAAAGAAGGTTAAGGAATGAGATTTCCTTGAGAATCTCAAAGAGGAGGAGTGGGAAAATTCTATTTATGTGTGCCCCAAGCCATTGGTTAAGGATGGGATTGAATATTAAGAAGGTGGTTCTTAATTCTCATTATTTGATTTGTATTATGTGCTTGAAAGGTATTCATTTTATTAAGAGTTTGAAATAAAATATGATGTGTTTGATTAATATTATTAGAGGTATTAGAATTTGTATTTGTTTTAGTATTAGTGGATCGTGTACCACTATTAGTTTTGATATGATCTTGATAAGAATTATGAGAATGTGAGGCACTAGTGGAAAAATTTGCTTGTGTGGCAAAAGATGGACTAGTGAATGGTTGAGAATAAGAAGCACTAGAAGCATGATTGCCTTGAGTATCAAATGATGTACTAGTGGAATGATTAAGGATAGTAGATCTAATGAGAGGCCCACTAGATGTATAACCTACCATGTTAGTTGAGATACTAGGCATGGAGGTAGAAGAGGTTAGATAAGAAGAGGTCATGGCATAAGGACTTAAAATTGAAAGAAGAGGTTCAGAATTAAGGAAAGTGGTACCCCAAAATATATTATTGAATTTAGGAGTAAGTAAAGTAGGTTAATTTATTTGACCAATATTTATGAAGTTAGAAATGGTAGAAAGATATTTTCCTTGATGTTGAGGAAATTTAGTGATAAATAAGAGCATTTCAGGAGTATACTCTAACTCAAGTTGTCCCTCTAATAAAATAGAAGGATTATGTTTCAAAGAGGTATTAGGAGGGGTTACATAGTTTATTATGAGAGTGGAAATATTAAAATTACTATAATCCAAAATAGGATCCCTTTTCTATCGATGGGAGACCCTATGAGGATTGGAAAATATTAACATGTCTATTGATTGCAAATCAATGTTGTCACCAAATAGAAATTCCATGATGAAGGGAAAGGAAGATAGATGAGAAAACAAAGAAACAAGAGGTGAAATAAATAATATAGGGTTGATTGGATTGACCTAGCACAAAAATAGGGACTGTAAAACTGTACAAGGTCAACTGGGTTGATCAAGTACAGTGAACAAAACTAGAAAAGGTACAGGGTCAACCCAGTACAATAGATAGGTAATTTAATAAGACTAAAAAAATTGTGAAATGAAATAAGATAACTTTTCTAATTAATTTAAAGCATTAAATATTTAAAGGAAATAGATAGTCAAATGGATTAATGATGGCTAATCAAATTGAAGGACATGAAATAAAACCTTGCAATAATATTGGATAATGTAAGTTTTTTGCACACAATTGAGCAAAGATCAAATAATAAACTTGAAAATTAAATAGCTAACTATTTTTTCAACCTTAATATTTATTATATTTTTAATAATATGATTTTTAATGTGATGGGAAGTTGGTTGTAATCAAAGTACAAGATAACAATCTAAATATGGTTTTAGGTAGTTTGGGCTGAAAGGGAATATAGTGGTAATGATATAGGGTTTATACTGTGTCCTACCCCATCAATTAACACACCACATAAATAATGGTAATGAGCATTTAGCCAAAATATACCATTAACCATGCTTTATACTTGACTAGAGCATCAAGTCAACTTCTCCCGTGGTGATGAAATCCAAGTAGGTTGGACTTGGGTAGATAAATGTTAAAGTGCTTGTTTATATTTTTTGATTTGTTCATGTGTTCATAAAATATAAAATAGTGAAAGTAATTTATTAATTTAAAATCCCCTAATTAGACTATGTGAACTATACTAAGCATGCAAGCAACAATAAAAGAAATGTGTGATTTAATTACTAGCAGATATAAGGTTAATTATAACTTAAAACAAGGTATAGTGTTGAAACTATATGAAAAAAATATAGAATAGGTTTGAAAAATTCAACCTTGTACTATGGAAGCAAGGTCTAAAAATGAAAAGGGTTGGCAGAGTCAACCTAGTTGTTTAGACAATACATAAAACACAGAACTAGGTTGACAAGGTCAATCTAGTTGGTTATGAAAGGGAAATTTTAAATAATAAAAAATATGAAAGGAAATGTAGTAAAATATAGAGACAAAGAGATAAAAAGTAACCTTGGTGGATTATAGATGTAGATAAGGAATATTGCTCATCAAGGACCTTGAAGTATGCTTGCAAAAATTTCTAACTGGGTCGACTCGATTAATCAATCTATGAAGGAACCTATTACAGAGCCTTAAAAATGTATAGGGTTGATTAGGTTGACTTATTAGGATGAACTAGATGTCTGAAAGGTTGGAAACCTATACTAGGTTGACTAGGTTAATCTAGTTGCCTACTCCTAAAAACCTACACATAAAATTCTAAAATTGGATCAACAGAGTTGATCTAGTATGATAAAACTATGATAAAAATGATGACAAAAAAATAAAAATAATTGAAATAAATATTGAAATTGTTAGTATCATGTTAGGTTCACTATAATGTATGTAATCATGAATTCATCATGTCTATAAATCAATCCTAGATCAGAGAAGATAAAGCATACCTACACTTCTGATTGGAAATACATTTGTTAGGCGAGATCATGACAAATATGGGAACCCAATACATCCAATTAAGGTATCACTTATCAAAAGACACCATGCTAGAAAGGGTTCCAAATCTTAAAATATAACACAATCATACAACAACCCTAATAAATTCCTAAAGTTTAAACATTCACCTATTTTAATAACAAGAAAGTAAATCTAATCCAGTGCACACTAAAGCTTGTGGCACAAAGTGGGGTTTAGAAACAAAACACAATAAAATAAACATGTATTAGAATACATATACTCATATCAATGTATAAAAAATCCTAATACATGGAAGAATAATATAAATGCATGATTTATCTACTCTTACAAAAGAGAAATAAAGTTAGGAATACTTACCTTTGAATATGAACCCATCGAACCTCAATATCTTCCTTAGCCAAGGTTATTCACAAGAGATTGTTGTGGTATGTAAGGATAACAAAGAAAAATCATCTCTAAGATACACAACCTATCTATGCATCTAAAAAACTTCTCCATAATACAAGATCTGTATCTCCAAAGAAAGTATGGAACCCTAAGCTTTATTCCTCAAGTAGAAGGGTCAATAAGCACATGTTCATTCTCACTTGTTCGCTATTATTCTTCTATATCAAATGGTTGGAGATGAAATTATATATATAGGTAGATCTTGCCTTAAATCCTTTCAAAAATATCAGCTATACAGGGTTGATCTAGTCGACCTAGTGTGTTTTCAAGGATAATTCGTTAGGTCTCAACTAGGTTGGCCAAAAGGCTAACAAACTCAAAAAGTTAAGAATACCCTTAGACAGTACTAGGTGGACCCAATCAACCTAGTATAGTTGATTGACCAAAATTTAATTAATGCAATAAAATGAGGTATAAAGCATTATAAATTAGTGGAATGGGTAGGACTGAGAATAATAAGCTTAGGGTAAATGGTTTTTAGGAGATGAGTGTGTAGATAGAAAGTGGCAAAAGGAACAACAATCTTATGAAGCACTAATGGTCTACTCACCCCTTTCCCAGTGCACCCCTTAAGGCATGAACTTAGATATATTAAGACTTGATGGGTTCCTAAAAGATACATGTGAATAATTTTTAAAAGTTTGAAAATATTATATGTATACACTCTCCCTCCATCCCCTTTAGGGAACTCAGGTGATGAAAAGAAGTCACCTTTTACCTTTGTTGATTTGGTCCAAAAGTATGGAAAGAAATTCACTAAGGCCCTCCACAAATCCATATTTTTTGGGTAACCCAAAAATGAACCTAAAGTCCTTGCACTTGTCTTTATTTTTCATTCATGTTGGCTTGTGAATAGGATTTCATCACCTCCTCACAAGTTCTCTAGGGGAGCATCGACCAAGGAATTCATCTCTCAAAATTATTTCAATACCACACCATGGTGGGGTATATAAATTTAGGGTGAAAAATTGGGATGCTTGTTTTGATTAGTAAAAACAATCTCCATTAGCGGTACTCAACCTTGAACCATAGGGGCAACTTAGACATTGCACTACACTATGTAATTGATAGATGTAGTGGTTGTTAAAAGGATAAGAAATTTTTGTAATAAGTTGGTTGATGTGGATCCAAATGATGTGATTACATAACTAGTGTTAACCACACTTTTTGACCATCTAGAAACAAGTTAAAATTGATAGTTTAGAATATCTTCACTTGCCACGAATATATTGTTGATGTAGGGTGAGTAGCCCAAAGTTCCATGTCACTGTAAAAAATCTTGGGAGAAGAGGAGGCATAAAAAACCTACTTTTCATGATCTTTTAAATTTTGGATTAATAATTTAAAATCCTTGAAAGATAAATTATATATATGGAATTTGAAGTATGATGCAACCTTATCAGTGTTAGGATTTAGGATATTACACTTAGGTGTTTGTGTTATTTTATCCTTTCTTGCATGGTCTTGAGTTTAAACTATTTATTTGTTATACCACATCCAAAAAATGAGTTTTGTTTATGTACCACTCCTTTATTTAAAGATGTGTTATGCCATTCATTTGATAACACATATTTTCCTTAGTATTTTTCTAAACTTTTTTGTGTGTGTCATTTGGTTGAAAAGGGTGTTGTTACACTACCCAATTCATTCCAAGTTTTGTGCCTTGGAGTCTTGAATAAAACCATTTTCCATATCTTTAAGAGCACAATAACATCATTATGATTCTCAAACTATATCAAAAAATTGTTACCTTGTGTCCAAAATTAGAATTTTAAACCATGTGTGCCTTTTGGATCTATACCTAGTGTTGTCATGCCATTCATTCTTGTATAGCTTGTTGTGTATTTTGAAAAACCTAGTCTTATAAATCACATTTGAAATTAGCCTTGAAAAGTTAAAATCCAAACATTTATTGCTTTTTATATAGGCCTTTTGTAATTTACGATTGGAACATTTACCTTTCAACTTTGTGTTGTGTAACTTAGGTTAATTCCTTGTTCGAGTTAAAGACTATTTTTGTGCTAGATTTGGGGAAGTGGTCTATCTTCTGTATGTCAATTTTTTCATGTCTTTTTTGAAATGACCAAGTTTATGTTTAAATATAAATGCCTAGTTTATCCCAAAGTGTTTCAAAATTTTAAGATGAACTCTCTTTATTTTTAGACCTTGTTTTGTTTAAAGTCTAGATTTTGTGCCTTTTCTAAAAGACCTAACAATACATGTTTTGAGCCTAGCTTGTGTGCCTTGTTTTCTAAAACACCTAGAAACTTTTGTTTATTTAGACCTAGATTAGTCTTGTTTGAAATAATTTATGCCCAAGTTTGGAATTTCAGTTTTATTTCATCCACTTGTCCTTTTTGTCTAAAATATTGGATGTTAGACTTTTTTTTACCAAGTTTCTATCATAGACCTTTTTGGAGATACATCTCCATTCTTTATATCAAGTTAGACTATGTTTGGACCATTTGTATTTTGGACCTTATTTTTAAGAGTTTATATAGCTCTAATCATTTTTATAAAATATTCATAATTTATTTGGATATGTATCTTTACACTCATAATGGAGTCATGTAAAATACAAGTTATGATAATGTGGTCACACAAAATGACTTTGTTCAAGAACCCTATGGTGATGATGTAGTTTGTGAGATGGATCCTTCTCCTCCTTAATACTCAATCTAGAGAACAAATCTGAGATCCTCAAGAAAAATATTTTATGACACCTTATTTAGGTTTATTAATACATCAAGTTCACCCTTTCAATTCTAATGGTACCCGATCCTTTACCCATACCATTAACTCTCCTTTAGTCTACACAAGCCACCAAGATACACGTCTAATGATTACCATTCTAGGACCTCATCCTTTGGCTTATGACATTAACCAAACTTCATAATGCCCTACCATTACCATTCTAGGCCCTCATACTTTAGATCATGATAGAAATGAAGCTTCATGATGCCCTAACATTACCATTACAAGCACTCATCCTTTATCTCATGATAGCAATAAACCTTCATGATGTACTACCACTACTATACCAAGAACTCATCATTTGGATAAAGACAATAAACAATCTTCATAATTCTATTGCATTACCATTTTAGGCCCTTCCAAGTATGGTCACTTGTTATCCCAAAAAGGTTGTGAAATTATGATAAGATAGGTCAGAGTTACCATCTTAGATTGATAACCAACTTTTGTTAATTCCATCGTAGATGAGCTTGTTTACAAAGAGATCATTATCCAACCACTGATCATTCCTCATCTAGTGCCAACATTCCCCCACTTCAGAAAACTAATGCAAATCTTTGAGCTATAATAGAGCTAATCAATGTCTATCAAATAAAGCCAATCATTAGAATACCAAGATGTCTTAAAAATTGGTATTTTACAACTAATTGAAAACTAAGTCCAAGAGAACCAACCAATCCATGATGTTTTTTTATTGAAACACACATTTTTGATGAGTCAACCTATGATGAATCACCTTTTGATACTATCCTTGTTGTTGAGGAGTCTCACTCTCACAAGCTAGTATTTGTTGAGTCACTTCTTAATGATTATAATTTCCTTTAGGAAAATCATTATCTTGATTATTGTCTTATTTTTAAAGATCCTCCCTTTGATAATACAATCTCTAGGGAGTTATCTCTTGACCTTTCCCCCCTCATTGAGGAGTATCACTTTGAAAAACCAATCTCTGTGGAGCCCATTATGCCATAATAGGATGTTACTTGTCCAATACCAAACATTCAACAAGACATCACTATAGAAACATCCACACTAGATGAAGAATCAACATTGAAGTTAGGTTCTATTATTAAGCTGACATTATATTTAACATTAGAAGTAAAATCAATGTTAGTCTTAACATTATATTCAGAGTCCTTTGAGTCATACTTATCTTCAAAATTAGAATACATTCATGGTTGTTACAACATTGGTTACACATGCTACATAGATCAGTTTGAATACATTTTTTATAGTTCTACATTTTTTGAGGATGATTACTTCAAATTTGACACAAGTTATCCTAGTATCTTCTAAGAGGATTATACAGCCTCTTTTCATTCCATTACCATTCCACATTCCATTAACACTAACTAACCTAGCCATTATAGTGACCTTCCACCTCCCATAAGTATCAATTAGGACTAACAAAATCACACCTTGTTAAAATGCATCCATGGTGACATACCAATTTTAGAATATTAGGGGGACCAAGACCACATTCATGCAAAAGAATAAAAATATCATAGTGAAACCCTTTTAGAGGTGCTAGGGGAAATTAAAGTCCAAAATTAGCATCTTCTACTAAAACGTTGTTTGAGGTGATAAAAGAAAATCAAAGTCAAAAGTCAATACTTATTAGTGAGACCTTCTCAAAATCACTATGGAACAATCAAGACAACTTCATTGGTGAAAATATCATTGAGGTACCAATAGATGAGAAAAATAGTTATTCACTACTTGATGAAGATATTATCAAAGATAACATCAATACATCTTCCAATCTACAACATAATCAGATGGTAGATACTCTCGAGCCCAAACAATAAAAAAATATGGTGGTCCTATCAAGAGCATATTTAAAAGTCTTCATCCCTACCACAACCAAAATTATTTCAAATGTGGAATCAAAAAATTATGTGTGCCTAAAAATTTAAATATTTATGTGTTGCCTAACCATTATACATTGCATTATCATCCACCTTTACATTGCCACATCATACCTATCATCTAATATTTATCCATATTTACCATATTTAGACATACTTCCCTTTGTAGAGGCTAGGAATATGTATTGTCTTGAAATTTGAAGGAGACAAAATCAATGACCAAAGAATATCACAATAACGTCATTGGAGTACAAATATGTAATAGGTTCTTGATAGAGAAACTATTAAAAAAAGGTGTGGGCTAATAATTTAAACATGATTGACTATTTTGGTTATATCATATGTTGATTAAGATGTTCATCTCCACATCAACAAGAATAAAATAAATATTTAACTTGCCATTTACCTTACCTTATCACTTGGGGGCAATCCAATTACCATTATATCTAATTGTCATAACATCACCATCCTTGAATAATTACATATCATATGTTGTCCTAACAAATCTTCATTATTGACCAAAATTGTTTTTAACCACCCTACCTAACCCATTTTGACCTTATTTGGTTCTTTGGACACCATCCACAAGGGGATTCCCATAAAGTTTCAACAGTTTCAAATTTTCATGTTTAAATGCAAGTCTATGAAAGTAGTATGACAATGGATCTATCAATTGCATCTTTTATTTATGATTGATTGGTGTTACTAATTATAACCAATTTTTGGAAAGTTATTATTTCACCTTGTGTTACTATTATAACTACTAAAGGGAAAATTAATATCACTGACCTATGTTAATGTTTCCTAATTATAACTACCTATGGGAAAATTAGGAATAAAACCTTTACCATGCATTATCAGATCACTTTTCCCTTAATATTATCATTTTCATAAATTCATGAACTTGTTGTGACTTTTTTGGATCTTGCCACCTTCTCTGTAAGTGGAACTAAAGTACCTTGAGGTCCTAATGGGACTATGCAGGAAACACGTAATTCATGTTAAAGTCTACTCAATCACTCCCATTTTCCAATGTTCTCACCATTTTACAAGCAATCTAAGACATTTTTCTCATAATTTTTGAATGGTATCTTCTCAATATCTAATGACTTAATATACCCCAAAAATTCTAAAAATATATGTAACATTTCAAGTTCCTAAATTTTTTTAAAATGGCTTACCATCTCTTAGAGACATATAAAGCCTCTGAATTCAAACACATTTGTCATGTTTAAACCTAGTCAGTCATCCTTGACCCACCCTATTGTGGTAAATAATTTTCTTATTCTAATCCATTCCACTATCATTAAGGATGTGACCTTACCTTTGCATGTAACCTTGCTTGGGGGTGATGCCCATCTATCATTCCATTAATCCTTCTTGCATAGGTATTGAATTTGTTAATGAGGATGCTTTTTATTGATTTTATTTTTCAATCTTTTTGTATGTTTGTTTACTTTTTTATTTGTTGTTTGTTTATTTTCATGTTTTTTATTTCGTTCTTTTTCCTTGACTTAGTTTATATGTGTTCATCAGGTGATTCCTTGCGTATTCTTCTTGAGTCTATCCATATTCATACGTCAACATTGTCATCATGGTTTTTATCATTAGTGCATTATTTTCACTTATTTATTGGATCAGGAGTTAGTCCTTCTACATATTTTATATAAGTTATCATGGTGTTTTATATCATGATGCATACCATCATGTGCTATAGAAAAAATCATCTTGGGAAATATTATAAGCCATAGTGCTATAAAAAATTCTCCTTGGTAACCTTGGAAAATCCTCCCACCCTCCTTTATAAACTCATCCTACTATCCATTCTAGTTATATTCATTCTAATAAGGATGATGATCTCCACATTGAAAACTACAACTAAATCATTTACATTGATCAATTCTTATTCTTCTATTCCTCATTCCATTTTCTCCTACTTCTGGGTAAACTACATTAACTTGAGGTCCTTTTCAATTATGTAAGTAGTGCTTTGATACATAACATATCTAGGGTTAACTTAGCCACCTTCTTTCCTCTAATCATCTCTTTCATCACTTTGTGCATCTTTGTGTTCCTAGTTTTTTGTGGATTATTCTGTCATTAGAGAATTACATCTACACTCACACCCACTCATCTCTAATCTATATGATAGGTTATATCCTTGAGTTATGATTTCCAATTTGACCTATTGGGCCACAACCAAAAAATTAATTATTCAGTTAAGGTCATCTTAATTATTATAATTGCCTATGGGCAAATCATTATTTTGACTCATCCTCCCTATTAGGGCATGTGCCTATGCCACTGATTATAACCACCTTTAGGCAAAATAGTGTCTCAAATTTTGTTACTAATTATAAATTCCTTTGGGAAAATTAGTACTCTTTTAAATAAAATGTTTGAAAGAATTATCTCAGCTATATTAATCTCACCCATGGGTTTATTTCATCCTTCTTATTTATTATTTTTGAGGGACCATCCATCAATTGTATGTGTCGACCACTCTCTCTAGGGGGAATCATTATAGGCTTCTCAAACATTATTCAGATCTTCTTCTTTAATAATTAGCTTATTTCATTCTTAATGATTGATTCATTATTTGAGAATACATTACTATGCCTATATCTTACAATTCCTTCCCGAATAGGGGAAAACTATAGACATCCTATTCTGGCCATAACTGGCTTCTGACTAGACTTCAAACTAATAATTCCAAACCATTGTAAATTAAGCTTATAAATCACTAAACATCCCAATGTTGGTCATGCATCATTCATCAATACTAATAATTATGTTGAGGCATCCCTATTTTAGATACTATCTCATATGCAACAATAACCTTTGAAGGATTCATCCCTACTCACCTTGTAACATAGCAACTACAAATTTTGCCTATGGACCTATTAAGTGGGGCACTTGATCAAAGCTTGAAAGAGATTAAAGGCTAATCAAAATCAATTAAAAAATTAAAAAATATTAAATGATTATTTGAATTATCCATTTGAAATTAATGAATATCTAAAAATAAAAATTCCAAAACTCAAAATATCAAGCCTTCTCATCATTGCCTTTATAATTTGTCAAACGCTTTGAAAATCATAATTACATTACAACTATTAACTCAAATAGAGTTAGTTTTAACTCACCTAGGGTTAGTTTGAACCCATTCCAATCCTAAACTCAACCTTAACTCACATTGGGTGAGAGTTAATTCTTGAGGCTATAAATACAAGGTCTTGCCTATTGAATTCAAAGCTATTATGGTTCAAAGTTATTATGCACAAATATATTCAACAAGCTTGGATATTTTAGAGTTACTTTTTAAGATTCCCTCTATAATATTTATGCAATTAATGTTACCATTCTTAAATATTAATCCATGCAATCAAAGTCAAGGTTCCAAGGAAAGGTGAAGCCAACAAAGCTCCATTACCAAAGATTTCTTGATGCACAAGCTGATGAAGTCATTCAACAAGCCATTTAGAGCTCCAAGGATTGTAAAATAGTGTATTATTTTATGTTTTTATTGTGATTTCATATATTTTCTTATTACCTAATCTCTCCCTAGTCTCTAGTCTAGATGTTTTAGGATTTTAGTGTGTCTATTTGAGTTTTATTTATTGCACTAAGATAAGACTAGCATCCCCTCTATTGTAATCATTGTCCACATAGACACACTCATATTTAATTATATATGTTTCAATATTTATGATGGTAAGAAATAAGTAGCTTAGCCAATAGGGATTGTAAATGATATTTAGAAATGGAAGTATAAAAACTAGAAATAAGTGGCCTTGATGAGGACCTTAGTCAATGAAATTGTGTTTCATCATATTCAAGGGTGAAATAATCTATGGGAATCATTTCAAAAACTTGAATTAGTTATATTCCCACTTAGAGTTGGAATTTATTTATGTGTAGTTGAATTTATTCAACATCATGTTGAAATATCTTAATGTGATGTGATTGGATTTAGAGATACATGTCATCAAGCATGATTTAGATGCCACTGGTGTCAAAATTGACATACATATGACTACATTCATAAAATCCCTTCTTCCTAACTAGTAAACATACTTGAAATATCTAAAATAAATAAATTACTTTAAAAATCACATTTGATAAATTGGTTAAAAATATGGTAGAGAAAAATCCTTTGGTTACTTAGATGACTTTAAGGTTCCAAACACTTGCATTGCATTAAGACAATAACATCAATGATATTATTTGTATTGGATGTTAGTGTTGAGGGATTAGGAAATTAGGTATAGGTTTAAAAATTGTATAGGTTGAAGATAAGTACATTTTAAACATTATAAATAATATATAATACCTATGCCATCAACATAAGACTACTCAAACTAAAAGATATTCCAAGGGGCATAAGATAGACTAGATGTGAAATTTGTAGAAATGAGAAAGGTCTAGAACTAAAATGAAGAAACAAGGTCTAATTTATCCAAGCATAAAATATTGAGGTGATATATTATCATAAAATAGTTTATAAATTTGAAAATCCTTTAATGTAATAATGAAATTACTATTTTAAAGGAAAGGAATGCATACCTGGGTGTGTATGCACACCTTGTCTTTGTGTGTGCCCAACTTAAGAGATTTTATGGTGACTGACCTGAAACTAAGAGCATGTTATAGTATATAATTAGTGTATACAATTTGGGATTAAAATTAATTAAATATATTTAAATTAAAAAAGTAAGGTTTAGAAGTACACCTGTGTGTTGATGTAACCACCTTGCCTTTTGGAAAGTAGATTTTAAAAATATGTATCATTATAAGGATTTAAAATTGAGATTAAGACAAATATAGATAAATATAAAAAGTTCATATTTACAATGATATATATATATATATATATATATATATATATATGTAGAGAGAGAGAGAGAGAGAGAGAGAGAGAGAGAGAGAGAGAGAGAGAGAGAGAGAGAGAGAGAGAGAGAGAGAGAGAGATTAGAAGGCCCATGCCCCAAAACTTGAAAAAAATGTGAGTTGCCACTTTAAAGTTGAGACTATCTCAATCATGAACCCCATAATAGTTATAACCTAGTGAGGTTGGCTTATAAAATCATTCCCAACTTGAAAACTTGGAATAATTGAGTGATTTATTCACCTCAAGATACCAAAAGGTGAACCCTATACTATAGTATACTAACTCAATAAAAGTTTGTAAAAGTCTTTTTAAATTTGAAACTAATTTGTATTTTTTAATACTAGGCACATGTTGCATATCATATGCACCTTACATATGTCTCATGTGTGAAACTATGTATAATAGTGGTACCAATGTATAAAATTCTATCACAACTGTGAATCTAAACCATATAATTATATGCTTTGGCCAATACAAAAAAATTTGTAAGTGTAAAAAACATGATTTTAAATCATGTCCCCACTATATAAGGAGAAATATGAAAACTGATATAAGTACTAACGTGGAGGACATGTCTCCAAAATATGCCCTCACTATAAACTAGAAATGTTGAATATTGAATAAGTGTGGAACACATGCTTCAAAAGTATGCCCCTAATGTATCTAAAAACTATTGTTAGAAATATTGTCATTAATGTCAAAGGTTTAGCATTATTGGTGATAAAGGCCCCATTGCATTTAATGTTGTTTTTAATAAATATATCTTGGCTAATATGAGTTAATATTTGTTTGCATATAAGATAAAAGAAGGGCCCATGGAGAAGTTGAAGAGCCATGGGGTAAAGACAAAAGAAGGATGGGATGCATTTTCCCATGAAAAATCATCTTGGGGAATACCAAGAGTCACCAAGTGAAGACAAAAGAGTAAGGGCACAATTTCTCATGAAGGGACACTTTGAGGAATACAAAAAGTCACCAAAGATAAAGACAAAAGTGGGAAGGACGTTTTTGGTCATGAAGGGTCACCACATGACTTTTCAAAGGCTTGAATATGAAGGGTCATCTAAGATTGGTGCCATTTTCCATGAGGATTGAAGGGTCATAAAGGGGGAAGGTCAAAGGTCATTTGGAAAGCTATAAATAAAGGCTTGAGAAGATATTTGTATATATGAGAGATAGAGGTTGATTTGATATTGTAATATCTAGCTTAGAAGAGCAATTGTGAAAGATGAATATAATTTGTTACATCTAGCTTAGAAGAGCAAAGGTGAGAGAGAGGAAAGAGATGTTGTATTGATCTATCATTTATTGAGATAGAAACATTGAGAGATAGGTGTGTGGTATACACAAAGAGGTTGGTGCTCTTGTGGGTTGGTGCTCACGAATTGTTGTTGGGTTGGTGCTCAGCAAAGGGGTTGGTGCTCATGAATAGTAGCTGGGTTGGTGCTCGGCAAAGGGGTGTGATGCTTCTGTGGGTTGGTGCTCATGAATAATAGCTGGGGTGGTGCTCGACAAAGGGGTATGGTTCTCTTACAAGCTTGGCTTGTGAATATTGTTTGGGTTTATGCTCATTCATATAATTGAGATTGTTCTCTGTGGTTCTTCCCACATTGGGTTTCCATGTTATATCTGGTGTCTCTCTCTATCTTGTGTGGTGTTTATTATTTGAGTTTTATTGCATATCTTGAATGTTTGATTAAGTGAAATTTGGGTAAAGGAAATTTTTATAAGATATATGATATACTAATTCACCCCCCCTCTTAGTATATCCCTTGATTAACAATTGGTATCAGAGCAGGTTCCTTTTTGAAAAGTTTTACAGCTTGAAGGTAGAACGAGAAAGCATGATGGCTGGGTCATAGGAAGGATTTTCTACAAGGCACCTCTGTTTGATGGGATGAATTATGTTTTTTGGATCATGAGAATTAAGGTTTATTTGATGGCCCTTGGATTTGACATATGGAAAGCAGTGGTGGAGGAATATGAAGAGCCATAGACATTTACAATTACTCCAACAGAAAAGAAGGCAAGTGAATATAGTGCTAAAGTTTTGAATGTTATTTTATATGGTTTATGTGAATCTGAATTTGTTAAAGCTATGCAATGTAAATCTACTCATGAAACTTGGGTAAAACTTGAGAATATTTACAAAGGTGATGGAAAGGTTTAGCAAGTTAAGTTGTAGACTTTTAGAAGGCAGTTTGAAAATTTGAAGATAGAAGAAGAAGAAGATATAGCAAGTTATCTTTTGTGAGTTGATCAAATCATAAATCAGATTCAAGGTCTTGGAGAAACATTAGATGAATCAATGGTGGTGCAAAATATTTTGATATCTCTACCAATGAGATATAATACAAAGGTTTTGGCAATCGAGGAGATGAAGAATTTAGCCAAGCTAAAGATGGATGAGCTTCATGGTATTCTCACAGCATATGAGATGTGGACAGAACAAGATAAACTCTCAAAGAGAGAAGTGGCTTTCAAGACATCAAAGAAGGAGAAAGATAAGATTCAAGAATCAAGTGATAGTTCCAGTGATGATGAAGATGACAATGGAGCACTTGTCTTTCGCAAGTCGAAAAGAGGAACATGTAAATATCAAGGAAAATTACCTTTTAAATGTTTTAATTGTGGAAAGATTGGACATTTTTTAGCTAGATGCCCAAATAAGGGTAATGATGAAGAAGAAGAAGAAAAGCCTACATAAAAGAAGAATTTCAAAGGAAAATCTACGAAGGGAATCGAGAAGAAGAACCTATATTCTAAGGATCCTATCTCAGTCAAAGATAATGGAGTCAACGATTCAGAAGAAGAAGAGATTCTATTCATGGCCATACATGAAGGTGATCAAGAAGAAGAAGAAGAGGATGAAGCTTAAGTGAATCTGGAAGGAGAGATCATTTGTGCCTTAGAAGAGTTAGAAGCTATTCAGAAGAAGAATCAAAGATTAAAGTGCCAAATCAAGAAAAATGAACAAGAGTCAAAGGAAATGATTGAAGATCTACAAGCACACTTTGAAGAACCTAAGAAGAATGAAGAAGATCTCATAGCATAGTTGGAAATAACAAGAAAAGAATGTCAAAAGTATGTTATTGAAATTGCCTCTTTAAAAGAAGATATTAAGAAAGTAGTTAGTGATTCAAAATTTGAAGATATCACTAACATGTTGAATAAGATATTGGAAAGTCAAAAATCATATTGAAATAGGGATTAGTTTTGAAAAGAAAAAGAGATATGTTGAAGCTCTTACACAAGAGGAAAAAAAAAGGGGAGAAGTGAAGAATATAGAGAACATTCGAAATAGAGAAGGCTGGAAGGAACAAAGGTACAAAAGGCAATCAGGTCAGAGATATACAGATAGGTCTTATTTTTATGGATATTGTTTTTATTGTAATGGATATGGTCACAAGAAATTATAATGTAGAAAAAGAGCTAACAATTTTAGAAATAAGGAGAAGGAAAGTCAAGTAGAGTCAAGCAGAAGCCATAACTCTTTTGCTCCTCTATCAAGCTTTGATGAAGAGACCATAGTATGCTACAAGTGCAACAACTTCAAACACATAGCTTGGTATTTTAGAAGTGTGTTTGAGTCAATAAAAAAGGATCAAAGTTTCAAAGCTCCATTCATTAAGAAGGATCAGAGTTTCAAAGCTCCATTCATCAGGGAGAAGGATCAGACATGTTCATGGCAGAAGAAACAACATGAAGATTTTATGATGGTTCAAACAACTCTGCATGTAAGAGGTAAAGATCAGCCATGGTTAACTGATAGTGGATGTTTGAGGCATATGATAGGTGATAAAATTAAGTTCATATCTCTAAAGAAGATCAATGGTGGTATAGTGAGATTTGGAGATAAAACCACTGTTAGGATAGCTGGAAAAGGTACTTTGAGTTTGGATTATGGTAGAACTAAGACTAAGAATGTTTTATATGTAAAAGGTCTTAAGCATAATCTGTTGAGTGTTAGTCAAATATGTGATCAAGGATATACATTAAAGTTTTATAAAGAAGGTTGTGAGATTAGAAGAAAAGATTCAAATGAGTTGATTGCAGATGCTCAAAGGATAGGGAACAATGTATATGTTTTTTCAGATATCTTCTCAAAGGCACGATTAAAGGATACATTGAAAGATTAGCGAGAGGAGTTGGGAGTAATTTCTATTACTTCCTACCATTGATGTTTAGCATCAGTTGAGGGGGAGTTAAGTGTTAGCTCCATGTAGGCCCTTTGCCATTGATGTCAAAGGGGGAGAATAAAAGGTACATGCATAGGTGAAAAACATAGGTATAGGGAATAGGTATAGGTTGCTACAGTAAGGGGGAGTTACTGTATGTTTTTAGATGACAGTATGTGCAGGTGACAGGATGTAGCAATTTCATGATTGAGGTTGCCATCAATGACAAAGGGGGAGATTATTGGAAATATTGTCATTGATGTCAAAGGTTTAGCATTATTAGTGATAAAGGCCCCATTGCATTTAATGTTGTTTGTAATAAATATATCTTGGTTAATATGAGCTAATATTTATTTGCATATAAGATAAAAGAAGGGCCCATGGAGAAGTCGAAGAGCCATGGTGTAAAGACAAAAGAAGGATGGGACACACTTTCCCATGGAGAGTCATCTTGGGGAATACAAAGAGTCACCAAGTGAAGACAAAAGAGTAAGGATGCAATTTCTCATGAAGGGACACTTTGAGGAATATGAAAAGTCACCAAAGATAAGGACAAAAGTGGGAAGGACGTTTTTGGTCATGAAGGGTCACCACATGACTTTTCAAAGGCTTGAATATGAAGGGTCATCCAAGATTGGCACCATTTTCCATGAGGATTGAAGGGTCACAAAGGGGGAAGGCCAAAGGTCATTTCGAAAGCTATAAATAAAGGCTTGAGAAGCCATTTGTATATATGAGAGATAGAGGTTGATTTGATATTGTAATATCTAGCTTAGAAGAGCAATTGTGAAAGATGAATATGATTTGTTATATCTAGGTTAGAAGAGCAAAGGTGAGAGAGAGGAAAGATATGTTGTATTGATCTATCATTTGTTGAGATAGCAACATTAAGAGATAGGTGTGTGGTATACACAAAGGGGTTGGTGTTCTTGTGGGTTGGTGCTCCTGTGGGTTGGTGCTCATGAATAGTAGCTGGGTCAGTGCTTGGCAAAGGGGTGTGGTGCTCCTGTGGGTTGGTGCTCATGAATAGTAGCTAGGGTGGTGCTCATCAAAGGGGTATGGTGCTCCTACAATCTTGGCTTGTGAATATTTTTTGGGTTTATGCTCATTCATATACTTGAGATTATTCTCCATGGTTTTTCCCACATTGGGTTTCCACATTATATCTGGTGTCTCTCTCTATCTTGTGTGGTGTTTATTTTTTGAGTTTTATTGCATATCTTGAATGTTTGATTAAGTGAAATTTGGTTAAAGGAAAGTTTTATAAGATATATGATATACTGATTCACCCCCCCTTTCAGCATATCCCGTACTTAACAACAATGAATGTGTGTGGAAGCCATGCCCATATGACATGCCCAAAATGAATATAAAAAGTCTATAAAGTGTGTATAACATGCCTCTATGGCACACTCCCATTGATATGACCCATTTTGAGGTGAGTGAAAGATAAGAACTAGTAGTTACCTCACCTCAAAATGATAAGACAACTATAAAATATAGATGTAACCATGTAGGATATATAGGAACATGTCTAGGTAGATATATCATCGAATCTCATAGAACCATGTGATCACATGAAGTCCTAGCATATATGATAAAGATCATGATAACATCGAAGTAACAATAATACAAGATCAAAAATCAAATAAGAAAACATAGAAATAACACTCAAAATAAATTGAAAAGATAATGGTCTAAGGAGACCTCAAAAAAGGGGAATGTTCAAATGCCACACAATCGAATGGACATGACTTATTCAAATTTTTATGAATGAAAGAATGCCATATTAAAATATCTATAAAGAAAACAATGACATATGAAAATGAAAAATAAATCATATATAGGTGTGGGGGACATATATAAAGGAACATATTCAAATGCATGAATAATCAATACAATAGCAAGGAAATACACTCAAGGAAGTGCATACATGAAAAGATAAGAAACCAACATAAACAAGTCATAGTAGCCCATGGATAAAATGAGTTAGGAAAAAAATCAAAGTACATAACATATCAAGTACCCTATGTAATATATAATCACAGATAAATTCATGTGTAAGTAAATATGTAAGCTCAAACGTGATAATGTAATGTGATCATTGAACTATATAACATTTTTGTATCACTATCAAAGAAGAATATTATCCTAATGTCCATATGACATGAGTAGAGAAAAGTCCCAACATTTGAAAGAGGAATATATCATGTATATGTATATGCATTTATAATATGTCAAGTAAAGTGTGAAACATGTGTATATGTAAAAGTACCCAAATATGCCATCCATCAACATGAAACTAAAACATGGATGCCAATGATTAATTGAAAAATGTAAGTTCCAAAAAATATTTTTAGATTTGTGAATGTTTTTTTTTTTGTATTTTTGGAATATTTTAAGGAAAGATCATCCTATGATTCCATCCAATGCATGGTCATAAATATCTCTCTAATATGAACTTAGTGTAATAATATTGTGATGTTGTTGAGGAACATGCATAAGTGTAATATATGTCACTATATTACATCAATGGTGCTTTATGTATGTAAAAGTAGGACTATATGGTTATGAAATAGTATTAGGATCAATAGGATTAGGGTTTTGTGGAACCCATCATTGAGTGCTCTATGTTTTTTTTAATAGTAGTAATAGGTACATGTGTAGGTGCTCTAGCTATCTAAACATGGTGTGTTATTGAAGATGGAGATTTTGTGTATTCCACTCTATGTTTTTGAGGAAATGGTATCACAAGTAATGACCACCTAGTAAAGGGGATTACATTTTGCTTACCATTTTTTAGTGAGTTAGCCTTAGTAGGATTGATAGATAGTTTTGAGGATATTAGTTTCTTTTGTTCAAGAAGATGCTCATATGGAATTATGGAAATTGTAATTACCTAATTGGCATGAATTTATTTAACACACCCATGCACTATAGAAGGTATGAATAAAAGAGTGTGTACACAAGGTCTTCCAAATAACATATCAAATATCCCTGTGGAATGGATAATTCAAATTTTTGTGACCACATGGGCATGATTGACCTATAAAGGTATATCAATCTTGCCAATAACCTTTTGGGAGGTCCCATTAAATGTTATAATTTATCTAGTAGAGGGGTTTAAATCATAATGATTATAACACAAGTATTTAATTAATTTCATGGTGAAAACATATTCATGTGTACTATTATCAGTCATAACATTGCATATGGGGTGTTTATCAAGGTATGCTCAACCTAATAGAGAATGAAGATCAGAGTCATCATACTTAATTTCATTGTCATAAAAGGATATATATGGTATTTGAACCATATGAGATTTATGTCATGTATAAATACTAATAATCCCATCTCATGGGTTCCCCTAATGTGAAGGATAAGGATGTGCATTATATGGCATTCCACTTTTGGTTATTTTTTAGAATGGTCTTGCAAAGGATTATTAAATATTTTTTATCTATACTGATCCCCATGTCGTGACCCTAATTCCTTTGGAGGATCCTCAAATTTATGTTTTTGGTCATTGATAAGGTCTTGTATCTTATGTTTCAAGGTAATAAGGTCTTGTATCTTATATTTCAAGGTAAATAATTTATTTATAGAATGTCCTAGTCCTTGATGATAATCACAATAAGTAATTTCATCATACCCTTTAGGCAGAGATCAACTTATATCAACCTCTATAGGATGAGGGAGATATATAAGTTAACACATAATTAACCATGGGATTAATGACATTGCATACTAAAATAAATGTGAGAACTATCTCCTCAGTGCCCTAGATTAAATAAGTTAATTAGGTTGATGTGAGACTACATTAACTGTGGTGGTTGTTTCCTTCTTAGGCTTAGGAGATTTGACCATATAACTTGTTTTGATTATAAAATTATTACTAGATGTATATGTATATTGTGTGTTTGATATATACTTGATCTTATTTAATGAAATAAGCTTCATTTCATAGTCCTATACAACATGGTATACATCATCAAAACATTGTAACTTTTTGAAAATAATGGACTCATGTAACAGAGCAAGTAAAATCTACTTGAATATGTCTTGAAACTATTTATCTTCCATAAGCTTAGTCATTTTAGCTAATATTTTCTTGTATCTTAAGAAATATTCATTGATAGGTTCATTGGTTCATTATTTAATTTTATAAATTTGAGCATAGAGACCCTTTTCATAAATGTTAATAGAAAAGTGTGCGAAGAATTGGTCTTCAAGAGGTTTTAATGTTTCCACAATTGGGAGAGGTAAATCATAGAACCACCTCAATGCATAATCGTTTATGATTCCTGGGAATAATTTGGTCAAAAGTTTATAACTAGAATCATAGTCAAGGCATGCTACATAGAATGATTGAAGATGTTGCTAGGATCACCCTTATCATCATATAATGGGAGTTTAGGTGCAATAAAATCAGTTGGCAAAGGGTGAAATTATATATAATGTTAAAAAGGATTATGAAACATATCTCAAAAATCAATAGCATGAGGGTATTTTAAATCATTTTGTTCAATGTGAATAACCTTTTACTCCATGTTCTTTATAACTTGAAGGAGCATTTGAACTATGGACCCATAGGTATTTAGATTAACAAGTTGAGTAGTCACCAAAGGAATGTAAACATGGTGGATTTGAGATGTAATAAGAATTGAAATTCATATATACATGGTAGATGTAGGAAGGTTGATAGGTATGGAGTCAGTTGTATCACCTTCTAAGGATTCACCATCACTATGTGAGGAGGCCTTAAATTTACCATGTTTACTTATTTCATCTCTTGTAACATAAAAAAATTCATCAATTAAGATTTTGTTATTATTGAGATGAGTTATCAAGGCCTCTTTATCTTCTTGTTGAAAATGAGTCTTTGATATATCATTTTCCATTACTTCACTAATGAAAAATTTAAAATATGGTAAAAGAGTAAAACAATTAGAGATCAAGAATAGAAAAATCATAAAACCATAGGTAACCCAAGGTGTAATGTTCAAATATTGGTTGCATCAAATGTGTAATCATGAAATGTGTGTAAAGTAAGTACACTAGTGATCTAGATTGTAACTTGGTAAATTAGACTCTTGTGTTTCTCCCTTAATAATTTACCCCTATATATGAGTTGTACCTATGAATGGTGTGGAAATAGGGAAGGTTTTCCCAATTTAATTCTTGATAGAGTGATTTTGATAAGTTGCCTTGGTTTCTTTGGTCTTTTTATAGGTGAGGAATGAGTTAGGGTTGATCTTGTATTTATATCAATCCACTTGGATTAATAAATCACATTAAATCACTTTGGCTGACCATTAGGATACCTTTCATTTGTAAATTAAATGACTTTAGGGAACTAGACACTTGTGTTGGGTTATGATAGTAATGTTGAAACTACTATCTATCCCAGACATTAGTGTTTAGGGATTAGGTAAGTAGGTACATGTTCAAAACTTGCAAAGGTGGAAGCTAAGTACATTTTAAGAATTATAAACAAGATATAAGACATTATTCATAAAAATAAGGCATGTTATACTAAGATATAAGTTAATGGGCACAAGATATAAAAGATGTGAGACTTGAAAAAGATGGAAAGTTATTTAACTAAAAGGGACAATGAAATTCTGAGTTTGCTAAGTGTACAAGACTGAAGTGCTATATAATAATAAAATAGTGTTTACAATCTATAAAATTAAAATTTAAAATCACACCAAAGATGTGATTATCAATAACAAATCTTATTCCTATTCAAATATCAAAATACTTAGTTTGTCTCATAATAGAGTCAAGGTTTATTGGGGTGTGGTAGGGTAGTAGATTGGGATAAGAGATTTCAATTTTTTTTATAGTTCTGCCTACTTTATCATGCAAACTATACTCAATATTCACAATAGATCAATGGCCTTGTAAGGGGTCTTTAGGAATGGGAAACACAATGTGGGAAGGTAGGTCCATTTTATCTTTTCATGTATATAGCCTTCATGTGATGATATGTATAGTTCACTAGATAACCCAAATTTATGTGGGTAAGGCAAGTTCTTTAGAAACTTTAATGTTAAAATCCTTCTTGTTTTGTCAACTTAATTTAAGTGTCTTGATTTTAATAAAGATTTTCTACCTTGGTATTTCTTACATTTTTTCCATTTAACAATTGAGCTTTCAAAGCTTGATTTTACCTAGGGGAGAGGACATTCTTCTACTCCATCTTTTTTTTAAATTTTATTTTAATTAAATTTTAATGTATTTTTTTTTTAAAATTATGTTTATTTATTATTAATTTTTATTTAACTTAATTTTAATCAATTTTATTAAAAAATAATTTAATTTGTTTTTATTATTATGATTATTATTAATTTTAATAAAAAATATTATTAATTCAAATTTCTTGCTCTACACTAAAATGACATGGGAGGATATTTTCAACCATAAATTTTGATCTATAGGTTCATTTTGTGTGCCATCTATGGCATCGGGAAGCTAGTTATTTCTCAATTATCATGGCATAGATATGTCATGGTAGAAGTGCATCATTAAAAAATTGTTAATGTTCTAGTGTTGGGGTTTGGATGCTTTTATAAATTGTTGATTTTAGTACCTTTTTAATTTTGCCAATGAAATAACTTGTTATGTTTGTTGTTTTGACAAGGTGTGAAAATGGAAAAGGTGCTTGGATCTTAGAAAAGAGAGGGAAAAGTGCAATTCAAAATTAAAATCACCTCAATTTTGGAGGGAAACCTGTTTCCTCACATGGATTGATTTTTTATGAAAAGTAAAACAAAAGCCGTTGAAAGGGCTACTTTATTTTATATTCAAGGAGACATTAGAGGAATAGATACTTTTTATCTACATTTCTTGCTTTCCTAGCTAGGTGTTCATGTGGGTGATTCTGCTATGAATACTTTTTATGTATTTCAACATATTACCATTGACCTAAATAATGTTTTTCAAGAAAACATTTTATCAATCGAATGTTATGGAGACTTATTTAATTTCATGTGCATGTATATGGTGTTTCTATTATTATTCTTCATCCCTGAGTTACCCTTAGACTCTTGCATCATTTTTTTCATGGATGCATGCATACCAATTAGGCAAAAGATTGATTTTATGTGTTTTTATCTAATCTAATAAATCAAATTCATCTTCATTACAAAATAGGATCACTTATTTCTCTTTTCCATTTTATTTTTCTCCTTTTTATTGATTTGTTAGCTTAGGGTTAGCATATATTCAAATTTATAATATTTTTTTATATGTTTCATTTTGAATGTAAACTCTTGTTTATTTTTGTTTATGAATTGTTAAATGTATGCAATGAACATATTTTAAATTAGTTGTATTTTCTTTGTTAAATATAAAACCACCATTTTGGGGGGTATTTTAGGCATGCTTTTTTTCCATTATTATGTACTCAAAACCCACATTTACAAATAAAAAAAACTTGTATTTTCATTCTCATTCATTAAACTTAAAATTTAAACTATTAGGCAAACATTTTATCTTTCAAACATTGTGGAGAATTATTTCATTTCATGATCATTTTTATGGTGTTTGTGTTATTATTCTTCATCTCTAATTTACCCTTAGATTCTTTCATCACTTTTTTGTATGGATGCATGCATACTAGTTAGGCAAAGGATTGATTTTATGTGTTTTATCTAACCAAATGTGTCATATTCATCTTCATTGAAAAATAGGCTTACTTCTTTGTCTTTTCCATTGTATTTTTCTCTTTCTTATCAATTTGTTAGCTCAGGGTTAACATATATTCAAATTTACAATATGTTTTTATATGTTTCACTTTGATTGTAAACTCTTGTTTATTTTTTAATTCATTGTTGAATGTATGTAATGAACATATTGTAAATTAGTTGTATTTCCTTTGCTAAATCTAAAACTACCATTTTTGGGGGTATTTTAGGCATTCTTATTGTCCCTTATTGTGCATTCAAAACCTGCATTGACAAATAAAAAAACTTGTATTGTCCCTCTCATTTTTTAAAGTTAAAAGTTAAATTATTATGCTTGTTGAAGTTGAAATTAAATTATTTTAGGCATTCTTGTTTTCCATTATTCAATAAGTGGAATTACGTGTCATGCACATGGTAGCCTTGGCATTATAATATGTTATCTAAGACTCTATTGGGTTGGTTTTTGGGCATGAAAAAACCTATGAGCCATATGACAAAACTTGAATTAAGTTGGTACCTTATGAGCCATATGACAAAAGGTAGACCCTAGACTTTGATGTGAAATTTTTATTTATGAAAATGGATAACAAAGGTTATGTATATGTTAATTGATTAAGCTTACCTCAAGTTTACTAAACCCAACCATAAGCTATATTTACAATTTTTAGGTCATATTGACTTAATTCCATTTTGACACTTAGTAAGCTAATGAATGGGAATTTTGTAGAGATGGAAATAAAGGTAGTTTTGATAATATAAGATCCTAATTAGATTGTGTTGGAAAAAATATTCAAACAACTGAAATATGGGAGAAAGAAATGTAAGGTTTTTATTTTCAATTTTAAAATGTGACCCATTCTTGGTGAAAATGGAATCAACCAATATATTTTTATAGTATTATGATTAAAATTTGAAGATCTTATGAAAATATTGGAGATGGAAGTAATACTATAATCTTGTGAAATATATTACTATTTTTGGAAGATATGAATATGTTATGGATTTGATGGTTGATCTAGTACATACAATCACCCTTCGAAAAGGTCATTAGAAACCACTTATTTTAATTACTAGGAAAATGCTTATGATTTGCAAACTTAATCTACTTTATGAGAAATATATGAGTTTGTTTCCTTATACATTATTATTATACATTTTAATACATATGCATATTTAGTTAGTTATGGATTATATTCATGATTGAGTCTAGGTCCAATGGAAATGAGATGGGTATGTTAGTGAATGAAAGGGGAACATATTTCCCATTGGATTTTTCAAAATTATCGTATCAATTTCATGTGACTAAAATTTTAATATGTTAGAGTTGGTTATGATATGGGAATATTGTTTGAAATAATTTGAATGCAATCAAGAATTGAACCTAGGCTTCACTTATCTTTGATCATTTGAATGGAGAATGTTAGTTCTTTTACATTATTATTGTATTTTTTTTTGAATGGATTTCAATATTGTTTACATGTTTGATCTGAATGTGGATATCAATATTATTTTTTGGGTTGTTATTCTCTAATTTGCATGAATTCTAAGAAATAATGGTTTCTTAATTTATCTTAAAACTAAAAGAGAATATTTATACTTGTATATTTTTGTTTGTAGTTAGAAAAGTATAAACTAAATATAATATGATTGGGAATTATGGAAAAAAGGCTCTAGAATCATTAAGTGATGTCATTTTACTCTAAAAACACTTATATTATAGGGTTGAGTGCTATGAGTGTTTTGGCTGAAATTTATTAATGATTTATCTAGAGTATGATTACACGATCATCAGTCATGTGTTCATTTAATGTTTGGTTCATAGTGTTTTTCATGGATTATTTGTAGACAGAGATAATAATTATTATTACATTATTTTTTTTCACTTGACTTGGTTGCATTTATGATGGTTACTAGTCCTCATTATCACACATGGTACTCTTATTCTCTCTCTAGTTGACTTCTCTTATCTTTCACCCTTTTTAAGGGTAGGGTCACTCCCATTTGAGATGTGAGTAGCGGGACCATAGGCTCTATGGTTATATTAAGATAACCTTGATGATTTTATCTCTCTATATTCACTAAAATTAACATTTAATGTTAAAATAATGGAGGTATGTCCACTCCTTATGCACATTTAACCTATGCTCAATTCCACATTTATAACCCGCTATTCCTCTACTTTTTATGTGGATGATCCTTTGTCTTTAGGAAACTATAGTACTAAATGTTTGTATTCCTCATTCCAAGCATCCTATACTCACTATTGGACTGATTCAAACTTCTATTTTAGTTGTCTTTGTTCCTCAAATGAAACCACTTCTTTAAGATAATCACATTAGTTGGTAGTGTATTCATATATTTCTTCCTACTACCAATTAATGAATAAATTTTTAAATTAAAATAAATTATAATGTATCATCCCACACATTTTACAATCCTAATTCAATAAAATATCGAAATACCAATATATAAACACATTTTTTACCCATTTGTTCACTAGATGACAAGAGGATAACAGTATTGAAAATTATGGAATTATCTAACTACACATTCAAAGAAAAGCACCTATTCTTCCCAATTATTACTCTATACAATCGAAGGAGGTATAATCTTGGTTTTAATACTATACCAAGGTCACAAGTCATTATTTAATCATATAAGTACACTAACATAACACCAACATATAAAATTTCACTAGTATTTCACACACAACACCATACCATGAGAGAATTACATGTATTTTGATCCCTCTTCAGAGTATTGGGATGTAGGTAATTTAAAAAACACATGGGGTGTTAAGGTTAAGGACAAACCCTTCCTAATACTCTACTCTTCCATTTTATTGCATTTGTTCCTCCTTTTCATTGAGATAGTGTTTCATGTGAAGATGGCACAAGATAACTCCTAAAATGCATTGAAAAAATCTAATCATACACACAAGACCTACACGTGAAGGTACATTTGATAGAATTCACATTGATAGAGAAATTTTGAAAGGACATTGGTGTGACCTAAATATAATAGTGAAAGTGATCCTAGTCTAAAAAATGTGGCCTTGTCACAAAATAATGTAGAGTCATGTTATTGATTCACATCACCATCACACAACCCTATAGTTAGTTTCACAATCACCGTTGTAATCTTGCAGACCTAAGATGTAGGTAGTTCATCCATTTCTTAGTAATTTCTCATTTTAGTATATTTATAATAATAATAAGCTTTAAATTGATCATGTGGATTCATTATATATTTAATGCATTCTAATTTACTCAATATTTTTTTATAATTAGATTAATACTCTCTTAATATCTAATTTTAATAAAGCATATTGGTGAATCCATTTATTGTTGAATACTTTAAAACTCAACCATTCATGTTTGTAGGGTTTATTTCCTTCTTTTAATTATTGTATTATAATTTCTAGATTGAATAAATTATTTGTTAACAACAATATTTAAATTTATATTCCATATTCTATGTAATCTAAGAAATTTGTTTCTGCCTCTCTTAGTAGAAGTGATAAAATAAGTGGTATTCAAGTTGATAATACTTATATTTATTTATATAAGGCACATAAAATGGATAAGAACAAGGGTATATAATGATCTTAAGATAATAATAAACAAGATGAATATGTAGAAGTGCATGATAATATTTTAGAGCATGAATAATATAATCATGACAACATTGACTTTTAAAATTAGCATCAAGATGTAGTTCCACCTAATATTGATGAACAAGCATATCCTAATAAAGTGAAAATTAATAAAAAAAAATGGACCAAAAATTTGTGAACAACCTTAGGATTATCATACAATTGTGAAACCTCTTTTTGAAATAAAAAGTGAAGGAATTAATCAATCCTTTGAGACATCTATTGATTTGGGTTCATTACCTATATTTTCATCACTAAATACAACTTTACACCAACATATATTATTGGGACAACCCAAGGGTTTCAGTAGATCAATATTCCAATCTCTACTTAGTCACTATTTACAATGCCTTTGGTTAACCCACATTGTATTCTTGATGTAAAATCCCTTACGCATAACATTGTAGCTCTATATAAGTTAATGTGTTACATTTGGAATAAGGTGCTTAGAAACCTAATTAGACACTTGACTCATAGATGTTACCGCATACTTCATTGGCTACACATATTTCATCATATCTTTTACCACATGATTTAGTGGCATTTAAGTTTAAGTTATATGATGGGAAAAATTACCCTGAGAAATAATTGAGAGAATGTCACATAGCATGTTTGGACTATTCATGCAATGATAGGTTATTGACCAAGTTATTTCCTAGGACTTTAAAAGAGTATGGTTTAAGATGGTTTAATAATTTACCATATCATCCAGTTCATGCATTTAATCCTTTGACATATTTTTTTCCTTGCATATTTCTCAATAAAATAAGTGAAAATATTTCATATGCTCATATAATTTATCAACTCAAATAAGAGTCCAATGATTCTATTGTATACTATGTATTATGGTATAATACCATGTTGTCCAAAATGATGAATCCTATGATAGATAAGGAGCTTCAAGACATATTCAAATAGAATTTTCTTCCACCTCTATATGAATATATCATGTTTAATAAATTTGTGTCATTTACTTATTTATGTCACACAATTAATAGGATACATGTTTGGTTGTTTCTAATGAATAAGCTAAAATATGTAACTAACCCAATTTTCACTTCTAATACAAAAAATATGAGTAATCCACCATACAAGGTGAAACCAAGTGAAAATAAGAGTGATAAAAAGAAAAAAAAATGAATGGAGTTTCAAGTCATATTCCACGTATTTTTGATCCACTCCTCCTAGGACATAGTTTACAAACTTTCCAACATCTCCCTATAAGGTGTTACAAAATTTATTGAAATGTTACCTCATATCACTCCCTCCCATTAAAGAGATCAATGTGAGTAAACCTATATCAAAAATATTTGATCAAAAAGATTTCATGATTTTCATAGAGAACCATACCATACTACCAACAAATGAATAAATTTTAGATGTAATATACAAGATTTGATAGATGATAACATCGTTGATGTGGGTACATCTACCAATAATACATAGGCACAATCAAGTGAGAGTATAACAATGAAGATATTTTTTTATCCTTCCCTAAGCATACAAGTCAAGAAAAATAAATAAATTTCAATTTAATTACACATATAATGCACACCTTACACTAGATTCTTATCATCCTCATACAGAGGTACAATATCCTTTGAATTTAATTATTAGTACATATAATGTTTTAGTGAAACATAGGCCACTTATAACATATTTAGAACATGATATAGTAGATGATGATTTTGATCTACACTCTTCATTCATTTGAGCTTGCATTGATCATAAACATATATAGTGTCATGGATGATAATGGTTCAAGTGTCAATATGTGCACTATCAAACTTCTCTCTCATTCTAGATATAGAGATAATGATATACTTCTTACAAAAAAAATAATAAATGGATTTAATGTCCATGTTCAAAGTTATATTGGTGAGATCACATTAATACTATAGTTTGTTCCAACACACGTGGCCACCAAGTTTATAATAGTACCTAGTGCAGGAGTCTTCATTATGTTATTTGGACATCCTTAGATTCATAAATTTCATACATTATCTTATATAATAGAAATATGTTTTAAATATGTTTTTGCTAATGATTTTATCACATTTCATGGTATTCCATGTGAATACCCCCTCAACCCACAATTATTATTCTGACATAAAATATATGAGTTGAGCAACCTAATGCAATATTATTGTATATATTATTTCTTAATTCATAGGAGTAGTTGTTAATTTTATTTCATCTTGTAGTGGTTAACTCAAGAGTCCCTTAGGTCATTGAAAATACTTATTGAATATAAAGTGATAGTCCATTTCTTATCTTATATATATATATATATATATATATATATATATATATATATATATATATATATATATATATATTAGTTTCTCATTCAATTTGAATCATGAAGACAATTTTGGCTTGCACTAAATATTTCTCATTGTCATTCCATTAATAAAATATTTAGCTTGATAGAGGTATTAGAACCATATATTAATAAGTCATATTTTCATTATTCTCTCATTTATTTATCTTATATGGCCTACACAATTTTAATTCTATTTCAATAATTTACTTGAGTATATAACTGACATTAGCAACAATTTTTTTTTAGGATGACTAAAGGTAGTTGAAGGAGAATGTATAGGCCTATGCACTTTTTACAAATACTAAAACTATTTTTTTTGGCATTTTCAATATTTGGAGTGATTTTTATATCAATACTTTATGTTTTTTATATAATTGGTAGGTTTGTTGGTTGTATTAAGTTATTTTGTTATCTTTGACTGCATCCTCATCCATTCGGCCATGTATTTCCTTCTTGATGATAAGAATTAGAATTTTCATAGATAAATTCAACTATACTCTCTAGGAAAAGAAGTGACAGTCACAAACTAAAGCATGTCAATCCCAAGTAGCATCTTGGGGATTGATAAAGTCCATGTTTGTTGTTTGAAGCCTTTATTAGGCATAAAGAATATCAAATAAGTTGTACATCTTCATTTTCCAATATTTTAATTAAATAAACCAAATAAAATAAAGGAGAGGTATTTTAATTTTAAGATTTTTCATTTAAAAAGAATTTTTTAACAAAAATAAGTTTTATTTATCAATTTTTTGAAAACATTTAAAATGTGAAGTAAAATAGTCATTTTAAAATCTATTATAAAGTAGATTTGGCAAAAAAATAACCAAATTTTTTAATTTAAGGAGAAATAAGGAGAGAAATTATTTTACCCATTTATTTATTTATAAAAATACAAATCTAGAAATCAAGAAAAAATGAGTATATCATCAAGTTTGAAGATTTCTAGTTAAGTTGGTGTTAACAATAAGGTGAATCCTTTTCATGTGCCATATAGGTACCATGTACCACTCTGGTCTCACATACATTAAAGCCTCTTTAATGTGCTATCCAGGATATAGAAAATGAAAATCATTCAATGTAGCAGCGGGTATATTTAATGTTTGAGTATATAGAGAGGTTTGGTATATAGTTTTGGTGGTATATAGAAAATGGGAACATTTGGAGTGATAAGGAACCAATTTAGGGTTAATAAAACTCAAATCTCCAAACTCAAAACTAAAAAATCAAACATTGTAGTCAGTTAAATATATCATTGGCACAATAATGAATAGCAAAGACAAATAGTTAGAATGCTCTTGACAAGTGGAGAACACACTCATATTCAATGATATATGGTTTGATATTTGTGATGATGAGAAATGACTAGTTGAGTTAATAGGGAATGCAAATGATAATCAGACATGGAAGAAAAAAAACTAAAAGGAATTATCCTTGATGAGGTCCTTAGTCAATGAAGATGTGTTTCATCATATTCAAGGGTGAAATAATCTATGGGAATCATTTCACAAAACTGAAGTAGCTATATTATTCCCACTCAGAGTTGGAATTAATCTAGGTGTAGTCGAATTTGTTCAACCTCAGGTTGAAATATCATAATGTGATCTGATTATATTTAGAGATACATGTCATCAATCTTTATGTAGATTCCATAGGTGTCAAAATTGAAATATATATTACTAAATTCATAAAATCCCTTCTTACTAACTATTCAACCTACTTGAAATATCTACAAGTAAGTAATTAATTGAAAACTTACATTTGATCAATTGGTTAAAAAGATGGTAGATAAAAATACTTTATTTAATTATATGAGTTTAAGGCACCAAACACATGCATTGGGTTAGGACAACAACATCGATGTTATTATTTATCTTGGATGTTAGTGTCAAGGGAGCAGGAAATTAGGCATAGGTTCAAAACTTGTAGAGGTGGAAGATAAGTAGATTTTAAGCATTATAAACAAGATAGAAGACCTATGTCATCATAATAATACTAATCAAACTAATATATATTCCAAGGGGCATAAGATAGATTAGATTCAAAAAACTTAGAAATGAGAAAGTTATAGAACTAAAATGAACAAACAAGGTCTAATTTTTCCAAGTGTATAATATCGAGGTGCTATATAATCATAAAATAGTGTGTACATTTTCACACCCTTTAATCTAGTAATGAAATTACTATTTTAAAGGAAAGGAGTGCATACTTGGGTGAGTATGCACAACTTGTCTTTGCATGTGCCCAACTTTAAAGATTTTATGGTGACTAGATTGCAACTAAGAGCATGTTACAATATATAATCAATGTATGTAATTTAGGATTAAAAGTAATTGGAGATGTTGAAATTGAAAGAGCAAGGTTTGGGAGTACAGTTGTGTGTTGATATAACCACCTTGTATTTTGGAAAGTAGATTTTCAAAATGTGTATCATTATAAGGATATAAAATTTAGATTAATAAAATATAGATAAATATATAAAGTGCATAAATCCAAGGAGATATATAGATAGAGAGAGAGATAAAGATTGGAAGGCACATGCCCCCCAAATTAAAAAAAAGGTGAGTTACCACATGGAAGTTGATATTATTTCAATCATGTAACCTAATAATATCTATAACCTAGTGAGGTTGGTTGATAAAATTAGGCCCAACTTGAAAACTTGGCATGATTGAGTGGTTTAATCACCTCAACATACCAAAAGGTGGGACATCTACTATAGTAAACTAACTCAATAAAAGTTCATAAATGTCATAGGGGTATCAATACGTGCTATGGTAATAGTCCGTAAAAGATTTTTGAAATTTGAATCTAATTTTATTTTTTTTAATATTAGGCACATGTTGCATATCATATGCACCTTATATACGTCTCATGTTAAAACTATGTATAATAATGGTACAAAAATATAAAATTCTACCACAATTGTGAATATCAATCATATAATTATGTGCTTTGGCCAATTTGTAAAATTTTGTAAGTGTGAAAAGCATGCTTCCAAATCATGCCCCCAATATATAAGGAGAAATATGAAAACCAATATAAGTACCAATGTGGAGAATATGTTTTTGAAACATGCCCCCACTATAAACTAGAAGTGTTGAATATTGAATAGGTGTGGATAACATGCTTCCAAAGCAAGCCCCTAATATATCTAAAAACTATGTATATATGTGGAATCCATGCCCATATGACATGACCCAAATAAATATAAAAACTATGCGAAGTGTGGATAACATGCCTCTATGTCATGCCCCCCCTAATATGCCCCCTCCACTTTGATGTGAGGGAAAGATAAGAACTATTAGTTACCTCACCTCAAAAGGATAAGATAATTATATAATCTATGGATGTAACCATGTAACTACTGATCAAAATTTGTCCCTTAAGGCTAAAATTGGGCACCCCTAATTGAAAACTTATCCACCTAATTCTATACCTTTGGATAGGTCCAATATGTAGGTTTCATTAATAAGAAGTGTTCTATATAAGTCCTAAAACAAATTTCTAACTCCAATTCTTTCAAAAAGTTTGGTTATGGTCTTTTTCTAAGACTTTGCATAGTAATCCTTTCAAATATTTTGTTTTGGACTAAAGTGGTATCATTTTGGACTTTTCATTTAGCCAAAGTACCAAATTCTTTAATATAATTTGTCCAAGAATAATTTCTTGAATACGAAGACTAATTCCTTTGGGAAAATTATTCAAATAATTTCCCACAAGGAAATTTTTAGAATAAGGGATCATTTTCAACTTTTTGAAGGGTAGTTTACAATTTTTGAAGGGAACTTCAATTTTTTTGAAGGGCACTTTAGTTTTTTTTGAAAGGTCATTTGCAAGAAGGCCGAAAAGACACTTACAAAAAGTCTAGAAGATTTTTTTCATGGGAAGGTGGACCAAATAGAAGTTTTGAAAGGATACTTATCAATCCAAAGGGGACATTTTTAGGATTCCAAAAATATTCAATTATTTATAGATATGGCCCAAACACATTTTTCTAAAAAGGCACTTTTAGAAAAATCCTGAAAGATTGCTCGAAACAAATTTTCCATAGAATCATCTAAAGGAAAAGTCTAAGGAATGAATTCTTTTAGGACAAGTCCAAAGGAAACAAGAAGTCTAAGGGAAACAAAAGTCTGAAGAAAATACTCAAAGGATGATGGCTCATAAAAAGTCAATTTCAAACTATAGAAAGTAGTCATTGGTGTCACAAGGCTTGATAAAAACTTGAAGGCAAATATAGAGGTAACAAATGGAAAAATGTCTCAAGCATTTGGTTCAATCATAACTAATCTAATTTTAACTGATTCATTTGGTATAATTGTAACTAATTCAATTGTAATAATTCATTTGGTGACATGGCATATTTCTCCCACCTCTCTCCCACATGTAAATGTAATTGATTATCTCATATAGACACATGTCCAACTAACCCTTGGACTCCCTTTGCTTGACCTCCCTCCCAAATGCTATATATATATATATATTCATTCTATTAACTTATTCAGTAGCCTATGTTGGTTAATGGGAAAAATCTAGCCAGATTTGTACTTGAATAACTCTTGAAGAAATATACAAGTGTTTTTGCCACTCATATGATATAATATTGAGTAATGACTTGAATATTATTGGTTTAGTGTAGTGAAAGATTGTCTTTTATAGCTTGTACTCTTGATGGTCTACCAATTTGTAGAAAGGATATTTTTGTAGGTCTTTGCTAGTATTCTTTTCTAAGTGTAGAGATATCCTAGAAGTGGTCCATAATCGTATACCTCTTTGGAATAATTCATTCCCTTACTACGAATCATATACCTTCTTCAATATAGCATATGAAACATTGATGTAGTAATGAATCCTGAGTTATGAGTCTTATGTGAGAAACACCTTGTTTGTCCTTAAGTAGTAGTTTTAGTCAATTTAGAGGACATTATACATTTTTGCATCACCATTTTGTTTCTTATTTGTTTTCCTTAACCCTTTTCATTCAAAAATTGATATATTAGAGAGTGCTTCAAAGAATTTAATAAAGGGGAACTGGCCCCTTATCTAGAGATTCATCTCAACAAAATTGTCACCCATAGCAAGAGAGATGTTTCCATTGTACCACTTGGATGAGGAGAGATGAGCATTTCCTCAAGGGTGTAAATCTAAGTGTCAAATTTTTTTATCATGCCTAGTGGGACTATTTATCCAATGAGATGAAGAATTATTGGTGTGTTCTTCAACCAATCAGCTTTTTAGAGGAATTTCAATCAACACCAATGGTGACTCTAAGTTGAATCAACTGGTCAAGTAACCCTAGTGCATCAAGAAATCATATTTGGTATGTATAATCCCATTATTGAGTATTATGGCCCTTATGCTCCTTCGTATAGTTTTAATCAATCTCATGTTATTCATGGAATCACCTCAAGTATCTCTCATGATTGTCCTTCTCCTAGTCAATCCAAGAGTGCTAGGGAGATAATGTTAGAGTTTGAGAAGCAAATTTTAGAGATAGATAGGTTGAATGAGATAAATGGATATCAGCAAGAGATAATGTACAAGGAGGAGTTTTTGTTTATATAATATCAATCCATGCAATCCATAAAGGAGAAGTTAGTAGGATGGAAGAGTCAACCCACTCAAGGTAATCAACTTTGTATGCCTTTTTCCATATTAAGACAACCTTCTACCATACAAAATAAACCATCCTCTTATACACCAAATCCCTTCTATCAAAGAGCACATTCTCACCAAAATAAAGTGAGTCAACCTTCTATCCCATATAATTCATTTTCTCCTATACTCAAAATAACTACTCATGGTGTTAATCCTTTGCACTTAGCAATCCAATACCAAAAGATATTAGAAAAGCCTTCTATGGAGACTAACTATTTCAATTTCTTAGATTGTGAGCCCTCCTTTGAAGAAGGTCATCCTATTTCCTTTGAAAAAAAACACATATATCCTCAAGAAACTCCTCCTGTGTATGTGCAAACTCTTCCTAGTCTCCCTCAACCTTCTCAAGTCCCTTAACATGATGTCAAGATTCCAAGTTGGAGAAATGTCTATCATGAACCAGATCAAGATCTTGAGAAAGTGAATGAAGTTTTTGCCTATCATCAAGAGGAGAAACATTTTTTCAAAGAATATGAAATTGAAGAGGATCTTGATCCTATACAAACCTCTTCTAACTTTCCTTAAGAAGAAAGTCTCAATCTTAAGACCATGAGCTGGAGTAAAATAGTGAGATCATGGGGACATAAATAAGAGAAGAGTATTGTTCAAGAGTGTGAAGTGTAAAATGAAGCTAGTCCTTCTCAAGTACATTCCACCCTTCCTCAAGAATATTCTTGTACTCCATGTAAAACTTCATGTGCTACCCATATCTATGATGATTCCTATAAGCTCTAAGAAATAGTCTTCCAAGAGAATCTAGTTAAACAAATTGAGGAATTAGAGGCAAAGATGACGCTACTTAGTCAAGGTAAGATGGAAATTTTAGACCTAAACAAAGATCCTATGCCTAAACACACCCCATATACCTTTCATCAAGAGATTCCTCAAGTTAATTTTGATGTTAATGAAGTGTTGTTCAAGTAGAAGGAAGAGAATCAAGTGATTTTGGCCCAAGGTTTTCCCCCTCTTTCTCATGAGGTTTGAAAAGAACCCCTTACATTCCATTCCCCATCTAGTTTTGAGAGACCTTGTGTTGAATTACCGTTCTTGGTTAATGAATAATTTTTTCCTTATGTTGAGGAACCTATCTTGATAAAGGCAAGTGAAGAATAATATTCTCAATTCATTACCGATCATGGAGACTTCATGAGTGTAGATGAGGAGGAAATCACCATAGGTATCCCCATGGTGAACAAAAAGACAATTCACAAGATTGTGTCTCCATACTTGATGAGGAGGAAATGATCATTGATTATTTTCTTACTTTGAAAGATACTATGGATGGACTAGGAGAGGTTCTTGAACAGACTTTGGATGACTTGTTTGAAGTCATTGGAGCAGGATATATTCCTCTTCAAGGAAGCTATCAGTTGGTCAAAGATGGAGAAGGTGGCATTGAAACTCAAGTATGCAAAGGAGAAACAAGATTTCATGTTTATTCTTTTAAGAGGATTATGAATTTAAGAATGATATATTTGAAGTCATCAAGAGGGGATATCACCCTCTAGAAGGACCTCATTAGCTTTTGAAGGATGGAGAAAGATCATATTGGCCTAAAGTTTCTAATGAACATGAATTCAATCCTTTTGAAATCATGCCTATAGAGAGGATGGGAGTTTATCATGAGAAAGTGAATGGGAAATAACATGAAGTAAGTGATCATGTAGAAGAATATTTAATTTCCTTGGTCAAATTATCTGGAGTTGCTTGGTTCTTAATGAGTATCATGCCAATAAGGTTGGAAGACTTTGTGAGAAGCATGGAGGTAGCAATGATAAGATACAAAAGGATACTTGACTCATCCAAACCTTCATTCCATGAAGTGAGAGGATTTTAAATTTTCCCCTTTGATACAGGAGGGGGAAGAGCATACCTAGTTAGCTATACATAATTAATTTTCTTTCTGATGTTTTTGGTTCTCCTAAGTGCTTAGTAGCACAAGTGTTGTTGCTTTAGTCTTGGTATGTGTTTATTTTTTCACTTATGTGTTTTTAGGTGGTAAATAGTTATCTTATTGATAAAATTATAAATAATGGTCAAGGTTTTTAATTATTTATAGTACTTAAATGACTCCATGCCCAATGGATTAATTTGGCTACCAGTCTGGTCAGTATAGAAGACATACTACTCCTATGAGTCACCAAATTTTTGACCAAATTTTGGCCTAAAAGGCCAAAATTGGGAACCCCTATTTGAAAACTTAGATACCTAATTATATACATTTGGATAGGTCTAGTATGCATGTTTCATTCAGAACAAGTGTTCAATACAAAGATCACATGAAATGTACAAGTCTAATTCATTCAAAAAGTTTGGTTTTGGTATTTTTCTAAGCCTTTGCATAGTAATCCTTTTGGGTCTTTTCTTTTTGACTAAATTGTAATTTTATTAGACTTTTCATTTGGCCAAAGTGTTGAAACTTTTTAGTCAATTTGTCTAAGACAAATTTCCTGAAGATGAAGACTAATTCTTTTGGGAAAATTATTTGAACAATTTCCTCAAAGGACCTTTTCAGGATAAGGGATCATTTTTAACTTTTATAAAGGGTATTTTACATGTTTTGAAGGGCACTTCAATTTTTCTAAAGGGCACTTCAGTTTTTTCTAAAGGGAATTTACAAGAAGGTTGAAAGGACACTTACAAAAAGTTTGAAAGATTGTTTTCACAGGCAGGTGGACCAGATAGAATTTTTGAAAGGATACTTCTCAAGATAAAAGGGTCATTTTTAGGATTCTAAAAAGATTCAATTCATCATAGAGATGTCCCAAACACATTTTTTTGAAAAGGCACCTTCCGAAAAATCTTGAAAGATTGCTCAGAATAAATTGTCTAAAGGAAAAGTTTGAGGAATGAATTATTTCAGGTGAAGTCTGAGTGAAACAATAAGTTTGATGGAAACAAAAGTCTAAATAAAATACCTAAAAGATTATGGCTCACAAAAAATTCAATTTAAAACTATGGAAACTAGTCATTGGTGTCAAAAGGCTCAACCAAAACCTAAAGGCGAATATAGAGGTAATAAATAGCAAAATGTCACGAGCATTTGGTTCAGTCTAAATGATTCAATTGTAACTAAACTTTTTATGTAATTTTAACTGATTCAATTGTAATTGATTAATTTAATGACATGGCATAGCTTTCCCACCTCTCTCCCACATGTAAATGTAACTAATTCTCTCATATAGACACATGTCTAAGTGACCTTTGGACTCCCTTTACATGACCTCCCTCCCAAATGCTATATATATGCATTCTTTTGGCTTGTTCAATAGCTTCCACTAGTTATTGGGAAAATTTTGGACATATTTTTACTTGAAGAACTCTTGAATAAGTATACAAGTGTTGCTACCACTCATATGCTATAATATTGAGTAATGCCTTGAATATTGTTGGTCTAGTCTAGTGAAAGATTGTCTTTTCTAGATTGTACTCTTGATGGTCTACTAATTTGTAGAAAGGATATTATTGTAGGTATTTTCTAGTATTCTTTTCAAAGTGTATAGATATCCTAGAAGTATTGCATGATTGTATGCCTCTTTGAAATCTTTCACTCCCTTCCTAATAATAATATACCTTCTTGAATCTAGCATATGAAACATTGATGTAGTAATGAATCTTGAGTTATGAGTCTTGTGTGAGAAACACCTTATTTGTCTTTATGTAGTAGTTTCAATAAATTGAGAGGAAATTAGACATTGGTGCATCACCATTTTATTTCTTAGTTATTTTCCTTAACCCTTTTCATACACAAATTTATAGGTTAAAGAGCACTTCAAAGAATTTCATCAAGTCGAACTAGCCCCTTATCTAGAGATTCATCTTAGCAAAATTTTCACCCACATCGAGAGAGATGTTTCCATTTTTCCACTTGGATGAGGAGATCTAACCATTTCCTCGAGGGTGTGAATCCAAGTGTCAATATTAACATATATAGGAAAATATCTAGGTAGATATATCGTTAAAGCTCATAGAACCATGTGATCACATGAAGGCCTAAGATATATGATAAAGATCATGGAAAAATCAAAGTAACAATAATACAAGGTCAATAAGAAAACAAGAACACACATGAGATCACTCAAAATCAAGTGAAACTATAATGCTTTATAGAGACCTCAAATAAGGGGATGCTCAAATGTTGAACAATTGAGAGGACATGACTTAGTCAAATTCCCATGAAAGTAAGAATGCCATATTAAAATGTATGTACCAAAAGCCATGACATATGCAAATGTAAAATAAATCATATATAGGTGTGGGGGCCATAAATAAGTAGCATATTCAAATGTTTGAATAGGCAAGACAATAACAAGGCAATACACTAAAGGAAGTGCATAAATGAAAACATAAAAAACCAATATAAGCATGTCATAGTAGCCCATGGATCAAATGTGTTAGAAAAAAATGCCAATTACATAGCATATCAAGTACCATATGTAAGATATAATTATGGATAAATTCATGTTTAAGTACATATGTAAGCTCAAACATGATAATGGAATGTGATCATTAGACCATATAACCTGTTTGTATCAAGATCAAAGAAGCTAATTCCCCTAATGTCCATAAGATAAGAGTAGAGGGAAGGATCAACATCAGGAAGAGGAATATATAATGCATTTGTATATGCCTATATAACATGTCAAGTAGAATTTTAAAATATGTTTGTATGTAAAATTACCTAAATATGTCATCCATTAACATGCAACTTCCACATGGATGCCAAGGATCCACTAGAACATGTAAGTGCCAAAAATATTTTTAGATTTGTGATTTTTTTTTTCTTTTGGTATATTTGGTATATTTTAATAATAAAATATCATCCTATTATTCCATCCAATGCATGGTCATAAATACCTCCCCAATGTGAATCTACTATAATAATATTGTGATGTTGTTGAGAAACATGCATAGATGTAATATCTATCACTATAGTATCAATGGTGCTTTATGTATGTAAAAATAGGACCTTGTGCTCATGAAATAGTACTAAGAGTAATAGGATTAGGGTTTAGTGGAACCCATTATTGAGTTATCTATGGTTTTATTTGAATAATAGTAATAGGTACATTTGTAGGTGCTCTAGCTATCTAAACATGGTGTGTTGTTGAAGATGGAGATTTCACTTAATCCACTCCATGTTTCTAATGTAATGATATATCAATTAATAGCTACCTATAAATTTTATTACCTTTGGCTTACCCTTTTACAATGAATTATCCTTAGTAGGATTTATAGTTAGTTGTCTAGGTATTAGCTTCTTTTGTTCAAGAGGATGCTCATATAGAATTATGGAAATTGTAATTACCTAATTGGCATGAATGTATTTAACAAACCCATGTACTATATAAGGTAAAATTCAAAGAGTGTTTATACAAGGTCTTCCAAATAACATATAAAATATCCTTGTGGAATGGATAATTAAAAATGTTGTAACCACATGGGCAGGATCGACCTATAAAGGTAGATCAATCTTACCAAGAACCTTCTAGAGGTCCTATTAAATTATATAATTTATCTAGTAGAGGGGTGAAAAATATAATGAGTATAACCCAAGTGCATAAGTAATTTTATGGTGCAAACATTTTTTGTACCATTATAAATCATAACATTGCATATGGGGTGTTTATCAAGGTATGCTCGATTTAATAGAGAATGAAGATCAAATTCATAATCCTTAATTTCACTATCATCAAAGGATATATATGGTATCTAAACCATAGGAGGTGTATGTCATTTGTGAAGACCAATAATTACATATAGTGCATGCCAATAATGTGATGGAGGAGGCTATGCATTATATGCCATTTGCACTTCTGGTTCTTTCCTAGAATTTTCTTACAAAGGATTATTAAATCTTTTATATTTCTATTGATCACCATGTTGTGAACCTGATTCCTTTAGAGGATTCTCAAATTTAAGTTTTTGGTCATAAATAAGGTCTTAGATCTTGTGTTTCAAGGTAAATCATCTATTTGTAGAATGTCTTGGTCCTTGATAATCATAATAAGCAATTGTATCATACTATTTAGGTAGATATAGACTCATATCAACCTGTATATGATGAGGTATAAATATAACCTAACACTCAATTAAATTTGGGAGTAATAACACTACAGAATTAGGTAAATGTGAGAATTGTCTCCTCAGTGCATTAGATTCAATAAGCTGATTAGGTTGATGTGAGACTGCATTAACCATGGTGGTTGTTTACTTCTTAGGCTCTTGAGGTCTGACCTTGTAACTTGGTTTGATTTTAAACTTATTACTAGATGTATATGTAGTTGGTATGTTTGTTACATAATTGAGATTATTTAATGAAATAAGATTCATTTCATAGTCCTGTACAACATGACATAATTTATCAAAATATTGGAACTTTTTAAAAATAATGGACTCATGTAATAGAACTAGTAAAATTTTCTTGATTATGTCTTGCAACTCTTTATCTACCATATGATTAGTAATTTTAGTTAATATTTTATTGTATATTAATACATATTAATTGATAGGTTCATTGGTTCATTGTTTAATTTTAGAAATTTTGTCATAAAAAACCTTTTCATAAATGTTAATGAAAAAGTGTGTGAAGAATTGGTCTGTAAGAGCTTTGAATGATTTCACAGTTTGGAGACGTAAATCATAGAACCACCTCAAATCATAATCCTTTAAGATTATTAGGAATAATTTGGTCAAAATTTTATAATTATAATTATATTCAAGGCATGATACATATAAAGATCAAAGATTTTGCTCAGGATCACCCTTTCCATCATAAAATGGAAATGTAGGTGTGACCAATCTAGTTGGTAAAGGGTACAAATATATCTCAAGTACAATTATGAAACACATCTCACAAATCAATATCATGAGGGTATTTTAAATCATTTTGTTCAATGTGAATAGCCTTTTCCTCCATGTTATTTATAACTTGAAGGAGTGTTTGAACTATGGACCCATAGGGATTCAAATTAACAAATTGAGTAGTCACCAAGGGCACATAAACATGATTGGTTTGAGATGTAATAGGAATTGAAATTGGTATATCTATAGTAGATATAGGAAGGTTGATAGGTATATATTTAGTTGTATTACCTTCTAAGGATTCACCATCACTATGTGAGGAGGCCTTAACATTATTATGTTTACTTATTTCATCTCGTGTAGTATAAGAAAAATGCAAATTAATTAAGATTTTGTTAATATTGAGATGAGTTATCAAGGCCTCCTTATCTTGTAGTTGAAAATGACTTTTTTATTTATAATTTTCCATTTCTTCACTAATGAAAAATTTAAAATTTGGTAAAAGAGTACAATAATTAGAGATCAACAACAAAAATTTAGAAAACCCTAGGTGATTCAGGGTTTAATGTTCAAAGATTAGACATACCAAATGTTTAACTCTAATTTGGAAGTTGGATATGACAATCATCACTTGGGGTATATAGGGTTTAGAATATAGAAATAAAATGGCATAAGGGTGATAACCAAATCTATAATAATCCAAATAGATTCTAAACTTGGATATAAGCATATGTTGACTTCATAAAATTGAGAATGTAAATATGGAAAGTACAACTAAGCTTTGTATATAAATGACATATAAAACAAGATACTTAGCTGATTATGATGCTAACATAGTGTTAGATCCAAAACATGTAGGAAGATATTTGTAATATAGTTCTAGAATAGTCATCATATTTTGAGTCTAACACTTCTAAAGCTCTAGACACTAAAATTAGCTTGGGACAGTTACATCAATGTTATTGTCTAGGTTTGATATAAGCGTCATGTATAGACTAATTGATGGAAAAGGAATTGACCACCTAGATTGGTTTTTTTTTTAAAAAAAAAAAATCATCTTCACTTTGGTGCATTCATATCTTTGTCATGAATGGTCACTCCTCATGAAATTATAAAACCCTAGTTTTCCATCTTCATAGTGACATTAGGGGAAAATGGGTTAGTGCTCACACGGTGTCAAGCTGACCCCAAAGATCCTAATGTAAATAAGCACTACCTACATATTTATTACTATAGAAGAGGGCCTAACACTCATTTATTCTACCCTACATGCAAACTTATGTGTGAATCATGAAATGTGTGTAAAGGAAGTATGATAGTGGCCTACCTTGTAACTTAGCAAATCAAACTCTTGGGCTACTTCATTAATAATTTAGACCTATATATGAGTTGTACCTATGAATGGTGTGGAAATAGGGAAGTTTTTCTCAATTGAATTCTTGATAGAGTGATTTTGATAAGTTACCTTTGTATCTTTGGTCTTTCTCTAGGTGAGGAATGAGTGAGGGTTGATCTTGTATTTATATCAATCCACTTGGATTAACAACTCACATTAAAGCACTTTGGATGACCATAAAGATATATTTCATTTGTAAATTAGATGATTTTAGGTAATTAGACACTTGCATCAGGTCAGGATAGTAAAATTGACACTACTATCTATCTTATGCATTAGTGTCTAGGGATCATGAAAGTAGGTACATGTTTAGAACTTGCAGAGGTGGAAGATAAATACATTTTAAGAATTCTAGATAAGATAGAATACATGTGTCATAAAAATAGGATTGGTTAGATTAAGAGATTGGTTGAGGGGCACAAGATAGAGTAGATGCAAGATTTGAAAAAGAGGGAAACTTATTTAACTGAGAGGGACATTGAACGTCTAAGTTTGCTAAGTGCAAAAGATCAAGGTGTTATATAATAAAAAATGAGTGTCTACAATATATAAAATTAAAAGTTAAAATCACACCAAAAGATGTGATTATCAAGCACATATACTATTCTTATTCAAATATAAAACTCCATAGTTTGCCTCATAATAAAGCCAAGGTTCATTGGGGTGTGGTAGGCTAGCAGATTGGGGTAAAATATTTCAATTTTTTTTATAGTTCTACCTTCTTTATCATGAAAATACCCAATATTAAAAATATATTGATGACCCTATAAGGGGTATTGAGGAATGGGAAACACATTATGGGAAGGGAGGTCCATTTTATCTTTTCATGTATATAGCCTTCATGGCATGATATTTACAGTTCACTAGATAACCCAAATTTATGTGGCTAAGGCAAGTTCTCTAGAGTCTTTAATGTCAAAAGCGTTCTTGTTTTGTCAACTTAATTTGAGTGTCTTAATTTTGATAAAGATTTTCTACCTTGATACCACTTACATTTTCCCCATTTAGCCATTGAGCTTTTGAAGCTTGATTTTGTATAGGGGAGAGGACATTCTTCCACCCCACCTGTCTTTTAAATTTTAATGGATTTATTTTTTAAAATTAAGTTTAATTATTAATTAATATTTATTTAATTTAATTTTAATCAAATTTATTAAAAAATAATTTAATTTAATTTGTTTAAATTAGCTAATTATTTTTATTAATATTTTTAAGAAAAAATATTATTAATTCAAATTTACCACTCAACACTAAGATGACATGGGAGGATATTTTCACCCCTAACTTTTGATCTGTAGATTCATTTTGTGTGCCATCTATGGCATTAGGAAGCTAGTTTTATCTCAGTTGTCATGGCTTAGATATGTCATGGTAGAAGTGCATCATTAAAAAATTATCAATGTTTTAGTGTTAGGGTTTGGATGCTTTTATAAATTATTGATTTTAGTGCCTTTTTGCTTTTGCCAATGAAATAACTTATTGTGTTTGTTGTTTTGACAAGGTGTGAAAATGGAAAATGTGTTTGGTTCTTTGAAAAGAGAGGGAAAAGTGAATTTCAAAATTGAACTCACCCCAATTTTGGAGGAAAACTTGTTTCCTTACATATAATGGTTTTATATAAAAAGTCAAATAAAAGCCATTAAAAGGGCTACTTTATTTTGTATTCAAGGAGACATTAGAGGTCCAAATACTTTTTTATGGATTTATTGCTTTCCTAGCTAGGTGTTCATGTGGGAAATTCTTTTATCAATATTTTCTATGTATTTCAACATATTGTAATCAACCTAGATAAGTTTTTTCAAACAAACATTTTATCAGTCAAACATTGTGGACACTTCTTTCATTTCATGTGCATGTATATGGTGTTTGTGTTATTCTTATTCATCTTTGAGTTACCCTTAGACTCTTGCATCACTTTTTTTCATTGATGCATACATACTAGTTAGGCAAAGGATTGATTTTATGTGTTTAATCTAATATAATCAATTAGATTCATATTCATTGCAAAACAGGTTTGGTTCTTTCTCTTTTCCCTTGTATTTTTATCTTTTTATCATTTTTTAATCTTAAGGTTAGCATACATTCAAATTTATAATAGGTTTTTACATGTAAGGGTAGGTGCATAGAGTTGAGGGATAATTCCAAGTATATTACCTGTAACATGATTGCATTAATTAATAACATGATCACATTATTTAATTAATGTGATCGTGTTAATTAAATCTAGGTTTGAGATTGTCATGTTATAACACGATCACATTATTGACATAAAAATAATGTGATCATGTTCCCTATGTGAAAAAAAAAGAGAGAGAGAAAACCAAATGCAAAATATTTATTTTGCATTCATGTTTCCTAGCCCTTCCCTTGTTTCATGATCATGTTTTGCTTAAAATATTCAAAAGAGTGCCAAGAACCTGCTAGATTCACCCCACATACCTATTGATCAATGACTCCACCATGTAAGAGAGGTAAGTGATCAAAATTTTCCCTATTTAACCCTAATTTTTTCATAATTTTCATTCTTTAATCCATTTTTTAATTATAATTTGTTTTTTTCTTATAGCCTATCCTACTAACCCTCCCAACCCTCCACAAGAACCTATGTTTTTTCCTCCTCCTAACCTTCCACAAAACCTTTTTATTCCTCCTATCCCTCCTCCTAACACTCTTATAGTTCCCCATAAACCCTTGGAAATAAAGAGGTTTTGATTAACAATATTATGGGAAACAAACTTGAAATTGAAGACTTAATTGACAAAATGAGGGATCCCAATTTGACCAACCCCCACCACAACCAACTATCTGATTCCCTACAAACATTATTAGGTTAAATTGATTTGATAAAGTGTCAAATTGACTAATGGACCTCATATAGGGATAATTTTATGGAATATTATGTTGACAAGTTCTTAACCCTTTAGGTAAAGAATTTGGATATTTCAAGAGTAGACATTTACACCCTATTCATCAACCTAGCCACCAATGCCCCATTTCATGTAACCACTTAACATTTTCCTATCCATAATTATTTACATAGCTTAATCACAGCCAATTTTTGGGATTGATGGTGGATGATATTTGACTATCCACCATGTAAAAACCATTAGGTCCCATTATATTTTTTTAAGAAAACTCTACTATGAGTTTGTCGTCATCCAGATTCATAATTATTTTGATTTTAGTAAGTTTCAAGGCTAAGGAAAAGGCTATGTGCAGGATCAACTAGGTGCACATCGTGTGCCTAATCAACCTACATAGATTTATATCGAAAAGTCTCTTGAGCCAAAGATCCCCTTCATAGTTCAATAGGTCATGGAGAGAGACACCCTCCATGTTTTTAGTTCACTCAATGATACAATCATTTAGCATACAAGTAGGATTATACATAGTGATTCTAAAGATATGCCATAGGATACCCAATCTCAACTCCACCCTTGTAGTTCCTATGGATCTATGTGCATGGGAATTTTTGATGATGATTGTGTTGGTGGTTCAGATGGTTTAGATCATATTCTTATGAGTGATTAGTTTTTGGCATGCACGTTTGGCATGGAGACATCAGTTGCCACATAGATACAGGTATATTTTATATAAATGTCATGTTAAATTTAAATTATATTTGCAAATTTAATTTCTAAGATAATAATTAATTTACATAAAAATTTAATATAATATATATGTCATTTTTTTATGTCACAGGAGGTAATGGTTCCTTTATTGTCATAACCAGCATTTACATCATTTGATTTATCACAACCATTGTTTTCATATTCAGATCTAGTTGTTGGGCCATCCATGACTGCCTATGCCTTTTAAGATGACATCATTTACCTATACAAAGGTAAAAATTGTTTACATATATGTTTTTCTCTTTTCATTTATTATGACTATAATTATTTATATACATGTTTTGCTCTTTGCATCTAGTTTTTAACTTCTATTCTAAAGAATTAATGCAAAAATAACACAACTTGTATGCAAAAATAGGTTATTTATATATATCCCATGTACTAAAGCAAGGTTAAAAAACATACATTATATTCTTTTTCAATATTAACATTTTTATAGAGATTATGGAATGCATTTACTATATATCATTTAAGTAGATATCCAACAAGTAGTGTTGTATTTCCTTGAATGTCACCCAAGTGACTTTGGGCATATCTAAATTCATAATTATTCTTGATAGTCCCAACACAATGCTGCTTCATCTAAAATTTGTAAAATAAATAACATGTCTATACTATTTATTGAAAAATATCTTATCCCAAAGCACCTTTTCATACCTATTATCCAAGATTCGGCATCCCTAACAAAGATTCATCCATTGAATTTAAGACCCTTTTCACTTTATTTAGTTTATAGGTAATTCCATCCAAGATTTGATGCATGTCACCATTTTCATAAGCTCCCCCAGTGGATGATATTCCATGTAATATATTGGTATATGTCTCTTGATGAACATTATGTTTAAAATCACACTCATGGAATGATTTTATCTTATTCCATAAAATAGATACAATGGTGTGACCGTAAAGTCTTAATGGAGGTATTTGTCCCCATATAGAGGTTGTGCTGAGGGATCCTAATCCTACTCCTATGATAATGTCCCAATCTTGATGAGTGATTTGGGATACAATTTCTCTACTTTTGTGTCTATTGCTTATACATACATGGGTGACGTACCTCCCACTATTTTTTGGCTAGATAGAGCCTATCATCCCCTACACCTAATAATATCATTGAGAGTCTTCACCTAAGACTCTAAACCAGCCACATTTTCCTCTAAGCATATGCTAACACCTCTTAGAACCATGAAAATTTTCATCCTCTCTCCTCAATAATCTTAACAATAGGTGCCTATCTATAGAAAGGGAAATATGTCCCTTTGTCTCCTACCAGATGGGAGGAAAATATACTATTTAATATCATTTCAAAGGATCATAATAATTACCCACTCCTCCCCCACTAGTCTTACCCCAATTTTTAAAACCTATGTTATGTGTATCAACATCATCAAAGTATTACACTCAATTAACAACTTACCTTTGTCATAATCCTCTATTAAGGCCATAACCTTGCCTTTAAATAACAAGCCTAATATCCTAATCACAACCTTAATCCTTCAATTTTGGTTTTGGTATAAGGCTACAACTCTAACACTTCAATAGATGGCTTATTAATTCATATCTAAGTGTATTTTCATGTGCATTCTTATCTTCTTATTTCTTATAATGTGTCATTACATTCATGTACTTATATAGACATATATTTTATATGTAAGTACTTTTATTGATCATTTTAGTTTCCATATATAAGATTTGATGTACTTTATATAAAACTAAGTGAGACTTTCTTTTCATGAATAGTTGATGTCTGGTACTGACACTCATCCCTCTCTACATGCTGAGATAGACATAGGCATTATTGATATAATGTCATCTACATAGGTGATAACAAAGGTATACATTAGTTCTTATAATTTTGAATTGTAAAAATAGACTTGTTTTAATAATTTTAGTACATATAATTGGGGCAAATATAACTTATGTAAATTTATTGTATATGCAAGGTTGTCCTATGACAGTTGATTGTCCTAGTCAAATGGTGATTGCTGCAACTTCTCATGTTCCTCCCATATCTGAGATGCCTATTTAGACATTTGAGCCTACCATTGACTTGATTGAGAGTGAAAAACAAATTGAAGAAGATCATGAGCTTGCAGTAAGTGTATATGTTTAAATTATTTTTTATTATAGTTTAAAATTAATTTATTAATAATTGTTTGAATGTATTTTACATCAATTTCATAATAATTATTGTATTTGAACAAGCTCAATTACAAGATAGCTATGAGTGTAGTATCCACAATCAGACCTTGGATCAATAAAAGGCATTATAGGGGTCTCCATATACTATAAGGGAATCCCAAGGATAGTCATAGTAAAGGAAGGCAAAGAGAGGGAGGCTATTTGATGAATATGATGTCTTACACATGAGATGTAGTTTTTTTATGCCTATATGGAAATTGATGCATTTTTGGCATTGTATATGCACATATGACATTTAATCAATATTACATACTATGTTGGTAGATGTAATTTTTTATATGCCTATCATGGTAATCTATGTATTATTGACATTGGACATGTATGTGCCTATATTTTATGCCTATCATGGAAATCTATTTAATTTATATTCAATTTTTATTTCATTGTGTGTTATTGTACATTGTTATTTTGATCTTCCAAATTATTATCTATTAGATCTCATATTTAATGTTTTAGATGCACAAATGAGGATTAAAATTTTATTATTTTCAATTCTATATATCTCATATCTTAAATAATTTTTTAAATTAAATTTTTTATTTCATTGTGTGTAGTGGAAATGATTAATAAAACTCTTATCACCTAGGCTTAATGGCCTTCTTCTCTTTATAAATAATTTTTGTACACTTTCAAGACACTTTTTGGTGTCACTATACCTCTTACAAACCTCTCACATTCATTCTCTAACTCATCTCATACATTCCATTCACAAACATCCTTTCACTCTTTCACTATCTTCTCACTGGCAATCCTCTTAGCTTTCAAACTTACCAAAAATTGATATAGGTCTTGAGGAGTTAGTTTGTCATAGATGTTATTACATGGTCAAATCACACCTACCTTAACCTATTACAAGAAATCAAACACACTTCAACATTCATTTCCACATATAGGGCAAAAAAGGCACCCTACACAACAAGGCACCCTATAGGCCTGTGACAATAACATGGAGTATTAGTTTTATTTAAAATTTCTCATACAACTTATAAGAGCTGAAAAACCTCCTTTGTTGATGGGACCATGTTTCATGTCCATATCTATTCAATGGTATACTTTACAAGATTAAGAAATAACTCTTACTTCCCTTTGTAATGTGACTATTAACCCAAAATAGGGTATAGATAGGGTTTCATTATTATAGAGGTAAATATTTTAATAGATCAATATGTCAATTAATAAATTCCACCTAATAGGTCAATAGATCAAAGTTTTCAAAATTGTCAAAGTTGTCAAGGTTTTCAAAATTGTCAAAGTTGTCAAAATTGTCAAAGTTGTCAAAATTGTCAAAGTTGTCAAAATTATCAAAGTTTTTAAAGTTGTCAAAGTGGTCAATAGGTTAATAGATCAATTACTCATTAAGTTTCTAAGTCTGTAGTTTAAGTTGTCAAAATTCAAGTTATGGTTGTAAAACTCTAGTTTTGATACTTATCAAGTGAAAACTGATACTAATAACACATTTGGGGGGTATATAACATATAAGATGAGGTTCTTGGCCTCCTTCTAGGCTTGATCGACAAACCCACCACCCATTCTGGCCTCAAGAACACCCTTCCCAATACAAGAAAAATGTAATTTTTAGCCTAAGTTCAAACATGCATAAAAAAATGTAAGTCATTTCCATGAATCATCAGATCCTTCACATACTTCATTCATCCCTTTAATCACACCCCAGATCACTTATGTGGAAGTTTTTATATCAATACATTAGACAAGTTGTAGTGAAAGTTCCAAAAATGAATGTTTTTATCAATGAACAAGTAACTTCTCAAGATCCAACTAGAATTTCTACCTCTGGGACCTCCACCTATGAATATATAATTTTTATCACAAATAGATAGTTAAATTACATGTTATCACATTTTAATGACATTATAATCCACCTGTAAGTTCATTTTCACTACCATTCTAGAGAGCCAAAACACTGATAACAAATGTTGTCAAACTTCAAGTTGTGGTTGTAGAACTTTGGTTCTGATGCTTCCTGAGAGAAAAATGACACCACCAAAACATTTGAGGGGTAAGATAACATTTATTACTAGGTTTTTTTCCTCCTTTTAGGCTCAATCGACAAACCCACCACCCATTTTGGCCTCAAGAACACCCTTCCCAATACAAGAAAAATACAATTTTTTATCCTAAGTTCAAACATGCATAAAAAAAACTATAAGTCATTTATATGAACCGTTAGATCATTTAAAAAAAATAATTAAGCTCTATAATCACACCATAGATAACTTAGGTGGAATATTTTATATCAATCCATTATACAAGTTGTAGTGACAAGTCCAAAAATGCAAGTTTTTGTTAGTGAACAAACAACTCTTGAGCTCTAACTAGCATTTCTAGATCTGGGACCTCCACCTAAAAATATATCACTTTGATCACATAAAAATAATAAAACTACATTTTATCACACTTCCACAATGTTTGAATCCACTTGGAAGTGCATTTTCACTACCATTTTAGAGAGCTAAAACACTGACAATAAATGTTGTCAAAGTTCAAGTTGTGGTTACAGAACTTTGGTTCCAATGCTTCTTGAGTGAAAAATGACACCAAAAATACATCCAATGGGTGGATAACATCTAGGACCAAGTTATTATCCTCTCTTTATTCCTAATCGACAAACCCACCACCCATTCTAGCCTAAAAAACACCCTTCCTAATACAAGAAAAATGTAAATTTTTAGCCTAAGTTCAAGCACACATAAAATAAAAAATTTAATTCATATCCATGAACTATCAGACCCCTCACATACCACCTTAATCCATATAATTTCACCCTAGATAAATTAGGTGTAATATTTGAGATCAATTTGTTAGACAAGTCACAGTATAGGTCCAAAAATGTATGTTTTTTGTTAATGAACAAGTAACTGCTCAAGCTCCAACTAGCATTTCTACCTCTGGTAGCACCACATATGAATATATCACTTTTATCATGTCCACATAGTCAAATTACATGTTATCACACCACCACAATGTTTGAATCCACTTAGAAGTCTATGTTCACTAGCATTTTGGAGAGTGGAAACATTGATAATAAATGTTGTCAAAGTTCAAGTTGTGGTTGTAGAACTCTAGTTATGATGTTTTTTGAGTGAAAAATGACACCTAAAACACATATTGGGAGGTGGATAACATCTAGTACTAGGTTCTTGGCCTCCTTTCAAGCCTGATCGACAAACCCACCACCCATTCCAGCCTCAAGAACACCCTACCCAATACAAGAAAAATGCAATTTTTTAGCCTAAGTTCAAATACCCATAAAACTTAAGCTTCTTTTATATTCAAGAATATATATTTATTTATTGATAGTTCCAAACACATGAAATTGGAATCTTATGTATCACCACTAACCTACAAAAAATTGTTAGTAAGTAATTAAAAATGAAATTTATATATGTACTACCTAAAAAAAACATTTGGTTAAATTGATTACATCAACATTTGAAAAGTCAACATAACTCCATATTTCAATCCAAAAAACCACTAATGTATTCTCTAGCCTTAGTATTATCAATAATAACTTCATGATATGACTCTCAAACTTTCCATAGTTTCCTATTTAATAGCCTCTCATGATGTTTTTATAATTGAATATTCATTGCAAGAATCAAATTTTAATAGTGCAGTATCTTCCTATGTGTTTCAAAATATTTCAATAACCATTGATCTTAATTGTTTATAGGATATAATTTCAACCAAGTTCCAGTGACTACCACTGACCTAGTGGGATAGTCAAATTTTTCTCCATTTGTAATTGGGGAAGTCAATTTTTTCTTTCTGTCTACACACTAAGACAAGTAGTAATTAATGCCTTCTTCATTATCCTCATCTACAATAAATACAAAAACATGCCCTGTACATCAAAAAAAATCATTTTTAGCAACAATATAAAGATATATAAATAATGAGAATAAATTGTACATACTAAAAATATTTACCTAGCTATACTAGATCATATACATGGTCAAAGTCATGTGATGATGTCAAATCTATAAGTTGTAATGTTGTTGTAACCTAATATGTGTTTATTGGAATTAGAGGTTTGAAACTCCAATCATCCACCCATTCTTGTGACTCACACTCATTTCAAATAGATTCCATGCATGCAGAATAAAAACATGCCAAGTGTTTCATATGAATAGTCCAAGAACTTGCATTTGAGATAAGAAATGAGTAGAGTTCACTTAAACCCATTAGAGTCATACGATCCTCATACTTTTCCAAGTACTATTCCTCTATTAACAAAAAATTTCTACTAATAGTATAATTTGGTTGATCACCATGAAACATGTTCTTATTACACCATTCAAACATAGGTTTTGCATCTGTCAAATTAATACCCTCTTCAAATTTTAACTCCTTCCTTGAAATATCTCTTTTTACACATGGTCCAACACTTTCATTGTCCCCTTTTCCATGGCTAGCTTCAGTGAAACTCAAAATGTGTTTTACACTTGTGGTAACATGCATCCTACTCAACTAATAAAACATCCGTGAATTTTTTAATTGTGATGTGTAATTGTTTGACCAAATGTAATGTTTATTGAAAGTAATGTTGATCTAACTCAACTATTCATATAAATTCAATAAAATACCTTTCACATACTATGAACAATGTGATCTATCATCATTGATATAGAAATATAAATCCCTTAATATTTTTTGTTACTTCTATGTACTATCAGGTGCATGCATGATTTCTATATGCATGAATATAACAACTAGTGATGAGTTGTAATATTGTGATTGAAATTCCATTTTGGGTTTAAATGTGTAATTCTTTAAAAAATAAACTACTAAAACAATGGAACCAAGTGGTAATGTATCCTTGAATATATTTAAATGTTCATCCAACCATCTAAACCTATGTGTGTTCCTTGCATAGTCATAAACAATCTTCTCCCTAAATTTGACCAAAAATTTCAAAACATGTATCTTTTTTGTAACAATCTCACACCTTTTAGATTCTTTACCATCTTTTACTTGATAAGTCATTGATTTATGTTTTCTTAAACCAACTAATTATTTTTTAATTTTACTTGTAATCTTCACATGGATACATTTTTTTAAAATTGTCAATCCACTAAAAATGCTATAATTTCCATTTAAAAATGATTTGTTGTAAAATAATTGCACATCCAACTTTTTATAGAAGATAGTTGGAATAAATTTATTAGTTAATTTTTGTGACAATTCAGTGCCACACTCTTACAAAATGTTAGTATTCAATGTACAATTAGTATGGTGAAAAACATCATAGTGGATTAAAAATTTAACATGTTGCCTACAAAAATAAGTGATGTGTGTGTGATTTATTCTAACATAAAAAGGTTTTATTATCTCAAAATATCTTTGAAGAATAAATATTTGTGGATGTTTTTAAAAAAATTTAGAGTATAATTTTGTTTGAGTCATATCTAATAAATGTTTTTGATGTGGTTCACGATAACAAGAACCAACTCTTTATTTCACAACTTCTATTGCATTGGGAGAAAATCTTGTATTGTCTTTCTAAAATTAAGTAAGTCACTCTTTTAGAGTATCGGTTATGGCCTTTTCCTTTTATGGAAGTCTAACAGAGAATGCCCAGAGTTCATTGGTATTAGGTTCATTAAGTCTTTCAAATCTTGCAATTGCTTTCATTATTGTTTTTCTATTTATATCAAGTGCTCAGTTTGTTTTTAAAATCAATCATTTTTCACTATTTTATCACTTACTACACAAGTTGTCATTATATGTTAGGTATCATTACAATATTTGTTACATGATTTTGGGCCTACAGTATGATATGCATCATGTATATTTTCAAAATTTTCATCATTTTCATCATCCATGTTAGATGTTATTAGTCCTAATGTGTATATTATAGGTCTCATTTTAATTAATTTTATCAATGAAACAAATAATTGACATCTTTGACTATCATACTCCAAATTATGAAAGAAAGTATCTCAAATTTGTTGAGCCACTCTTCTTGAATGGTGATCACACATTTTGTTATGCATTTGTTTTAGAATATTTTCATCGACTTCAATTAAGCACTTTTATTTTCTATGCATAATTCTTTGAGGTGTTAGTAATGGTGGAATTTTTTGAGATGGGGTTTCAAACCATTATTAATTTCATTTTTTAGAGGTGGGATGACATTTAATTCTTCATTATTAATTTCTTCATTATATATTTCAATGAAATTTTATTAATGGTTAATTTCATCATTATTTGTTTCCATCAAATTTTATTCATTCATGGGGGGGTGAAGCATCATACTAGACCCATCATCAATAAAATCAAAAACTTGGAACTTTGAATGTGAACTTCCAACATTAAATAATTCATTATTATTCATTTCATTATGTAAATTTAATTATTATTCATTTAATTATAGTCCATTTCAAAATTATTCAATTTATTATAGTAAATTTCATCATTTATTAATTTATTATCATCAATTGGCTCATTATCTATGGCATTTGGTTCACAGGATTAGGGTTTGTACCTTGTTTACCATGAACTTTTAGCATTAATAGCTTGTGTTTCTCTTTGAAATATTATAATTCCTCTAGGGTTTTTTACTTCAACAGCTTCCTTTTACACTTCAAATGTGATCCAAAACCCATCATAAGGGATATTTGACATCTTTTCAAAGGTGGGGTCAAGTACATAGGTATGTAGATCTCACAAAAGTATGTAGAGAATGTTTGTGGGGATAAAAGTCTCAATTTGGGATAGAAATAGTTTTTGATAAGTGAGATTATCACTAAAATAATAATAAGGTGATCATGTTATATAACACAATCACATTATGTTTCATATAAGGTCCCAACCCATCCAACTCATCTAGAATTTCATATCGATAATAACATGATCACATTATTACATAACATGATCACGCTATTACATAATATGATTACATTATTTTCAATATAATATTTGGGGTTGGAAATTGGAAATGAGGACTGAGTGTTTCCTATGTTAATAATAACATGATCACGTTATTAAATAACATGATTACTTTGTACTTAATATAGATAAGGGATTATGGATTGGGGATTAAGGCATTAGTGTATAGGGTTTACAGATTAGGGATTAGGGATTACAATTTAAGTTTTAGTGATTAGGGATTAAAATTAAGGTCTAAAGTGAAGTTGCATGGTTACTGGGACCTTTCCCCTAGAATGGCTTGGCTTTATGGATACTCATATCTCTCCTTACGTTAAAGCCCATAGTTTTGAATTGACATTGTGATGGAAGGGAAATGGCTCCCCATAAATTAAAAATACATGTGAATTTAATAAAATAGCAAGTATAACACTTTTATGGCATATGTGAGACAAAATGTTTTTTGGCACATTTCCCAAAGTGCATTAAATGTCATATCACTTATGATTTCAGTTTATTAAGTGGATGGCCAATATGTTTCCCAAAGTGCATTAAATGCCATGGTATTACTTCTTAAGTCATTTTTTTCTTCTCCCAATACTTGGAGAAATAATCTCTAATCATGCCAGAGCCCCAAAAAATAATAATAAATCATTAATAATGAAATGTGTTTTTGGGTTGTTATTATACCTTGGATGTCATCATGAAGATTGAGTGAATTAGTCAAATGGGGTAATCCGTCATGTGGTTTAGGCCAAACTGAGCCCTATGAACTTAATTCTTAGTCTATAAATGATGTTAATTTGGGATAAAATTATTGGTTCAATGTTTAAAGAGTTTATATTTATGGTTTAGAGTTTAGGTAATAAGAACTTTAAGGATTAGGGCTTAGGGTATATGTTTTGGGGTATATTTATATAATAATGTAGGAAATTGGGGAAAATTTGGGAGCCTTGAACCTATATCTATAATTATAAAATGTGAATTTGGGATCAATTATCCCCCACATCATCACAAATTGAGCCTATGAAGTCAATTGTGGTAATGAGTGATACAATTGTAACCAAGTTCATTCCTATGAACCTAATTATATATATATATATATACATATATATATATATATATATATATACATATATATATATATATATATACATATATATATATATATACATATATATATATATATACATATATATATATATATATATATATATATATATATATATATATATATATATATATATATAAAAGGATGTTAATTGGGGCTAATTGTATTGGTTTATGGTTTAAGGTCTATAATTTAAAGGGTTTAGGGTAAAAGTTAAATGGTACATGGTAATTTAGGGTTTAAGATATCAGATATAGGGTCCAATCTCTAATATAATTGAAGAACATTTGAGTTGTTTTTGACACCTATTTATGACTTGATTACCTTTATGTTTGCATTTTTGATAAAAGTAGGGTCAATTATGCCATGTACATGTTGCATACATGTTATACAATCAATTAAGAAAAAAATTTGGTTTAGGGACTCAATTTTGCCCTGATCACATAGGGAATTACACAAACTAACTAATTAGATCAATTCATGATAGAAGATTGATCTTTTCATTTTACCCCAAATCATGTCTTGCTATTGAAGGGGTTAAAATTGGCCTCAAATGCCTCCTCAATTAAAATAATCAACTAGATATCCTCCTCTTTGGTTAATTTGGTTGAAGGGGCTAAAAATATCCCTAATTTAATGATTAGATGTATAGCTATATTGGTAATCCAAAGGATTTAGCCATAGGTTTAAAAAGTTCATTTTATGACATCTCATGATAAAATCAATTTCTCATAAGGCATGTATGTCTATGGAATGTAGTGGGAATTAGGGCATAGGGCTTACAATTTATGTTTTAGGGATAATTAGGGATTAGGGCATAGATTTTAGGTTTAAGGACTTGTATATTAATGTCTAATCACTAGATATGCCATGTGTTAAAACTGGATTCTTACTATAAAGGATGTTAATTGAGACTAAATTGTAGTTGGTAAATACCTGTAAAGTAAATGGTTTACAATTTAGGGTATAGTGTTCAAGTTTTATGTTTTAAAGATTATAGGTTTTAATGTATATACATGGTTAATCACAAAGATAATTAAGGATAATTTGAATCATTTGGACCCATTTTGTGACTATAGAATGTGTTTTTGGGTTGTCATTATACCATGGATGTCATCATGTAGATTGAGTGAATGAGTCAAATGGAGTAGTTATTCATGTGATTTAGGCCAAGATGAGCCTTGTGAACTTAATTCTTAGTCTAAATGATGTTAATTTGGGCTAAAATTATTGTTTTAAGGTTTAAAGAGTTTATATTTTTAGTAGATAGAGTTTAGGGATTAGGAACTTTAGGGATTAGGGCTTAGGGTATATAAGGTACAATAATAAGGGTTATTGGGGTAAATTTTAGCTCCTTGAATGTAGATCTATGAGTAAATAATGTGAATTTAGGATCAATTATCCCTCACAACATCACAAATTGAGCCTACAAAGTTAATTGTGGTAATGATTGATGTAATTTTAACCAAGTTCATCCCTGTGAACCTATTTATTACTATATATAAAGGATTTTAATTAGGGATAAATTGATCCCAAGGGCTTATTGAGCCTCAATGTAAGTAGTTTCATCCATATTATATCAATTAGAGATCCAAGTGTTCACCATATCAAAAAAATAAGTATTTTTTCAATTTGATATTCAATTCGGTCCAAAGGAGCCATGTGCAAGGAATTGCATTGATATATAATGGAAATTGTGGCTTACTTTGCCCTGATTAAATACCATAATAATCTAATCAAGTATTTGATATGAGATGATACATAATTGGGGCCAATAGAAGCTTGCCCAAGGAATTGTGTCAACATAATTTTAATTAGGGCCCTAATTTCACACTTTATTCAAATAATTGAGTGTTATCATGAATCTTACATGAAATCATGACCAATTGAAACCTTGATAAGGAATTATATCCATCTTTAATAGCAATCATGATTATGATTGTGCACCAAATTCAACTGAAAGAATATTTGGCTCAATATGATCTATGAAATTTATTCCAAACAAGCTTTATTTAAGAAATTTCATCCTTCTATTGTCAACAAGGGGATTTTTTGGTCCCAAATACATAAAATATTAAATCAACCAAGTATTTATTTCAATTTAATATGTACTTATGGACAACTAAGGCACATGCAAGTAACTGGATACATGTAATGTTAATTACAACTTTGTTGGCCCCAATTGTAAACTATATCTAGCTAATCATGTATTTGATTTTATAGTATACATAATTTGGTTCAACTAAGCCCCATGAAAGTAATTTTTTCCATATAATTTTCTATTTGGGTTCCATTAGCCTTGATTACACACCATATTAAACTAGTTGAGTATTTAGGTTCAGTATGATATGCAATTGGGGCCACTCAATCCCCAAGCAAGGAATTACATCCATGTAATGTCATTTAGGGATGTAATTACACCATGTTAAAATAAATTGATATTATTTTAAATAATATACACAATTGAGGACAACTAAGTCCTATGTAATTAACTACTTCCACCTAGAATATCAATTGAGGCATTTTTCAACCCATGCAATGAATTATGTCCATCTAATTTATCCATTGTGAATATTTCCCCTATTTGCACATCATATTTAACTAATCGAGTATTTTACTTAGTAAAATATACTTAGTATAATATATAATTAAGAGTAATTTATCCTCGTGCAAGGAATTCCTTTAATATAATGTTAATTAGATCTTTGATAGCACACCATATTAAACTAATTGAATATTTACTTCATTCTAATACACAGTTGGGGTTAAATGAGCCCTGAGAAAGGAATTATGTCCATATGATGTCAATTTGGTCTCTAATTGCACACCATATTATAAAAAACCAACTATTTAGTTGAGTTTAATATGTAATTGGGGCCAACCAAGTTCCATCCAAGTAAATATGTCCATCTAATGTTAATTTGGGATCTATTAGCCAGATTGCACACCATATTGGGATCAAAAGAAAAAAATAAATTGATTAATAGGTTAATACAACTCTAATTATCATTTAATCCTATCAATTCTTGATAATAACATTGGTCCCAAACAATAATCTTAATATGAAACCAATATTTGATCTTAAGACTATTAGGCCTAATGACTCTTATTTAGATTTTAGGATGTTGAGAATATATAATGCAATCATGTTATTAACATGATCACATTATTAAATATCATGATTGTGTTATTAACATAGTTAATAATGTAATCACATTATTAACACAATTACATTATTAACATGATCACGGTATTTGAATTTGAATTCAATTCCAATGCATTTTTGGCTAAAGAATGGCTTGGATTCCTACGCCAAAGGCTTGGACTATCAATGTATAGTCAATTTTTGAAACGTATGAAAATAAACAACAAATTTCAACTTTGATTTCCAAATACACTAAGAATTTCAATGTCAAAAATTAAAAAACTTGATACCATCATGATGAGCACACTCTTCTATTTCTAAAAATATGATTTTTATAATTTTTGGACTAATTTAAAGTTTCAAACTATATTTATTTCTAATTATTTATTTTTAAGCCACTACATGCCACAAAAATACATTCCTATACATGTTCATGTAATTTTTATTTCATTGATCCAAGTTAAAAACAAATTATATGGCGATGTAGCACGCATAATTATACATACATTAAAAAAATTGATTTTCATTGTTTTTGAGGTAGTTAGGCATGACTCACAGATAACTATCCATTTATTTATCAATTTTTAGGATCTAATTACTTGAAAAATTCATTAAAAAAGGTATTAATTGAAAAAATACAAAATAATATAGGTGACGTGCTAGAATATTTTATCTAAATTTTCTCCAAAGGGTTTCAAATAATATTAAACATTTCTCAAAAAATGATGTGCATCATGACCATCTATTTACCTATGTTTTCTAAAAAAATAGGAGTTGCTCTTCAAATTTTATGTGTTGGACCTAGTTATACTTAACCATTTATAAAAAAAATTAATGTTTTGGAAACTGGATTTGAAATTACACATTTCATGTTTTTACACCATCTTCAAATTTAGAGTGTAGTTATCTCAAATTATCTACAAAAGTTTAAATTTCTGAAATTTAAAAAAAAACATGTCCATAAGTAGGCCACTTTTTGTCCCCCAACTTTGTGCACTCACTCGTAACTTCATTTTGATTGTAAACTCTTTTTTTTTTTTTTGTTTATGCATTGTTGAATGTATGCAATGAACATATTTTAAATCAGTTGTATTTCTTTTGCTAAATATAAAACTACTAAAATTTGGGGTATTTTAGGCAAGCTTTTTGTCCCTTTTTGTGCACTCAAAACTTACATTGACAAATAAAAAAATTGTATTGTCCCTCTTATGTGTTAAAGTTATAATTTAAAGTAGTAGGCCTATTGAATTTAAATAATTTCACATTAACCAATTGGTTTATCTAGTATGTCATAACCTTTTGATATAGACCTTGGGAAGATTTTTGGTCTACTTTCATGAGAGGTTTAATTTTTCCCATCCCACCTAAGTTGATGTGCCAAATGACCCATCAAAAAATATACCAAATTATACACTACTAGAATGTTTTGGCGTGTTTCTTCATGTTCCCCTTCTTCTCTCTCTTCTCGTTCTTTGCTTTTTTTTCTCTCTTATCATATTTTTTTAGCTATTATATTGTGTCACCCCAAAAAAAATATTGACTCAGTTTCTCAAAATACATAGTGATTATATTTTTTTTAATTTTTTGTTTTGGATCCATTAGGGTGCATTAATGTATTGTCATCCCGTCTTGTTCACTTTTCATATTTTATTTTAGTTTGTGTGATAATAGGGTTCTAATTTTAAATCTAGTCATCTATAAATGTACATGTATCTAAGTGATTTTATGGATATATAAATAATATAAAAGAGACTAGCATTGATTGGCATATTGATGTATTAAGCATTTATAGGAATTCTAGAAAAATCAAGAAAGCATTTAAAGAGTATGTATAAGCATTATATAGAAATAAATTAAGAATTTAGAAAGTGTTTATTTTATTAGTTAAGTTCTTAGTAGGGACACATTACATTACAATGTTTTTTTAGCTAAAGACATATTTCATTTATTGGTGTATTATTTTCAATATTGTTCATTATTGAGGGTTATGAAAAATATCAAGGAAACTATTTTTTATTTAGTGTAACACAAGGACCAAAAAATATTATTTTTGTTATCATATTAAATTTCCTTCATCTAATTAGGGTTTGGATAAGAATTTTAATTTCCCAGAGATAACTGGAAAGTTTTAAAAAACTTAGTGAGGTTTTTGGATCTTTGGATCTAATGAGTGTAGTCATCAAAAACATTTGTTCCTACTCAACATTTCTAAGAATCATACTTTATATATTTTTTAAACTAAAAATGAAATTTTAAGGTGTATATAAGGAGTTATGTTTGTCATAAGCTTTCAGAGTTCTTGTACTCTTACCAAGAAAACCATTCTAATATCAATGTTTTGACGATTGTCTCAAAATATCTCAAAAAATAAGATACATTTATAAACCCTATTTTAATCATTTATTTCAATCTATGTTTATAATAATTTAAAAGTATAACATTTAATTAATAATTTTATTATTATCTAATAATTTAAAATTTTAAAAATATGTCATATTTTATTTTTTCAACAACTCAAGTTTGATTTTTCTAAATGTTAACATCCTAATAAAGGAAATCTAAATTCATAATCTAAACATAATGCATTATATTCTTAATGATAAATTTTGGAATTTGATTTGAAATATTAATCGAAAATATATTCTTTTAATCCTAATTAAATGTTTATAAATATGTGTGTTACAATTTAATGGAAATCCATTTATTTATAATATAATAATATATAACATGTAAGGAGATGACTATTAAAGGTACCCATTTTGTAAATTTGATTAAGTTTCTCACTTTTTATATATTAAATTATATTTATAAGTATATATTATATTGCTATATGGGAAAAGATATTTCATTTGGTTCATTTTAAATAGTGGAAATCAATATACTTGATTTTTTTATATAATTAGTATTTTAAAATATTGATTTAATTTTTTTTTCATGTAATCATTTATAAAATTTATTGTTGAAATTTGTATTCTATTTCATATGAACTAATAATCCATTATTTTCTGTTAAGGAAATTAAAGCAGTATAAAACAAGAAATTTGCAAACATATTTCATGATTGTATTAAAAAAGTCTTTGAATTTAAATGGTAGCTGTGATTTTTCAAAACAAAGTCGATAACACTCCACACACCAAATAAATTCAACTTAAAATGATTCAAAACATTGGATTCTCACAATGCATTTAAAACTTTATCAACTTTAAACTTACCAAAATGAGTAGAACATTTATTTTCATTGAAAAATATTTTTATTAATTTAATACAAACATATGTAGTGTTGGTAATTAAAAATATATATTTAATATATAGAAAAATGAAAACATGCCTCCAGTTTGTTAGATTGTTGCATTTTGTTCAATGAAAGGCAATCCTAGTGTAGACACCTAAAAACTACACGTGACAATTTTCAGTGTCACCCTACCCTTGAAATGATAATTGGGCTCATTAATAACCCTAATCTTCCCAAACACTTTTTAACTCATCATTTAATTCACCCTTTTTTACCAATTTCTCCCTATACCTAAGACCATCGATGGTTAGGGTAACTGTCGATGGTTAGCCTAACCATTGACAGTTAGGTCCCCTCTTCTACTTTAGCCAAATTTAAAGCAAGGTCATCTCATTGTGTGAGATTAGAAACTTCCCAAATGGAAATTTGTCTTTAAAACAAATATTTTAAATATACAAAAATAATAAACTTTACCCTTGATCAAATTAGCAACTTCCTTCATCCCATTTAGTAACTTTTTTCCTATAAAAGAGGTAGAGGAGCAAGAGAAAGGGATAATTATTTATTAGTTATTAGGTATTCAATCTTTCTTGAAAGTATTCAATGTCTATATTATCAAGTGAGTATCATCACTCAAGATCTAAAAATCTATCAAAATCACTTTGAAAGGCCCAAAACATCATCACACTAGCCACATCATTGCAGACTTCTACCACTTAGTTATAGGTATTTTATGTTTATGTTATTTGATTTATATATTTTTAGTACTATTACCTTACCTATTTTACTTGTACCCCATTTTTTACTTTTCATCATCGTATCGACATTTATTTACCTAAATCCCCAATCTATACTTTCTAATTTATTCTCCTTCAGATTTACACAGGCAACTACTGATGGTTCTCCCAAGTTTACCTCAACCACAGATAGTTCTCCTAACCATCGATGGTTCCATATGGTATTATTTTTTAGCAAGCATTTTTCACCCTTACACCTCAAATTAAGCTTTGCTTTTTGTGCTTCCCTTTGATCATAAGACCTTTTTTGATTTTTTGAACCAAATCCTGACCATTTTAGCATTTAAATTTGATTATTTTATTTAATAAGCAAGTTATCACTTACTTTCTAGCATGAATTTACTTTCTTACTATTGGATGAAAATATCATCTTTGATCATTTCAGACTTGATTGTTATAAAAGTGGATTGACAGCGTCCTAGTAAGCATTGTGCTTCTTGGATTTAGTGAACACTAGGAAGTCCACTCAACCAACCATTTAACTACCCCCTTTCAAGTGTTTTTACTACTTGCAAGTTATTCCTTCCTATCCAAAGAGGAGTTCCTACCTTCATTTGTATTCACATGTGCATTTTAACAAGTATTCTTATACACACCCTAATCACTAGATTTATTTAATTTAATTTTAAAATTAAGAAATGAGGAAAATAAACTAAAACATTTTGGCACACCTATTGGGACCCCTAATTTTTCTTGTGTTCATAGATGTTATAGGACATTTAGATTTGCATTAGTGAAATTCATTTAGTTGTCTTTCATTATTTCTTTATATAAAATCAAAAACAAAAAAAATATAAGTTTTAGTTACATCCATCCTAGGATTAGGATTGTATTTTCATATTGCATTTAGTTGCATCTTATTTTTTTTGTTTTCAATGAAAATAAATTATAAAATTCTAGTTAAAATTGACTGCATACATTGTTTGTTTGCTTGTCTTAGTTCATCTAGACTAATTAAGTAAAGAAAATTAATTGTAGAACCAAAAATGTTACAAAAACCAAACCAATTGCACCATCAACACATCAAACATACCTGAGACAAGGACTGACTAAGGATTTCATCACCTAGTGGTAACCTTAACCCTTCTCAGCTATCCTACTTAGATTTTAGCACCAAGGGGAGAACCAACTCATATCTCTAATGAGTATAAACTCTAAACTTGGTATATTTTGGCTAAGCACGTGACACTTTTACAGTTTTGGGATAGTGAAGTGAGGGGGTAAGCCCTAATACCAAGCCACATACTGAAGTTCAACATATATGTCCTCTCTTGAGAACCTAAACAACCTAAAACCAAACTTAGACTGCTTCTTTAGTACCTAATTTACAAGCCAAATCTTCCTTCACACTTTAAGGCATAAGCCAAAAGTGATTCAAAAGTAATCCTAAGATGAATGCACTTGCAGTGGATGCATTGATTGCTTTATATTCTTTTTGGTTGTTCTTTATTTGAGGTGTGAATTTTGTCATAACTTTCCCCCAATTTCTCATATGGTCTTTACTAGACAAAAAATGAGAAATCAAACCAATAAACCACCTCTATTCTCTTCTTCCTCCATGGATCATAATTCTAATGATGAGGGGTCACCTCATCTTTCCACTCCTCCTAATAGAATTTTGGTTATATGTAAAGGTGATGTTGATTTCACCACTTTTCTTGAAAATAATTAGGTAGCTCTTCAACACTACCTTAACACCATGCCCCATCAGGCCTCCCTTGCTTCAGTTCCTCCTATCGACCCTCTTTATGGAATGCCCTCTCATCTTCTAGTGGGTTCCACCTCAAACTAACCTTTTTTAACCCTTATCTCACCTTCTTCGAACATTCCATTCACCATTACCCAAACTCAATCTAATGTTCCAACTTCTAACCAAACTCTTCCTACCACACCCCATACTTCACATGTGGATTCATCCCTACATTTTGTTACCTATACCCCACTTATCGTGGGGTTATCCTCTACCCTCAATTCATCACTTCATTTAACCTCAACAAATCCACTAACTTCTACCCCATTACAAAGCTTGGTGCTTTCTATACCAAAATCCCTCCCACCTATCAACACTATGGTTACCACTCAACTCCAATCTACCCCAGCTCAACCTACCACCTTGACCATACCCACATCTATTCCCCAACAAGTACCTACCCCAACCTATCAACATGGGAACATACCACCTTCTACCCAACCATTCATGCCCATCAGCTCATATGTGGCCCCATCTCAACCTTTTGCTACCCCCTATCAATATGTGGCCTCTTCAATGTCTTCCACTAGCTACCCTTACATACTAGCTTCTTAGCCTCAACACAAGACACCCCTAGATTATACATCTTCCCAACCTTATCTATATTTAATTAAGATGCTAATGGATAGAATTATTAACTTGGAGTCATCAATTTTTGGGTCTCATAAGCTCTTATCCTATGACCAAATTTGCAACAAACCTATCCACTCATCTGTTCCCATCCACTCTTATCCTCCTTAATGGGAATTGACCAAATTTTCCAAATTTCAAGGCAAGGAGGACCCACAATAGCATTTAAGAGAATTACATCATTCATGTTACTTGATCACAAATGACGATGCTTTCCTCCTCTGAACCTTTCCAATGTCTTTATCAGGACTTGCCTTGGATTGGTATATAAATCTCCCTAATCACTCCATCTTCTCCTTTTCCCAACTATCCCAAATCTTTTTATAACATTTCTCAATCAACATAACTAAAAAGGTTTTCATAATCGACCTCTATTCCATCAAAAAATTTGAAGATGAATCCATTATTGACTTTGTGGCTAGATGGAGAGGCCTCATCAACCAGATTTATTTTACCTTACCCCAACCCAAATTAATATAATTATTCTCTAGGGGTTGTTATAAGCATATTCTACCCACTCTCCAATTCCAAACTTTCCAAACATTTGATGAAGCATTCACCATGGCACAAAAACTTGAAAACCATGCCTTTGATGAGGGGAAACTGAAATTATGGAATAAGAATTCCACTTTTAAACCTAATTATTCTCCCTTAACCAAAACCACCAATCATCCTAATACTAAGGCAAAATCATCTACAAATTTAGTGGTTTTGAAAACTTCTCTACCTCAAAATGTCAACCAATCAAATCAAAACAACTCTCCCAAACCTCCTTATCAACAAAATCAAACCCAAAACTGAGCATCTCCAAGGAAATATACTCCCATTGGGGAATCATATGAATCTATTTTGGATAAAATTCTCAAGGCCAATCTTATCCAACTTCCACCCATTAAACCACCTCAATAATTATATTCTTCTTGTCCTCTACCTGGGTGGTATAATGAAATTGACCACTGTGCTTTTCATTGAACCATTGGACATGACATTAACAGATGCAATACCTTTAAAAGTCTTGTCTAAAATTTCATTGACAGTGGAGAGTTGGTATTTTATAACCCCAATGCTCCCCCTAACCAATCTCTCAAAATTTTTTGAAATCCTGTTCCAAACCACACTCCTTCCACACAACATCATGATAGTAACCCTAAATCATCTAACTTGAGGGAAGCACATACAATCAATGTTATAAGTAATGTTCCCATTATTGAGGAAACTACTACCTATACCACTCAAACAAAGGAAATCAATTTACCATCCATTCCTTTCGAGATCCAAATAGAAGAACCCATCATCCCTCTTTCTCAAAGCATTGAAACCATAGCCTCATCTACTCCTTCGATAGAAATACCCAAAGAGACCACTATTGATTCAAAAACTTCCTCCACTCTCCCAATCCAAATGTAAAAATCATCAAATTCTTTTAACATTCTATGCAAAACCTAAACCTTATCCATTCACTCCTTTGAAATTATCATGCTTACCTCTTTTATTCCCTCTTTGTAAACCATTACACAAGAAGTCATTACCTTGTCTACCCAATCATAACTTTTAGAACCACCTACCAATATCAAAAAAAAATCATACCTCCCACCATAACCCTTCCTTCTTCTCCACCTAAGGGCTTATGCTTTGAGACTAATGATCAAGGAATTGTACCCATTTATAAGCCCTTCTCAATGTTATTTAAATGTTTAAATTTCACATCCCATCCTAACTTTGATCAAGCCACCTTTTAGCATTGACTAGGCATTCCTTATCCAAGAAAATCTAAGTCCTCAACTTTTCCTGAGTCCACCCTTACACCTACTACCACCCCTTCACCAATTACCTCTTCTAAAGTAAAAAATAAACCATCTCAACACATCCACTTCAAATTTACAATTCTCCTTATGTTTCTTACACCAAACCAATCAATAACTTGGGGATTCTTCCCACACCTAGTCACTCTCACCTCCTTTAATATTGGATTTAACTCCTTCAAGCTCACCAAAGCCAAATCTAATTAATTCCATTAATAAGGAAGTCTTACCTAAAACTTTACCACAAACTAATCCCATACCACCTCCTTCACATCTACCTTCTATATTAGGACCACATCCTTCCACTATCAAACCATATTCCTCTTCTCTATCTTTAATCACCAAACCCTCTAGTCCTTCATCCTTCTTAACCAATTTGACCTTGTCTACTCTCCCACTAGTAACCAAACCTTCATCATCAAAAACTTATGTATCCAAATCTTCAACCCATAAGATAATCATATCTAATCAAACCCAACCACACCCATCAACTAAAATTACTCCTCCAAGCACTACTTCCACAAAGAAACCAATCCTAAAACCTACCTCACCTTTGCCAAAATGCTATACAACTATTTTGTAAAGGTTGTTGTAAACCTCCTCTATCAACTTACCCCCAATCAAACCATTTTACCCATCTCATCCTAAGCCAATTTAATTTTATGATAACTTGATTTGTCTTTACCACAAGACTCTTAGGCATGATATAAAGAACTGCAACACTCTTCAAGTGCTTATCCACACTCTTTTGGATGAAGACAATTGGTTAGAAGAACCTCTAGTGTCTACCCCATTACCTAACCCACCTATCCAACAAAATCATTTCCCCTTACCTAAAATTGAAGGGGAGGAATCAAAGAAATATTCATAACCCCTTATCCATACCATTCATATGATGACCCATTCCTGAGCCCAATAGAAGGATAAAGAGAAAGACAAAGTATCCATCCCTTGGACTTATCCTTCAACTTCTCAACCCACCAACCAAACCCAAGTATCTTCACCTTCACAACCATCCAAACCTAAAGTATCCATTTTGGGAGCTCCACCTTCCAACCCCACTCCATTCATCCAATGGATCATGTTAAAACAACTCCACTAAATGCAAAAAAAAATGAGACTCTATGATCTAATGAACACCTCACCCCAACATCACCAGACATTAATGGATGCTTTACATTCTATAGAGGTCTAACCAAATGATCCATAATCTCTTGCCTCCTTTGTTGGAGTTCTCTACCATTATGCCCTCATCACCTTTCAAGATTTTGAGATTCCACCTTTCCAAGCAAAATATCTAAACCCTCTCTTATTCATCACAACATACATCAATCAAACTCACATCAAATAGGTAATGGTTGATGGGGGAGTGAGTATCAACATCATCTCTTCCCATGCACATGATCAATTGTAACTTCCTAATAACATTGTTTCTAAGAGTTCAGTGATCCTTGATTCTTTTAATGATACCATGGCCACCACCTTAGGGACCATTGTTCTTGACATCCATCTGGGACATCACACTATTCTTGAGGTATTTTATATTGTTGAAGGTGATTTCTAATATAATGTGTTACTTGGATGCCCTTAGATTTGAGATATGTATTGCATCCCTTCTACCCTACACTGATGTGTTAAGTTTGAGTATGAGAAATAAATTATTATAATCAAAGTTGATCCAAGTCCCTTTACCTCTTGAAATATGACATATCATTCTAATGATGTTCTCATTCCTTCTTCATCTTCCATGTCACCCACTTCTAATTAAACATATACAATAACCTATAACCTCCATACCTATACCTTTGACAATGATGAAACATCAATAAGTTCAACCATCCCCTCCTCTCAAATTTTGGCTGAGGACCCATTGCAATCCACTTTTCAATGTCTCTCACTTGGGGAATATAGACTTTTAGCTTTATATGTTCTTCCCACTCCACATGAATATGGGAATATTCAAAATGACCCTTCTTATGACCCCAACATTGAAACCTCCATCCCCTTTGGGCTTCCCAACAATTGAACAAATTTTGTCTATGGGGGACTTGATCGACCATTCCTCACTCCTATGACCACTCCATATATTCGATGTTTCACTTCTAATTTCTCCTATTTAAGCAACCTAGCCTTTACCAAAACCTATCTTCATCACTATGCTTAGAAAGGATTTGTTATGGGCCTTTACAAACAAGGACCTCATGAATTTACCATCATCAAAACTCAAAAACCTCATGAGTTCTTTGGGCTTGGATTTGAACCACTAGAATAACCCATATCACCAAAACCCATTGTTACCCCCATAAAAGAGACTCCATCCTCACCCAACTCATCTTCCCAATTTGAAGACTTTTATATCATCCCATATAATTGTTTTTATCAATACCATTAATTTAGGTCCACTAACCTATCAACAAGGTGGCCAAACTAAAACCCTTCCTCTCATCCACCCTGAGATGATCAACCATGATTCACCCACCATTCACACCATTCATTGCCAAGATTATTCTTCTATCCTCACCTACCTTGATGTAGGGGATTCTTCTTTCCATAAATCTCTCCCTCCTCAGAACCAAACCATGTTGAATGAGTCAACTATCGATGTTAGTTTGGATACCCATGAGGATCCTCATATCATAAGAATAGTCTAATAGTTGAATCTCAATGAGTGGAAAGACTATCCTTCTTTCCTTCATGACCATAACATAGCATTTTATTGGTATTATCAAGACATGCCTATAATCAACCCTTCCATTTCTCTCCATAACATCATCACCCATCCTAATGTTAAGCTAATTCATCAAAAACTTTGCTATGTGCATCCCTACATAACTCTTCTTATTAAATAATAACTTCAATGCTTTTTATCTATTAATTTCATCTAACCCATTGACTATCCATAATGCATTTCTAAGATCATTTTTATTACCAAACCTATAGGGGGAATTTGCCTCTGCATTGACCTTCATGACCTTAAATTTACATACCCAAAAGATGACTTTCCCCTACCTAACATTGACCAACTTTTTGATCTCATGGCTGGCCACAAAATGATATCTCTCATAGATGGTTTCTTAGGATATAATCAAATCCTGATCACTCCTACATATCAACATAAAACTTCTTTCATCACTCTGTGGGGAAATTTATGATATCAGGTTATACCCTTTAGAATAAAAATTATTGGAACCACTTTTTAATAGGTCATGACCTACATCTTTCATGATCTCATTCATAATATTGTTCAATATTATGTCAATGATCTTCTAAATAAATATAATTATCTTAAAGATCACCTCATTGTTCTTGCAATCATTTTCAAATGACTATTCCACTATCATGTCAGGCTCAATCCCAAGAAGTGAATATTTGGGGTCTTATAGGGAAAACTATTAGGCTTTATTGTTTCCCTTCATATAATAGAAGTGGACCCTTCCAAACTTAGAGCCTATTTTGATATGCCTCCTCCCACTAACTTTAATAACCTTTGTATCCTACAAGGCAAACATCAATCCATCTAATGTTTTAATTTTCCATTATTCAATCATTTTTAACCTTTTCACCATCTCTTAAATAAAGATGTCTCCTTCAAGTGGACTAATGAATGTTATCAATCCTTTGATGTAATCAAGGAGTATCTTTTTTCTCCACCTATCCTCAATCCCCTTAAATAAGATCAACCCTTTTACTTATACATATCCACCACTAATCATTCCTTGGGAGCCATGCTCATTCATCATGATGACCACAATAAAGAGTAGGCCATTCACTACAATAACTATACCCTAATTGAATATGAAACCTAGTATACCAATCTTAAAAATATTTCCCTTGCCTTAGTCTTTTTATCATCCAAGCTATATCATTATCTTCTTTATCACAAAATCTATGTCATCACTAACACTGACCCTCTCGAGTATATGCACTCTAAGCTATATAAAAACTAACATATGGCTAAGTGGCTCATGCTTTTGGTTTAGTTTGATCTTGATTTTTTCCCATAAAATTCCATCAAAGGATAGATCATTGCTGACCAATTAGTAGAATCACCTTTACCTAAAAAGTAACCATTTTCATTTACCTTCCCAAATGAATCTATATTAATTTTTTCATCAGAGGATCTTGCCAAATGACCATCTTTTTTGATGGCTCTAAATACCAAAATAGTTGGGGGGGGGGGGGGGGGAGCAGAGTGATTCTTGTCCCACTTAATGGAGAATCACTTCCCCTTTCTTTTAAGCTTGACTTTGACTATAGCAATAACATGGCTGAATATGAAGCCTTGTTCATAGGTGTTTAAACTATTGTGGCTTTGGGAATAAAAACACATAGTATCTTTGGGGATTATCAACTTATTATTAAACAAGTCATAGGAGCTTATCAATCTAAAAACTATGTTCTCCTAAAATACAAGTAACGTGTGGACACACTCTTGGCCTTATTTGATATTTATGCTATCCAATCCATTCCATGATCAACCAATAAATTTATAGATACCATGACCTCTCTTACTTCCCAAATACCATCTCAATCTATTGAATCTATATTATTTGTCACCATCCACCATTTCATTACCCCATCTTATATTATTTATAATCTTCTTACCATTTCTAGGGTGGAAACATCCCCTTTCAACATTTGGAGCACCCAAATTTTTGACTATCTTAACCTTGGCATTCTCCCTCTTGATCTTTTGAAGAATGCCCAGAGAGCCTTTATCTAAGTAAATTCTTGTTATATCATACTAGGACGAATCCTTTATAAGCAAGGCTTATATGACCTCCTTCATTTCCTTCATAGTGATGAAGCTTCTCACATCATCAAGAAAGCCCATGATGGCATCTATGGGGGACATTTTAGTGGTATGGTTGTTTCCATGTGTATTCTTCACCTTGTCTACTATTGGCCCACACTTAACTAGGACTTCTATGATTATGTCAAGAAATGTATTAAATGTCAATAACATCCCAACCTTTATCATGCACCTTCCCATAGTCTTCAAGTATCTCAATATTTTTGGCCCTTTTCACAATGGGGTCTTGACCTTATCAAGGAAATCAACCCCCACTCCTTATAATGACATCAATATATCATCACTACCATAGAATATTTCACCAAGTGGGTCGAAGCCATACTTTTTATATCAACAAAGGCCAAAATAATCATTGATTTCATCAATCACCATATCATTTGTCACTTTGGTGTCCCTCATATAATCATCATGGACAATGATAAGTCTTTCAAAAAAAAAATCCAAGCTCTTTATGATGCTTTTGGCATTGGTCTAAGCTTCTTATCCCCTTATCATCCACAAGCTAATGGATAGGTAGAAGCTTCCAATAAAACCCTTATCAAAATTCTCGCAAAGGTGGTATATGCCTCTAGTCAGGGTTGGAATCTTCATATCCCATTCACTTTATGGGCCCATCACACTAGCATCAAAACTACCATGAGAGCTACACCTTTCTCCCTTATCTATGGAGCCAAGGTAATTCTACCCCTTGAATTCCAAATTCCATCACTTTACATCTCCTTGTATGGAATCCTTTATGAGAGTGATTATCTCTAACAATGCCTTACATGCCTTGAGCTTCTTAATGAACTTCATTTGGCCCCACTCAATCACCTTGATGTTTATCAAAAGTGAATCAAGCATGCCTATAACAAACATTTGAAAAAATGAGAATTGAACATTGGTGACCTTATCCTCAAATAAAACCAACATATCACCAATATGGAGAAGACCAAGAAGGGAAAGTTTGATTTTAATTGGTTAGGACCTTATATTATAACTCATAAGTATGGATCTAGTGCTTACCATTTATCCTCTCTTGAGGGCAAACCAAAACCTGAGCCTATCAACACTTCACATCTATATCATTTATATTGTTAAAAAGGATCACACTCAATTTTGTGTCTAACTTAAGATCATCCCTTGGTTCATTAGATTCTAACCTCCTTTCATTTATCCTTTTAGAATTATTGATGCCAAAATAGAACCATGTGATTTATCCATCACATACATACAACCCCAATCCTAACTATGGGTACCATGTATTTACTTATAACATGGTTCTCATGGATATTTTTCATCTTTTAATAGATGGAATCCCATGTTCACTTTTTTATGAACCCCTTCCTTCCATTTATCATTTACCACTTGTGCAAAGCCTTGCCTCTATAATGGTTAATCCTTTAGCTTAATAGACTTGTCCATGTCAAAACAAATTGCATTCAAAATCACTAATCCTCAAGTAAATGTAGACTATTCCCTCAAAGGATAGTTTCCCTCATATTTTATAATTTCTTAAAAATAGACTTCTCCCTTGAAGGACAGCTATAAAAGTCAACAATTTTAAACCACTCCCTTGAAGGATGGCTGAGCAAAACAAAAACATTTGAAGCTTCCCACATTAATTATCTTCAACCAATTACTCAAAAAACAAAAGCAATGAGTAAAACTTCTATCAGAATCCAAATAAGTAAGCCACAATTGGCTCTTAATAATTCCATTCTCAATACCATCATGCCACAATCAGCTCTTATACATGGCACTGGTAGACTTCCCACATTGATCAGTCTACACATTAATATAAGGCATGGACTTGTCTATTATATCCCTCTAGTCACCTATAGATTATGTAAGCCAATCCATATCTGGTTAAACCTTAAAACACAATCACCCTTCTACCTTTCACCCATGTTTCCTCCACTCTTCTATAAACCCAAGGAACTATGATCTCACTTGATATGAAGTGATCAAGATAACCTTGTTATCAATCCAAACACACTCTTGTGCAAGATTCAATAGGGTTGTGTTTGCTAAGTCAATCCAACTATGTATTCTTCTTACTTGGTCCTTACTAATCCAAGCAACATACCTACTTCTTATCCATTTATAGGGACATATGGACACATTATTTCTTTTGACATGGTCATGCTTTATTTTGATTTCACTTATCATAACACCTTAATAAAAAATCATTTATTTTCTAAAAACATAATGACTATATCATAATCAACATCCTAATAAAACATTATCATGAACATCAAACATCATTATAATCATCATAATAACATTTAACATAACCATCATCATATCCATGCCAACAACATACATTTATTAATCAACATAAACATCATAGTCCACCTCATAATCAACATAATAACCATTGTACCCATCATAACCATTATAAACATAACCATCTCATCATATACTCATATCATCATCATCATCATCGTCATCATCATCATCATCATCATCATCATCATCATCATCATCACCATCATCATCATCATGCCTAAGTTTCCATACCATAAAAAAACATAACATAACATCATCCACATAATAATCACTATCATAAACATCATATCATCATCAAAATCATCATAATAAACATAATGATCAACATAACATGTCATAATCAATCTCATAATCAACATAAACATAATGATCATAATCAACAAAACTCTCCATATAATCAACCATCCTGATCATATTAAAGATCAAAATAATCCATGATCACCATCACATATATCACATTGAAATCAAATACAATGATAACATCATCATTCCTAAGCTAACATATCATAATGAAATAGGAGAATGTTCCATAATCATAAACCATCCATAATCATAATGTTAGAATATCATTAATCACAATACAACATAATTCATGTCATTTTAACTCTCATAAGTACATGTCACATCTTTAGCACATAAATCAATATAAAAATACATATATGCATATAAAAAAAATATACATCACATAAGTGTCACCTATCATGGACCTATGGCACCAAAACCACTTACAACAACTCCACTAGTTGGTGGTGGACCCCCTGATGCACCTGCCTATGTTGTTGCAGCTACCCACTAACTTGGAGTAGCCAATGTTGGTCCCAATACTATGTTAGGCTTGTAATCACCATATCTCATAGCATCACATAACTGAGCTAGTGGCATAGCTTCATAATATCTTAGCTCTTCCATGGTAGGTAAATACTGCATCTTCAAAACTATGTTTGTTGATCCTCCTATTCCTACAGTTGCCACCCCTACCCTCTATCATAAATAATCTCTCTCCTATGTGACCATCATGAGGCTAACCCTCACCTAATCCCAATCACTAGTCAAGATGGAAACATGTCCCTATAATATGGATACATATGCCCATAATGTAGTCATCTAGGCCTGGGTCATTATAGGGGCTACCGTTGTTTGATTACCTTCACCTTGTGCTAGATCAACATCCATCAAATGTTGCCCATCATCTCCCCATCTAAAATATTTTTCCACATATCTCATTTGGTAACACCCTATATATCTCTCTATAGTTCTTACATTATCAATAAGAACTCTCACAAGAAACTCCTCAAAATCTGGTAATACCTCCTCAAGCTATAGCTCCTACAATCCCTACTCTACATCTTCCCTCCTATACTAAGGGACATTTAGAGGAATGTCATATAACATCCCAAATTTTCTCATGACTTGATCTATAGGTATCCACTCTATCTCCCCATCTCATCTACCATAAACCCATCACTATCTCTATAATGATAGTGTATGGTACCTATAACCTATCCATATAGTCCAAATCACAGATGGCCTCCATATGATATCTATAGCAACCAGTCTCTCTAGGTGATCTCAAAACCACTCCACATCCCTAACTCCACCACTAGCTCCTAATAAAGCTATATCCCCATGCCATCTCATGAAACCAACTTTGTAATCAGTTGATGTAAACCCATCCCATGGGAGCCCAATTTGTATTAAAACTCATATGTGTTCATATGCCCACTAATGGAGCACAAACCTAATGATGATTTCATATCATCTGCATGCTATGAAGGCCTAGAGGGATTTGTAGATCTGTACCAATAATATTGGGGCCCATCTAAACACCATGCCCCCTAGTAGCATCTATGTCAGTACTCCCAACAGCAATGAAAAGAATCAACCATTATTCAAATCAAGAATAAAAAAATAAGATATGCCCATCATCATCATGGTTAGTAGGCACCTATCATTTAGGGTCCTTTGGTATAATGGCCCATGACACAATCCTCCCATATGGAATCTATCCTCCAACAAGTCCTCACTATATATCCAATCCATAAAATCAAAATGCTCATCACTCTCTGTATGATATATCAGCTCCCCTCAGATGAGAAGCCATGTAATCCTTTAGACATCCTGTAATAAATTAGACATCTTAGTAGTCGATAACATAAATGTGTTTATGGATAGGTCCCATCTCTCAATGAGATCCATAATCATTGATATATCCTATGGTAGGTGATAGTAGTGTCACATGACCCCTAGGCTAACATATTACATCTACCTCTACTTGGCATTCATCATCCTATCCTAGTAGTTAGTGAATATCTTAGGGACTCAATCCCTCATCTGGATATACTCATGAGCTTGCATAATAATTCGACACTATTAAACTTTCTATGTTATCTCTTTAATCCTATCCTTCCTAACTTCTATCTTTCAGCCTATCTATACCACAAACCTAACCTCTCTCATGGACTTCTTACCTATTTCCCCCACTTTTTTACCCTTTCTAGCATAAGGGTTGGTCCTCTATTGGTCAACCACTGATGGTTTTAGAAATCATCAATAGTTTTATGGTCTTGTTTGACCCCCCACATCGATCATCAATAGTTGGGTCTAACCACCGATGGTTACTATGTGTAACCAGTGACGATAAAACCCTACCACTTCTTCCCTTAATAAACCTAAATCTACTACCCAAAAAATCTAAAAATCACAAATTTCCTACCTAATTCCTCTTTTTTTTCTCCCTACTTTCCCCTTGTTTTTTCTACCTAATTTTTCCTATTTGTCCTTTACCTCAACCCTAGGGCATCACAACCCACCTATGGGTTTTCCCTTCATTTTCTACTTTTATACTATTTCTAACTCTTCCTATCTCTAGATTATTACCATTCTAGTCAATTAAAAACAAACCCTACCTCATTCCATGTTTGATGGCATGGTTAGAGCCCTCTTGTCACTACTCAATCAAATCCTCCTCTCCTATCCATCACTCACACACACGTACTCACTCACTCAATAATCTCCACCTCAACATGATGCTTATTCACTCAACTATCAAAATCACCCAAAATCACTCAAGAATAGCTCAACCAAAGTCAAATGAGGAAATCACTCTTTATTTTTCCTTTTTAATTGGTGGAAATTTTAGGGTTTTAACCTAGCCATTAATGGCTATAGATCCATCAATGGTTTCCCCTAGCCATTGATGGTTGGGGCACCCTAACCATTCAAGGTTAGGTTTTTCTCCCTTCTACCTAGAACTAAATTTGGCCTAAAGTTCTTCTTGGATGTCGATGTCCAAGGAACTATGTAGACAATGTCCACTCACCTTGTTAAGTCAGAGTCAATTTGCCAACCTCTTTAACCCAACTTTTCCTCCTCGATGTTGGTTATTTTGACTATATCTTTCACATATTTTGTGTCACCTTTGCATTATCCTTCGATCATGTTGACCAATTTTTCCAAGTTGCCCATTCAATATTTATACCACCTTGTGCATGACCTGACCACTTGGGTTATTTTGTGGGAGGACATCATCACCTAGATACCTGTAACTTACCCAAATTTGATTAAATAGCTTGATAGGCCTAACACGATCAACCATGACCAATGCTGTGGACCGGTTACCCTCTCTTGTCTTTCTAAAACCCAACTTTATTTTACAACTTTGGCAAATTTAATCATTACATGATATTGATATTGATCTTCATCACTTTTTATGTGTGAGTTCATGTCTTTACAACCAACTCAACCACCTTGTTTCACCTATCAAAATATGAACCAATTTCACCTACACCTCAATCATTTCCTAATTTGAGAGGGGATACCTCTTCTCATGACTCAGGACAACCAAACCTAGACCCTGACTAGCTTCCTATTTTTATTTTATAGCTTACCCAAAGCTACACAATAAAAATGGGCATAATGTAGACACTTAAAAATCACACGTGATATTTTTTAGTGTCACCCTACCCTCAAAATGATAACTAGGATCATTAATAACCCTAATGTTCCCAAACACTTTCTAACTCATCATTTAATTCACCCTTTTTTTTATCAATTTATCCCTATACCTAAGATCACTGGTGGTTAGGTTAACTATTGATTATTAGCCTAACTATCGATAGTTAGGTCCCCTCTTCTGCTTTAGATAGCATTAAAGCATGGCTAGCTCATTATGCAAGATTGGTAACTTCCCAAATGATAACTTGTCTTTAAAATAAAGATTTTAAAGCTGTGAAAACAAACAACTTTACCCTTGATCAAATTAGCAACTTCCTTTATCCTATTTAGTAACTTTTACCTATAATAGAAGTAGAGGATCAAGAGAAAGAGATCATTAGTTATAATTTATTAGGTATTCAAAATTTCTTGTAGGTATTCAACATCTATATCAGTGAGTGAGCATCATCACTCAAGATTTGAAACTCTATTGAAATTACTCTGGAAGGCCCAAAGCACTGTCACTTTGGACACATCACTCTAGACTTCTTCCACTTGGTTTTAAGTATTTTGTGCTTGTGTTATTTTATTTATCTATTTTTAATACCATTACCTTACCTGGTCCACCTATACTCCATTTTCCACTTTCCATCATTGTATCCACCTATGTTTACTCAAATCCCCAATCTTTACTTTCTAATTTATTCACCTCTAGTTTTACATAGGCAACCACTAATGGTTCTCCCAACTATTGATGATTTACTTCAACCACTGATGGTTCTCTTAACTATTGATAGTTCCTTGTGGTATTATTTTTTATCAAGAATTTTTCACCCTTCTACCTCAAATCAAGCTCTAATTTCTATGCTTTCCTATGATCGTAAGACCTTTTCTAATTTTATGAACTAGACCTCGACCATTTTAGAATTTTATTTAATAAACAAGTTATCACTTAATTTCTAGAAGGAATTTACTTTCTTATCATTGGATGTAAGTATCATCTTTTATCATTTCAGACTTTATTGTTATTAAAGTGGATTGACAGCCTCCTAGAAATCATTGTGATTCTTAAATCTAGCGCATGCTAGGCATTCCACTCAGCCAACCATTTAACCACCCCCTTTGAAGTGTATGTGCTACTTATAGGTTATTCCTTCCTAGCCAAAGAGGAGTTCCCAACTTCATCTATATTCACGCATGCATTTTACCAGGTATTATTTTACACACCCTAATCACTAGATTTCTTTTATTTACTTTCAAAATTAAGAAATGAGGAAAATAAGCTGAAACACTTAGAAAAAAATAAATTATTAGTGTTACCTTCTTGGCATGTTTGAGGAGCATATTATAGTATGAAAGATTTGAAATATGAAATACAATTTAAGAGTATGCCATTACAACTATTGTTTCACTTGATATATGTATCTATCTCCAAACTAAAATTTTTGGTGCTAGGGATCACTCTCATTTCAATCTATTTTCAGAATAATTTGTATAGCTAGGATATAATAGAGATATTGTTATGTTATAATAATAAAAGTTATAATGAATGGGAAATCACTACATTTTGATGCTATTAACCCTAGAAATTTGAGGGTAAAATTGGCATGTAAAAATTTAACATCAACAAAAATAAAAACAAAAACAAAAACAAAAACAAAATTATAGATTCAAGAAATAATTATGAATAATTTATTTACACCCAAGAATTTGGAGAATAATTTCTTTACATAATATCAATTGAAACAATATAAACTACAATATCATAGGAAAAATTATAGGGCATTAATTTACTCTCTAAAATAATATTATACAATTGATTTTCATACATTGATTGAAAACAATATAAAGGAATAATCAAAATTAAACATGGCCATAAATTTTTCACACACTAACCTTTATTGACTAAATGTCACCATATCTAGAACACCAAGTTTGTTCATCAATAAAATCCAATAAATAAAGTGTGATATTTTAAAGCACCAAATTGGGTTCAAAATAGTGGTTAAGGATCATCATTCGTGGTTATGGTTGAATCTTAAACATGACTTGATAGGTTTAGCAGTAATCAACTTAAAATCTCAAGTAAGATATTTGTAAATTAGTATGTCATATTATATTCTAATTCTAATGCTTGTAATGTCTCTTTTATCTTGCCATTCATGCCTACTTAATTGACTACATAGTATAAGATCTAATGATATGGTGACTCTAGATTATTCTTAACTTTCAATTCTCTATAAATAAATGCTTCTTGAAGATGATGGTATTTTCTCAAGTTTCAACTTCTCTAGTTTGAATCAACAATGTATACTAAGAAATTTATAGGTTACTTCTTAAATTGTTTGTTAATCAATATCACTTCTTCCTCTCTCAATCTTTTAAGGTACCTCTATTTATATTTAAATTTTCAAAAATAATTTTTCCCTTAACTAGGATGCATGAAAGACATTTTAGATCTTACATGGGATAGATTTGAGCTTTGATGGAAGATTAAAAATATCTAAAAATGACACAAAAAAAATCATCGTTTATTGTTATCATAGTAGCATTCCAACTACACAACACTTACCTAGTGTGGAAAAAGTGTAAGTGGAATTCAATTACATGGTTTAGAATGAGAGAAAGCATGGTAAACTAAAAAATGATACATTATTTGTAAAAATAGAGAAAATAGAAAAAAAATGATTTTGTTTTTTTCATGGAAAATATAGTGGATAGAGATTAAAATAAACACAACATATAAAATTGATTTTTTAATTTCACATCAATTACTAACAAAAAAAATATTTTCAAGTCTAAACTCAAAAAAATTCTGAATACCAAAAAACATTAGAAAATATCACAAAATATCATTCCTCGATTAAGGGGGATGTGCCCTAAATGATTTGATGGAATGTTGGTGCCCTGATACACAAACTAACTACAATCTCCTTCTGATCTATTTTTATTTATGTGAGTGTCAAAAAAATAAAAAAATCCATGATAAGGATTTCTTGAAAGAATTTTTTTAATAGACTAAAAACATTCCAAAATCAAAAACATTTTTTCTCATAAACTCTTAAAAAAGCCCTGAATCAATTTTTTTTATTCTGTTAAGGTTTTAAGCATTTTGTAATAAGTTATTTTTAATAAATATGGAAAAAATAGACAAAGTTTTTCTAAATATGAGTATAATGACACTGATTTAGAATGTATTTTTCTCAACATTGTTGACAGGGTTTATAACCTAACCAAGGACACAAATATATCCTTACCTGCCACTCAACTACTTTATGCCACACACCCCTCTTCAGATTTACTTCTCTTTAAAGGCCAAAAACTAATCACATATTCCTATTTTCTAAGTTTTAGTGTGTGGATTTCTAAAAAATAAAAAACCCAACATTAAACTGAGAACAAACCCTGATATAATAAATTAGCAAAGAAAATAAGAATTGAATCTTAGGATGAAAGATTAATTCCATAGCAAACCAATGAGATTTATGTAGGATACATTTTTAAATATTATTTTTCAAACTTTATTGGCCAAGAGCATGCTTTAGATTTACCTATAATTTAGCTTTAACTTTTTTACAACCACATACCAATTTCCATCGAAATGCAAAACTCTTATGAGATTTTCTTCAAATGTATGCACAACATAGAACAAGCAGACAATACACTAATGAACACAATGCTGGAGATTATGTGTCCCATGTGACTACATGCTAGGAAAATAATTAAAAAATCAAAACCCTTTACAATTAATACATTGAAATATGCTTGCAAAAATGGAAGTAGAGGAACCACAAGACTATCCAGGATTAACAATTCACAAACTTTGGCAAATCATCATGACTGCATCTCCCTTCCAAAAATGAAATAGGTACAGGGTTATGAGTTTTTGCAGAGAAGGAAAACAATAAAATTTTACAACAAAAGTTATCACTGTTAGGTTGTGGAGCTAAAAGCTTCACTGATGCAAACAGAGGAGGAGGTTGCTGAGTGTCACAAACACCGGTGTCGGTCAGGCCAATCGATGTTGAAAAGGTGCAGATAGAAGAGAAACTGACGTCGATCAGAAGTCAACTGGCGTCGGTCACCTTCAAGCATATAGGGATTGACGTTGATCACTTGTGCGGTTTAAAACTGCCAGTTTCACGAATAGTTAGTTAACGAACCGAGTGTTTGCATGTTGAGGGCTAATTATAGTCTCAAGCTGTGAATCTAATTACTATAATTACGTGTCTAATTATTGTTTGCATGAGATCTATATAATAGACTCATGGGCTGTATTGTAATTTTTGCTAGTTTGAGTTGAGCAAAGTTAGCTCCTTCTATGTGTGAAGTGAGCAAGGGTGTTCCTCCTAGTTCCATAGTAGTGCCAAGTGTGGGTGCTAGTTTAGGAGAATCAGAAGGGTTCTTCAGGTGTGTAGGATCTTGGTCAGTAGGTGTGCAAGGCCATGTTTGGAGATCTACATGGTAAGTAAGATCATTGATCTGTAGGTGTATGTGTGTGCATGGTCCAGGTTTGTAGGTGTGCAGAACCAGATTGATTTGTAGGTGTGCAAGATTAGGGAGGACAAAAACACAACAAGGAGCAAGATCAAGCAGGATCTACTTGGAGTATGGTGTGTACTCAATTATTGAGCAAAGAGGAAGGCAAGGTATATCCTTCCATAAGTAAGGTCTATTGAGTTGCAGGTTGTTGCAAGTTCAGGGGAGATCTACTTAAAGTATGATTGTGTACTTGGAGTGCGTGGAGCACTAGTGTACTGGCAGTAGTGGATACTAACTGGTTGGAGGTGAACACCAACTCTGTGTTTGAGTTGTGTGTTGGGACCATGAGAGAGAGCTATGAGGAAAGAAGTACTGTACACTTGAGGTGTGGAAAGCCTCTGAGAGGTGTGAAGAAGAAGTGGCATCTTCTTTATTGTATTTTTTTCTGGATGAGTATTAATACAAGTTGTGTATTATCTCTCATATTCTATGATATTTCTAAATTCTAGTTACTTGTTGCTTCTGGTTAATTCTGCATATTAAGTTGCTTGTATTTGGTAATTAATTGTGCTTCCGTATTTCCCAACAAGTGGTATCAGAGCTAAGGTTGTAGGGAGTAGGTTTGTGTTTGATTATAGGTCACTCTCAGGGGTTTCTGATTGAGTGGGAGTAGAGCAATGGTAGAAGAAAGTACACTAAGAATGGAGGAATTGAAAAGCACAAATGGTCAATTATGGTCCTATGGAAAGAAAGAGCAGGTAAAGAAATATTGTTGGTTGGTTGAAGATCAGCATGAAGGAACTGAAGAAGTAGATGTTGCATGTGTTGTTGAATAGGATGCTCTGGTATGTTTCTTGGATAAAGTAGAATCTTGTTTTATAGATTCTGTTGCCTCTTTCCATGCAGTTTGAAATAGAGTATTTTTCCATGGTAAGGTCTTTGGAGACTTTGGAAAGATTTATTTAGGGGCTGGTGTGCCTTGCCAAAGAATTGGCAAAGGGGAAGTGAAGCTGAAATTGCAAGTGGCCAACACATGGGTGTTGAAGGAGGTCATGCAGGTCCCAGTGTTGAAGATATGGCTAATTTCTTCAAAAAATTTGGGTGATGAGAGATGCACAAGAACTCTCACAGCAGATGCACTTGAATTAGCTAGTGGTAAGAAAGTAGATATCCTTTATCTATCTACTTATATTACTGATTCTTATTCTATTGCAGAGACGTGGCTTTGTAGGCTTGGTCACATGAGCAACAAGGAGATGCATGTTCTTAACAGGAAGTCAGATGTCTTTGACAGACTTAAGAACTAGAAAGCCTTGGTGTTTATGGAGGAGATGGCAGATAGAGATCAGTGGAGAAGGCTGAGTAACTCTGAGTAGAGCAGTTTGGATAGGGATTTGATTTAAAGAAAGCTCATGGGTAAAATGTCATCACTCACAGGTGAACACAGGTACCGACATCAGTTAGGAGGAACTGATGTCGAATAGACAGGTGTCGATGTCAGTTATGTGCAGACTAGAGCCAGTGGTGTCGAGCAGGGTAAGACTGATGTTGGTCAGGAGGACCGACATCGATGACAGTAAAACTAACGTCTGTCAGGAGGACTGATGTTGGTAGAAGGTAGACACCGATGTCAGTGGAGTCGGTAGTCAGGACAGGTGCATGGAATCGACGTCGGTCGGATGCAGACTGTGTGGTGACCAAGGTCGATCACTGTAATGGATTTTGGGCAGACAACAAACTGTCAAGGAGTCTCAAATGCCCATATGGAGGACTGAAAGTGGTAAGTAAGCCTCAAATTCATTGTTCCTCTTCTTTATACTCATTTCTTACTGCAGAGCAGGAAGGATCCAGGAAATAGTGGGAGCATGGCAGGAATATGATGCAAAACCAAATGGGAGATTTGGTAGGGTTTCTAGCCAGTATGAAAGCACTGAGACGAATGGATACCTTAGTTAAAGAATAGAGAGAATGGATACATGAGACAGAAGGCCAAGTCATATGGTCTTGAAGAAGCTTTAGGATAGTGGTATAGGTTTTGATAGGTGGATGACAAAGTAGGGCTTTATTCAATGTCAGTGTAACCATTGTGTTTGTCTTACCAGGTGGATGATGATTGCAACATTATCCTATTACTGTATGTGGATGGTATGCTAGCTAGCAGGTTCGGACATACAGGGTTTTGCTGAGCTAAGGGTAAGGTTAGTTCAGTGGCATGTCATGAGGAATTTGGAGCAGCCAAATTCTTTGGCATGAGAGACATGGAAGATCATAGGTTGATTTTGTCTCTAGTGGGAGCTGATGTGAATCAGGTGTTGGCGATGTTCAATACGGAGGATACAGAACTAGAGCACACCAAGGGCTGGACAGTTCAGTGTCTAAAATCACATGAGGTCTGGTATAGACCTGAGTTTGCCCAAGCAGTGGGTGTTGTCAGAGAGTTAGGAGCCAATTCAGGGAAGTGGGTTCTCAGGTATTTGAGAGGGACCAGCAACAAGGATTCATGCTATGCAGGGTCAGGACTTCACTACATGGGTTTGTAGGTTTAGATGTGGCAGGGTACTCGGATGACAGGGGGTGCACCACAAGTTGTGTGGTGGTTGGTCTTCAAGGTTGAGCTTGAAGAGGGATACAAGCCAAGAAATAGATTAGATGGGGTATAGGTATAGGTACAGTGTAGCTATTTATCTCCAAGTGGGAGATTATTAGGTTGTGGAGCTAAAAGTTTTACTGATGTAAATAGAGGAAGAGGTTGCTGAGTGTCATAGACACTGGTGTCGGTTAGGCCAACTGACGTCGGCAAGGTGCAGACAGAAGAGCAACTGACGTCGGTCAAAAGTCAGTCGGCATTGGTCACCTCTAGGCAGATAGGGACCGACATCGATCTCTTGTGCGGTTTAGAACTGCCAATTTCACAGACAGTTAGTTAACAAACTGAGTGTTTGGATGTTGAGGGCTAATTATAGTCTCGAGCTATGGATCTAATTATTGTAATTAGGTGTCTAATTATTGTTTGCATGAGATCTATATAATAGACTCATGGGCTATATTGTAATTTGTGCTAGTTTGAGATAATCAAAGTTAGCTCCTTCTATGTGTGAAGTGAGCAAGGGTGTTCCTCCTAGTTCCATAGTAGTGTCAAGTGTGGGTGCTAGTTTTGGAAAATCAGAAGGGTTCTTCAGGTGTGTAGGATCTTGGTCAGTAGGTGTGCAAGGCCACGTTTGGAAATCTGCACGGTAAGTAAGATCATTGATTTGCAAGTGTACGTGTGTGCATGGTCCAAGTTTGCAGGTGTGCAGAACTAGATTGATTTTCAGGTGTGCAAGATCAAAGAGGATAGCAACACAATAGGGAGCAGGATCAGGCATGATCTACTTGGAGTGCGGTGTGTACTAAGTTATTGAGCAAAGAGGAAGGTGAGGTAGATCCTTCCATAAGTAAGGTCTATTGAGTTGTAGGTTGTTGCAAGTTTAGGGGAGATCTACTTGAAGTATGATTGTGTACTTGGAGTGCGTGGAGCACTTGTGGAGTGCATGGAGCACTGGTGTACTGGCAGTAGTGGATACTGACTGGTTGGAGGTGAACACCAACTTTGTGTTTGAGTTGTGTGTTGGGACCATGAGAGAGAGCTTTGAGGAAAGAAGTACTGTACACTTGAGGTGTGGGAAGCCTCTGAGAGGTGTGAAGAAGTGGCATCTTCTTTATTGTATTCTTTTCTGGATGAGTATTAATACAAGTTGTGTATTGTCTCTCATATTCTGTGTTATTTTTGAATTCTAGTTACTTGTTGCTTTTGGTTAATTCTGCATATTAAGTTGCTTGTATTTGGTAATCAATTATGCTTCAATATTTCCCAACAATCATGTCATAGAAAATAATCTCTGCAATTATCAATAACCATAAGACTACCTTGTTAAGATATTCTCGCTTCTGATCATACAATATGCAATGTCCTAATCTTTCCTAATATTTATGAGGTAATAAGTATTATAGTTAATGTTCACGACATCATCTATTTGCACCTTAATAACATGTTAATAATTCCCATTGATCAAAATATAATTAAATATTTTTTTAATAATTTTTGTTAACAAATGTACAAGTTAACTATTAGAAAAAATTTCAATACACAAAAAATAATAAGTTTTGATTGGTGGAGAAGGTATAATTTAATCAAAGGTTAAATAAAAATGATTCTTTTAGTTACCCTTTCTAGACTAATAATGTTTAAGAAAATGAATTGAATTGATAGACTAATAATGTTTAAGAGCATGAATTGAATTGATAAAATAGGAGGGCTCGCTCTTTTTCATTAGTCTAAATAATTTTTTGAATATATAGATATATTAAATAAATAAATAAAAATATTAATATATTCTCTCCCATATAATAATACTATGTATATTCATTAAAAAATAGAATTAAAGAAGGTATTTGCAAGACTCAAAGAAATTTTACACTCGTGATGAAGGTAAATAGAATTTTAATATGTTTGAATGCCTATTAACATAATAAATATACTCACTACACATTTGACAAAAAAGTAAATGTATGCACACTACTACTTATTGCATTTTTTACTATAGATGGGAAGCCTCACAACTTTCCCCATTTAGCCATCGATCTTTCAAAGCTTTATTTTGCCCACGGGAGAGGACATTCTTCCACCTCAATTTTTTTTAAAAAAAATTTATTTTAATTAAATTTTAATGTATTTATTTTTTTAAAGTTAAGTTTATTAATTAATTAATTTTTATTTATTTTCATTTTAATCAAATTTACTAAAAAATAAGTTAATTTAATTTGTTTAAATTAGTTAATTATTATTATTTTTAAGAAAAATATTATTAATTCAATTTTTTTGCAGAACACTAAAATGATATGGGAGGATATTTTTACCCATAACTTTTGATCTATAGGTTTTTTTTGTGTGTCGTCTATGGCATCGAGAAACTAGTTCTATCTTAGTTGTCATGGCATAGATATGTCATGGTAGAAGTGCATCATTAAAAAAATTATCAATATTCTAGTGTTAGGGTTTGGATGCTTTTATAAAATATTGATTTTAGTACCTTTTTGATTTTGCCAATGAAATAACTTGTTCTGTTTGTTTTTTTGACAAGGTGTGAAAATGGAAAAGGTGCTTGGATCTTGGAAAAGAGAGGGAAAAGTGCATTTCAAAATTGAACTCACCCCAATTTTGGAGGGAAAATTGTTTCTTCACATGATTAATTTTTTATAAAAAGTCAAACAAAATCCATTAAAAGGACCACTTTATTTTGTATTCAAGGCGACATTAGAGGACAAGTTACTTTTTCTCCATTTCTTACTTTCCTAGCTAGGTGTTCATGTGGGCAATTCTCCTATGAATATTTTTTATGTATTTCAACATATTATGATCGACCCAAATAATGTTTTTCAAGAAATGTTTTGATCAATTTAACTTTTTGGATACTTATTTCATTTCATGCAGATGTATCTGGTATTTGTGTTAACCTTCTTCTTCTCTGAGTTACCCTTAGACTCTTGCATCATTTTTTTCATGGATGCATGCATACTAGTCAGGAAAAGGATTGATTTTATGTGTTTTATCTAATCAAATTCATCAAATTAATCTTCATTACAAAATAGGTTCACTTCTTTCTCTTTTCCCTTATATTTTTATCCTTTTTATCAATTTTTTATCTTAGTCTTAGTGTATAATCAAATTTATAATATGTTTTTACATGTTTCATTTTGATTATAAACTCTTGTTTTTTTTTTTTTTGTTTATGCATTGTTGAATGTATGCAATGAAGATATTTTAAATCAATTTTATTTCCTTTGCTAAATTTTAAACTACTAATTTTTGGGGTATTTTATGCATGCTTATTTTCCCTTATTGTGCACTCAAAACCTATAACGAAAAATCATAAAACATGTATTATCCCTCTCATTTTTGAAATTTAAAATTTAAACTAGTAGGCCTATTGAAATTGAATAATTTCACATTAACCAATTGGTTTATTTAGTATGTGATAACCTTGTGATATATACCTTGGGATTATTTTTGGTCTTCTTTCATGATATGTTGAATGGTTCCCATTCCACCTAAGTTGGTGTGCCAAATGACCCATCAAAAACTATACCAAATTATACACTACTGGCATGTTTTGATGTGTTTCTTCATGTTCCCCTTCTTCTCTCTCTTCTCTTTGTCTCCTTTGTTTCTATCTTCTCATATTTTTTTAATAATTGTGTTGCATCCACCCAAAAAATGTTCATTAGTTTATCCAAATACGTAGTGAATATACATTTTTAGTTATTTGTCGTGGGTCTATTAGGGTGCATTGATGTATTATGGTCCCATATTGTTCATGGGTCATCATTTTATATTAGTTTGTGTGCCAATAGGTTCCTAATTTTAACTCAAGTCATATATAAATATACATGTATCTAAGTGATTCTACAGATCTATAAATAATACAAAAGAGACTAACATTTATTAGTATAGTGATGTATTAAGCATAGTGATGTGGGAATTATTGCTCATCTCAATGATTGCAATAGAGACCAATCTAGAGAAATCATAATTAAGAGTAAGACCAACATTGTGGGTTTATTGACTTCCATGTTGGTTTCTATAATTCTTGGTATTATGAAGAGAAAGATTGTGTTGTTTAGTAAGGCAATTTTGTGCATTATTGTCAGATTCACGGCATTAACTTTAGTCACAGGCGCTTATGTGATGAATTCATTAAAGTAGATATTAATATTGAATATTTGAGGGAACCATAGATATTGATATTGAATATTGATTAGGTTTTATTATATATTTATATCTATTATATTCCACTTTATTTATGGTTGATGTTTCTTGCAGATTCTGCACACCTCCATGATTACAATTCACATTACTCATAGAGACTCCATGATATGGCCTTCTTTTGTGATAGTGGTTATATATAAGTAAATGAAAGTTACTATTTAAGTATATTTATTATGTTAATAGGAATTTTATAAAAATAATTGAGGATGGTTATTTACGGAAGATGATTATTTACATAAATTTCATTTATGATATGACTAGATCTTGTAGTTCATATGCCTATATTTGTGTATATGATTTATAGAGTTATCAATCTCTATTTTATTTCTCTAATGGATAGATGTGTTTTTATATGTTTATTTTATCTTTGGTTTTCTTTTGTATTGTGGCAGTGGGTTGTTTGTCTTTATTATTATTAACAAGGTTGATGTTGTTGTTAGAAAAATTAGTGTTGATATCCTTATAGATTTGATGGTTGATATAATAGATACAATCATCTTTAGAAAAGGTCACTAAAAACACTTATTTTAATTAATACGAAAGTCCTTAAAATTTACTAGATTAATCTCATTTATGTGAAAGATATGAATTGGTTTCCTTATGCAGTATTATTATACATGTTAATACATATGCATACCTAGTTATTTATGCATTATATGCATAATTGAGTCTAGGTCCAATGGGAATGAGATGGGTATGTTGGTGAATGAGATTAGAACATATTTTCCATTGGATTTTTCAACATTCTCATATCACTTCCATGTGACTAAAATTTTAATATGTTGGAGTTAGTTTTGAAATGGGAATCTTTGTTGAGATAATTTGAATGCAATTTAGAATTGAACCTAGGCCTCACTTATCTTTTGTCATGTGAATGGAGGATGTTAGTTGTTTTATATTATTATGGTATCTTTTGTTTGAATTAATTTGAATCTAGTTTTCATGTTTGATCTAAATAGGGATATCATTATTATTTTTTAAGTTATTATATCATTGAATTGGTCCAATTTGTATGAATTCTAAGAAAGATTGGTTACTTGACTTATCTTAAAACCAAAAGAGAATAGTTATACTTGTATATATTTTTTTGAATTATAAAAGTATAAACCAAAATTGATATGGTTGTGCATTATAGAATAAAGGCTCTAAAACCACTAAGTGATGTTATTTTATTTTAAAAACATTTAAATTATAGGGTTGAGTGGCAAGAGTGTTTTGGCTGAAATTTCTTAATTATTTGTCAAGAGCATGATTGTATGATCATTAGTCATGTGCATTGTAATGTTTGGTTCATAGTGTTTGTCATGGATTATTTGTAGATAGAGATGATTATTATTTAATTGTTTGGTTTCACTTGACTTTTTTGCATTTATGATGGTTACTAGTCCTTGTTATCACACATGATACTCTTATTCTCTCTCTATTTGACTTCTTTTATCTTTAACCCTTTTTAGGGGTAGGATTACTCCCATTTTAGAGGTGAATAGGGGGACCATAGGATATATGGTTAGAGGAAAATAACCTTTATGATGTTATCTCTATATATTCACTAAAATGAAAATTTAATGTTAAAATAATGTAGATATGACCACTCATTATGCATATTTAACCTATGCTCAATTCCACATTTCTAACCCACTATTCCTATACTTTTATGTGGATGACCGTCTATATTAATGAAAATGTAATACTAAATTTTCTTATTCCTCATTCCAAGCATACTAGACTCACTATTGGATTGATTCAAACTTCTAGTTTAGTTGTATTTGTTCCTTAGATCAAACCATTTATTTAAGACAATCTCATTCATTGGTAGTGTCTTCATCTGTTTCTTCCTCCTACCAATTAATGATGAATTTCCCAAATTAAAATTCATTAAAATGTATCATCCCATACATTTTACAATCCCACTTTGATAAAATATCATCCAATATATAAGCACATTTTCTACCCATTTGTTTACTAGATGGAAAGAGGATACCACTATTGAAAATTATGAAATTATCTAACTACACATTCAGAGGAAAGCACCTACTCTTCGCAATTATTACTCCATATAGTCCAAGTAGGTATAAGCTTGGTTTTAATAATATATCAAGGTCAAAATTCATTATTCAAGTATATAAGTAGACTAGGATTGCACCAACATATAAAATTTCACTAGTATTTCAAACACAACACCATAGCATGGGAGAATTAAATGTATTTTTATCCCTATTTAGACTACTAATATGTAGGTAGTGATAAACATATGGGGTTTTGAGGTTAAATACAAACCCTTGATAATATTATGGTTACTCCTCCATTTTATTGCATTTGTTCCTCTTTTTCATTGAGATAGTATTTCATGTGAATAAGAAGGCACAAGGTAGCTCCTAAAATGAAGCGAATGAATCTAATCATACACACAAGACCTACATGTGAAGGCACATCTAATAGAATTCACATGGAGAAATAAAAAACTAAGAGACATTGGTGTGACTTAAATATAATAGCGAAAGTGATCCTCATCTAAACAATGCAGCCTTATCACAAAATAATTTTAGAGTCATGTTGTTGTTTCACATCACAATCATACAACCCTATAGTTAGTTTCATAATTGCCATTATAATCTTTTAGATCTTAGATTCAGGTAGTTCATCCATTTCTTATTAATTTCACATTTTAGCATATTTATAAAAATAGAAAGTTTGAAATCAGTCATATGGATTTATTATATATTTAATCCATTCTTATTAACTCAATATTTTTTCATAATTAGATTAAAGCTCTCTTAATCTCTAATTTTAATAAAGCATATTGGTGAACCCATTTATTATTAAATATTTTAAAACACAACCATTCATGTTTTTATGGTTTATTTCCTTATTTTAAAAATTTCTAATTGTTGTATTATGGTTTCCAAATTGAATAAATTCTTTGTTAACAACAATGTTTTAAATTTATATTCCATATTCTATGTAATCTAAAAAAATTATTTCTACCTCTCTTGGTAGAAGTGATAGAATAAGTGGTATTCAAGTTAATCATACTTAAATTTATTTTGATAAGGCACATAAGATGGATACTAAAAAGGTTATATCAGAATCTTTAGATAATAATAAACAAGTTGAATATGTAGAAGTGCATGACAATATTTCAAAGCATGAGAAATATAGTCGTGATAACATTGAATCTCAAGACGAGCATAAATATTTAGTTCCAGCTAAAATTGATGAACAACCAGAGACTAATAAATAAAAACTTAATAAAAATGAACAAACAATTCATGAATAGCCTTAGGATTATCTAACATTGTGAAAACTCTTTTGGAAATAAAAAGTGAAGGCATTGCTCAATCCTATGAGATATCTATTGACATGGGTTCATTACCTATATTTGCATCACTAAATACAAATTTTATACCAACATCTATTATGGGGACAACCCAAAGGTTTTAGGAGATCAATCTGTCAATCTCTACTTAGTCACTTTTTACACTACCTTTGGTTAATCCACATTATATTCCTGATGTACAATTTCTTATGCATAACATTGCATCTCTATAATTTTAGGTGTTACATTTGGAACAAGGTGCTTATAAAACTAATTAGATCCTTAACTCATAGATGTTACTGCATACTCCATTGGCTACACATATTTCATCTTATCTTTTACCACCAAATTTAATGGCACCTAAGCTTACATTATATGATGGAAAAAGTTACCCCAAGAAACAATTGAGAGAATTTCACACAACATATTTGGACTATGCATGAAATGATAGGTTATTGACCAATTTATTTCGTAAGGATTATAGTCTAAGATGGTTTTATGATTTACCATATCTTCTAATTCATGCATTCAATCCTTTGGTAGTTTTTTCCTTGCACATTTCTCAATAACACAAGTGAACAAATTTCATATGTTTAGATAATTACTCAAATCAAACAATAATCTAAAGAGTTTATTGTATAAATTATGTATTATGCTATAACACCATGTTGTCCAAAATGATGAATCATATGGTAGATAAGGAATTTCAAGACATTCAAATAGAATTTACTTCTACCTATACAGGAATATATCATGTTTAATAAATTTATGATATTTACTTATTTATGTCACATAAATAATGAGATATAGGTTTGGTTTTTTCTAATGAATAATATAAAGTATGTAACTAACCTATTTTATAGTTATAATACAAAAAATATGAGCAATCCAGCATATAGGGTGAAAATAACTATTTTAAAATTAGATGACTTTAGAGAACTAAGTTATTTTTAAATTAGATGACTTTAGATAACTGGACACTTGCATCAGGCCAAGATAGTAATGTTGACACTATTGTCTATCCTAGCCATTAGTGTCAAAGGATCAAGTAAGTAGGTACAAGTTTAGAAATTATAAAGGTGGAAGATAAGTATATTTTAAGCATTCTAGACAAGATAGAAGACATGTGTTATCAAAATAAGACTAATTGGACTAAAATATAGGCCAAGGGGCATAAAATAGAGTAGATGGGAGACTTGTAAAAGTGATAAAGTTATTTAATTGAGAGGGATAGTGAAGTGCTAAGTTTTTTAAGTGTACAAAAGTGAGGTGATATATAATCATAAAATAATGTCTACAATTTATAAAATCAAAAGTTAAATTCACACCAAAAGGTGTGATTTTCAAGCACATATCCTATTCCTAGTCAAAGATAATACTCCATAGTTTGCCTCATAATAGAGTCGAGGTTCATTAGAGTGTGGTAGGCTAGTAGACTGGGATAAGAGATTTCAATTTTTTTTATAGTTCTGCCTACTTTCTCATACAAGTAATAATATTCACAATAGATTTTTGACCTTGTAAGGGGTCCGTAGGAATGGGGAACAGATTATGGGAAGGTAGGTCCATTTTATCTTTTCATGCATATAGCCTTCATCGGATGATATATGTAGTTCAATAGATAACCTAAATTTATGTGGTCAAGGCAAGTTCTCTAGAGTCTTTAATGTCAAAAACCTTCTTATTTTGTCAACTTAATTTGTGTCTTAATTATGATAAATATTTTATACCTTGGTACTGCCTACATTTCCCCATTTAACCATCAAGCTTTCAAAGCTTGATTTTGGATGACATTCTTCCACCCTACCTTTTTTTTAAGTTTTATTTTAATTAAATTTTAATGTATTTATTATTTTAAAGTTAAGTTTATTAATTAAAAAATATTATTTATTTTAATTTTAATCAAATTTATTAAAAAATAATTTAATTCAATTTGTTTAAATTAGATAATAATAATTATTTTATTAATATTTTTAATTTAAAAAATTATTAATTCAAATTTCCCGCTCAACTCTAAAATGACATGGGAGGATCTTTTCACCCATAAATTTTGATCTATAGGTTCATTTTATGTTTCATCTATGGTATTAGGAAGCTAGTTATATCTTGGTTGTCATGGCATAGATATGTCATGGTAGATGTGTACCATTAAAAAGTTGTCAATGTTTTAGTGTTAGGATTTGGATGCTTTTATAAATTATTGATTTTAGTGTCATTTTGCTTTTGCCAATGAAATAACTTGTTATGTTTGGTGTTCTGACAAGGTTTAAAAATGGAAAAGGTGCTTTGATCTTGGAAAACAGAGGGAAAAGTGCATTTAAAAATTGAACTCACCCTAATTTGGAGGGAAACTTGTTTCCTCACATGGATTGATTTTTTATAAAAAGTCAAACAAAATCCATTAAAAAGGATATGTTATTTTGTATTGTAGGAGACATTAGAGGACCATATACTTTTTTTCCTACATTTATTGCTTTCCTAGATAGGTGTTCATATGGGAAATTCTTGTATGAATATTTTCTATATATTTCAACATATTACGGTCAACCCAAATAATATTTTTTAAGCAAACATTTTATCAATCAAATGATATTGAGAGTTATTTAATTTAATGCATGTGTATATGTTGTTTGTGTTATTCTTGTTCATCTCTGAGTTAACCTTAGACTCTTGCATCACTTTTTTTCATGGATGCATGCATATTAGTTAGGCAAAGGATTGATTTTATGTGTTTTTATCTAATCAAATGAATCAGGGTCATCTTAATTGCAAAATAATCTCACTTGTTTTTCTTTTCATTTGTATTTATTATACTTTTTATTGATTTGTTATCTTAGGGTTAGCATATATTCAAATTTACAATATGTTTTTATATGTTTCATTTTGATTGTAAACTCTTATTTTTTTTTTGTTTATGCAATGTTGAATGTATGCAATGAACACATTGTAAATCAGTTGTATTTCTTTTGCTAAATATAAAAACACTAATTTTTGGGGTATTTTAGGCATGATTATTGTCCCTTTTTATTCTCTCAAAACCCACATTGACAAATCAAAAAACTTGTATTATCCCTCTCATTTGTTAAAGTTAAAATTTAAACTAGTAGGCCTATTGAAATTTGACAGTTTCACATTAACCAATTGCTTTATCCAGTATGTCATAACTTTATGATATAGACCTTGGGAAGATTTTTGGTATCCTTTAATGATGTTTTGAATGGTCCCCATCCTACCTAAGTTAGTGTGCCAAATGACCTATCAAAAACTATACCAAATTATACACTACTAACATATTTGGACATGTTTATTTACGTTCCCCTTTCTATCTTTCTTCTCTTTCTCTCATTTGTTTGTCTCTTCTCATATTTTATTATTATTTTTTTCATCCTCCCAAAAATATTCAATTAGTTTCTCCAAATACGTAGTGATTATATTTTTTTAGTTGTTTGTCTTGGGTCCATTTAGGTACATTGATGTATTGTGGTCATGTCTTGTTCAATTTTCATCATTTTATATTAGTTTATGAGCCAATATGGTCCTAATTTTAACTCAATTCATCTATAAATTTACATATATCTAAGTGATTTTATGGATCTATAAATAATATAAAAGAGACTAACATTATTGGCATAATGATGTATTAAGCATTTATAGGAATTCTAGAGAAATCAAGAAAGCATTTAGAGCATATGTATAAGCATAACACATTATCCTCCTAATAATAAATCCTCAAATGTGATCTGAAATATTAATTAAAAAATATTTTTTTAATCCTAATTAAATGTTTATATTATAATTTAATGGAAATCCATTTATTCATAATACAATAATATATAGCATCGAAGGAGATAGATATTAAATGTACCCATTTTGTAAATTTGATTAACTTTGTCACTTTTAATATAAAAAATTATCTCTATAAGTATGTATTCTATTGTTATATGGGAAAAGATATTTCATTTGGTTCATTTTAATTAGTGGAAATCAATATACTATATATAATTAGTATTTCAAAGTATCACTTTAAAATTTGTTTTACCTAATCAGTTGAGATTTGTATTCACCTAATCATTTATAAGAGTTATTGATGAAATTTGTATTCTATTTCATATGAACTAATAATCCATCTTTTTGGGTTAAGGAAATTAAAGCAGTATAAAATAATGTTTAAGAGAATGATTTGAATTGATAAAATTGAAGGGCTCACTCTTTTTCTTTCGCCTAGACTAATTTATGAATATTTAAATATATTAAATAAATAAATAAAAATCTTAATATACTTTCTCCCACATAATTCACACCTTCAACTAGATTCTTCTCATCCTCATACAGAGGCACACCTTCCTTTGAATTGAACTATTGGTAAATATCATGTTTTAGTGCAATCTAGACCACTTATAACATTTTTAGAACATGAAATAGTATATGATGTTTTTGATATACACTCTTTGTTTGTTAGAGCTTACATTGATCATCAAAATATATAAATTATCATGGTTGATAATGGCTCAAGTGTGAATATCTACACTATCACACTTCTCTCTCATTCTAGATATAGATATAAGGATATACTTCCTACAAAAAAATAATAAATGGATTTAATGGATATGTTAAAAGTTATATTTTTGAGATCACATTACTATGATAGGTTGGTCCAACATATGTGGCCACCATGTTTCTAATATTACCCAATGTAGGAGTCTTCACTATGTTGTTTGGGACATCCTTAAATTCATCACTTTCATATAGTACCTTCTATAATGCATATATGTTTTAAATATGTTTTTGCTCATGAAAATATAAAATTTCATGGTATTCCATATGAATACCCCTCCAACTCATAGTTATTATTCCTACACAAAAAATATCAGTTGAGCAACCTAATTTAATATTATTGTATATATTATTTCATAATTCCTAGGAGAAGTTAATTTATTTCATATTGTAATGGTTACCTCAAAAGTATCATACGTAGTTTAAAAGACTTATTGAAATTAAAGAGATAGGCCATTTATTAGCTTATATATTTATATTGGTTTCTCATTCAATTTGAATTATGAAGATAATTTTATCTTGCACTAAATATTTCTCATTGTCATTCCATTAATAAATTATCTAGCCTGATGGAAGTATCAGAGCCACAAATTAATAAGTCATTTTTTCATTCTTGTCTCATTTATTTAAGTTGTATGACCTACACACTTTTAATTCTAGTATAGTAATTTTATTGAGTATATAACTGACATTAGCAACACATTTTTTTAGGATGATGCCTGAAGCTAGTTGAAGGAGAATGTATAGGCATGTGTACTTTCTAAAAAGACTATAACTATTTTTTTTTTCATTTTGGTTGTTTAGAGTGATTTTTCTATCAATACTCTTTGTTTTTATAAAATTGGTAGGTTTTTTAGTTGTATAAAGTTATTTTTTTGTCTTTGACTACATCATCAGCCAGTCATCCATGTATTTCCTTCTTGATGATAAGAATTAGACCTGGATTAGATAAATTCAACTCTATTCTCTAGGAAAAGAAGTGAAAAACATAAACAAAAGCATGTTAGCCCCAAGTAGACTACTATGATCAATATTTCATCATATAACTTAGATGTCATGTCTTTAAAAGCTTTTGACTATAGTCTTAATTTCATTATTGTTCCTAAAAAAGTGTCATTAGAAGACATCATATACAAAATTGAAGATTTGATTAAGTTGATTTTGATTGATGTTGTAGAGGAAGTTAGATAGGAATGTGTGATCTCACTGTGTAGAACTTAACTTACTAAAGTGAATATGAGTAATGATGAATTATTATCAATTAAAAACCTGAGAAACAATAGTGATATTACTATCACTAGAGTGGACAAAGGAAATGCCACTGTAGTATTGAAAATGTTTGATTATGTAAATAAAATTACTAATCATTCAACCTTATCAAGCAGTTACATAAAACTTGACAAAGATTCTAGAAACAAGGTTATGAGGGAGGCCATACATGCTATTAAATGTTCTTCATTAAATAATATTATTAAAAAATGCTTGATTCCTAAATATAATGTGATTCATCGCATTTATTTTTTACCTAAAATACATAAACTTGGAACTCTGCTTTGACCTATTGTCAATACTATAAGTTCACCATTTTACAATCTAGCTAAGTTCTTTCTATTAAGCTCAAATCTTTCATTGGTGACACTGATTCATTTATCAAAGAATCAACCCACTTTGTTAATAAATTGAAAAAATTCTTAAAGTAGATTCCTAAGATGATTTGGTAGTTTTGATGTGGTCTAAATTTTTACAAAAATTTTGTTAAACAAAGTTTTTGATATCATTGGTAATCTTATAGATGGTGTAACTACAAATTTATTTAAAATTTTCCTTCAATAAACTTATTTTATATTTAAAGGTTCTATCTATGAACATGTTGATGGTGTGGTCATGGGTTCCTAGCTCTCATCAGTGGTTGCTAACATTTATGAGGAACATTTTGAAAATTTGGCTCTTAGGGCAAATCCATTAAAACCTAAATAGTGGAAATGCTTTGTTGATGACACTAATGTTAATTGGACACATGGTAGAAAGAACCTTGATATGTTTCTTGAGTTTCTAAATGGTCTATTTGACCACATTAAATTTACTATGGAGATTGAGGAGAATAATTAGACACCTTTTTTGGATGTGTTAATTACCAAGAATAAGAATGGTTCCTTTTCCCATAATATTTATCATAAGAATACCCACACTGATAGATACTTAAATGAGGATTCTAACCACCACCATGTGCAAATATTTGGGATTATTAATAATTTATTTACTTTTGCTACTCGAATATCTAATAACAAGTACCTTAATCAAGTGATTGAACACCTTTCAAAGGTAAATATTAAAAATGGTTATAATGAAGGACAAGTTAGACAAATAATTCACGGTGCACAAATAGGTCTTCATCGTAGACATGAATAAGATGATGAGACATGTGGTAAGGTTACTCTACCCTATATCAAAGGCATTATGGAAAAATTGGAAAAAATACTCAAAATAAAACATATTAAGGTTTCATTGTCTCTTCTAAATTTGATTGGGAATATGCTTAATAGGAACCAAAGACACATCTAAACCATTGTGTCATAATGGGGTTTATTATATTCTCTATAGTTGTGGGAAGGTTTATATTGGTGAAACTAGTCACTCTATCCAAATTCAGTTAAAATAACATTATGCCAACCTTTCACATAATTGCTTTCATAAGTCTGCCATAGTTAAACATTCAAATAATATGGGGCATCATATTTGTATTGATGAAATTAAGGTTATAGGTAAAAAAGACTACTATCTAAGATGAAGAATTGATGAATCAATTGAGATAAAAAATAACCCTAATAACTTAAACAAGGATGAAGGTTCGAGGCTTAACAATACTTGGAAACATGTTTTATGATTACTTAAAGATTAATCTTATGCCTCCTACCTTGGCTGACTCATTATGAACAACCCAGATAATATTTTTGAGGAAAACATCTTATCTTTCAAACATTGTGGAGACAATTTTAATCTAATGTGCATGTATATGGTGTTTGTGTTATTCTTCAACTCTGAGTTACCCTTAAACTCTTGAATCACTTTTTTTCATGGATATATGCATACTAGCTAGGAAAATGATTGATTTTATGTGTTCTATCTAATCAAATGAATAAAATTCATCTTCATTACAAAATAAGCTCACTTATTTCTCTTTTTCCTTGTATTTTTCTCCTTTTTATCGATTTGTTAGCTTAGGGTAGCGTATATTCATATTTTCAATATGTTTTCATATGTTTCATTTTGACTATAAACTCTTGTTTTTTTGTTTGTGAATTGTTGAATGTATGCAATGAACATATTTTAAATCAATTGTATTTCTTTTGCTAAATATAAAACTACCAATTTTGGGGATATTTTAGGCATGCTTGATGTCCCTTATTGTGTACTCAAAACTTTCATTGACAAATAAAAAGACTTGTATTATCCCTCTCATTTATTAAAATTGAAATTTAAACTAGTAGGTTTTTTGAAATTGAACAGTTTGACATTAACCATTTGGTTTATCCAGTATGTCATAGCCTTGTGATATAGACTTTGGGAAGATTTTTGGTCTTCTTTCATGAGATGTTGAATGGTCCCCTTGTGATTATATTTTTTAGTTGTTTGTGATGTATTGTGGTCCCATCTTATTCACTTTTCATATTTTATATTAGTTTGTGTGCCAATAGGATCCTAATTTTAACTCAAGTCATCTATAAATTTACATGTATCTAAGTGATTTTATGGATCTATAAATAATATAAAAGAGACTAACATTTATTGGCAATGTGATGTATTAAGCATTTATTAAAATTCTAGAGAAATCATGTGATCTGAAATATTAATTAAAAAATATATGTTTAATCCTAATTAAATGTTTATAAATATTTATATTACAATCTAATGGAAATCCATTTATTCATAATATAATAATATATAACGTGCAAGGAGATGGCTATTAAAGGTACCAATTTTGTAAATTTGATTAACTTTGTCACTTTTTATATATTAATATATCTTTTATAAGTATATATTTTATTTTTATATGGAAAAATATATTTGATTTGGTTCATTTTAAATAGTAAAAATCAATATACTTGATTATTATTTTTAAATAAGTAGCATTTCAAAATATGGATTTTTTTTTTCCACCTAAACAATTAAGATTTGTATTCAACCAATCATTTATAAGACTTATTATTGAAATTTGTATTTTATTTCATACGAACTAATAATCTAGTCTTTTGGGTTAAGGAAATTAAATTATTATAAAATAATGTTTAAGAGCATGAGTTGAATTGATAGAATGGGAGGGATCACTATTTTCCACTCTCTTTAATAGAATGGTATTATGTATATTCATTAAAAATAGAATTAAAGAAGGTATTTGTAAAACTCAAATAAAATATTACACTAGTGATGAAAATAAATAAGATTTTAAAATTCCAGCAAAGAATACAGTTCACCACCTTCACCAATTATTATTGTAAAACATCTATTAATATTAATATAATGAATATATTTAAATTATATATTCACCTTCCATAAACCTTTCTTCAACCTTACATAGTTGTGGGATCAAATAGGTCAAAGTATACCAATGTAAATGTCCTAACCTTGTCCTGTGCTAAAATATTCCAAAATAATTAACTTAACCTTGTCCTATGCAAACTTTTCCAAAGTAAATGGATTAACCTTGTTAGATGCCAAAATATGAAAAGTAAATGTCTCAACCTTAACATATATCAACTATTCTAGGTTGAGGGAAGGTTTGTAGAAGGTGAATCAGAACCAAAGGAATAGAGCCCTAGGGACAAACTTCAACAACTTTAGCAAGTGGCTATGCTTATTGTGAGAATCACCTTCCCTACCATATTAATTATTCATCTCAATGATCAAAATAAAGACCAATATGGAGCAGACCTTAAGAGTAACACCATTGCCTTCGATGTATTTTTAGTAGTCGACATTATAGGTTTATTAACTTCCATGTTGGCTGCGTTAATTCTTGGTATTATGATACATGTGGAAAATATTATGCCACTCAACAAGGAGTTTTGTGCATTGTTGTCAAATTCACTATATTAGCTTTATTAATAGGTGCTTATGTGATGTCTTCATAACATAGATATTGATATTAAATATTTGAGGGAACCTGCATAGATATTGATATCTATTATATTTCAATTTGTGTTGTTGATTTATTTTTATTACAATTCACATTACTCATAGAGACTCTATGGTGTGGCCTTATTTTGTGACAATTATCATATATTTTTTAGAGAATTTTAGCTTATATTCCAAGAAAGGAAGAACAAAGAAACTAGATACAGGTATGGTTGAAAAACATGGTTGGTTGTGTGTGTGTTAAATTAGATGATTTTAGAGGGATCCTCTTTGTCTTGGGAGGAACGACCTAAAAATAAGAAATCACTAAAGCAAATGGTTGGTAAGATAGATAGTTGGGTGGATTACCTAGTGCTAGCTATATCTCAGAAGCAAGAGCTTTTTTGGGGGCTGTCAATCCATGATTTTGAAATAATTAAGTTTAGAAATTGAAAGATAAAGTACTTGCATAAATTATATAAGATAATAAAATTAAATATAAGAAATGTTTGATAAATAAATTGACTAATTATAATAATAAGTGGGTCAATATTAATGCTAAATAGGCTGGGTGCGGTTCATAAAATAGGTTGATGTTCTATGATCAGGCTGAGGAAAATAAAGTTGGATTTAGTTGGGGGTAAGTGGGTAAAAATAGCTTGATGTTATTTTATGCCATAGTCATCATCGGTACTTAAGGTGACTGTTAGTGATTGAGGTAACCATCAATAGTTAGGGTAATCATCAATGGTTGGGATAAACCATCAGTATTTAGGGTGACCATTAGTGGTTACTATGGGTTGGGTCTGGGTAATAAAAGGTTGATTAACGAGGTTAAAAAATGAGATTTTGAGAGATTGGCTTGGGATAGGGTGATTTAAAACTATAAACAAAGTGACTAAATAATTGAAAATAGATACTTAGCTTACTAGTGGTTGATTGGATGAATGGTTGAGGTGGTGTACCTTGAAGCAATTCTAGTTGAGTAATGGTGCTTGGTTTTTTGTTGATGGATGGCAACACTTCAAATATCTATCATGATGGCTAGATCAATGGATCTATGGAAGCACACCTATAAAATTAACTCTGGATACAAAATCTCTTGATAGTTGTGGGTTCCTTTTCACATTCTGCTCCACTCTTATTATAAGGAAGGAGAGGTGTAACAAGATGTTAACAAAAGGTTTAACTTACTATCTAATTTTAACTTTGACATGCATGGGTGTGCACATGAATTAGAAAATTTAATTAGAAAAAATGAAAGTTAGAGTGATGTTCATGTTTAGTGGTTTAGACATTGGAAACCTAACCATCGGTGGTCTGGGTGACCATCGATGGTTAGGGTGACCATCAATGGTTGAGGGTCAAAGGTAAGTTGGGTTAAAAAGTGGGTTTAGCTAGTAAGTCAATCTAACTTGGGTTAGGTCTAATTTGTGGTTGATAAGCCAAGGCTAGGCCCAAAGGGGTCCTAAGATGGTCCATAGGAGGTGCAACACTCTAAACCATTATGCACAATTTTTTGGCATCTACATTTTGCTCCTTTTTGTTATGTAGTTTGTATCAACAAGCTGTAAAATATAAATGGATTGTAGGTCAAAATTTTGGTTTCCCCAAGCATGGGAGGAAGTGTTCCCCATCAAACCAAGAGTTAATAAGGTAAAATTAAATTGGGTATAGGTTTGATAAGTAGTGAAGGTGATGAGAAAAGGTGGCTGATAAGTTGGGCATTGAAGCACAAACACATGCACAAAGTGCAAAAAATGTGTGATAGCCAAGATTATGCATGTACTAGGTTACCATAGTAAAAATTAAGTTTGATATTAGAAGGACAAGTGATAGTTGGACCACAATGACCACATTTAGGCATGGTAGCTAGGAACACTCATAAATACAAGTCTCCTAGGAAAGGCCTATGTTTCCATGGGTATCCAAGGTAGGAAGTGATCTCAGGGAAACATAAACTTGTCTGGTGAAGTCATGGGTATCTAAGGTAGGAAGTGCTCTTGAGAAGACACAAGTTGGTTAGTATGCATAAGGTAGTACAAAGTAAAAAATTATTCAACATGGCAATTTTTGTCATTATAGTCAAAAGGACCAGGAAAGGGTCATCACAAAATGTGTGCTAGTTTTGGCCAAAAATGGCTAGCAATAAGGTGATGAGGTGGTTGTCAAGGTAGGAAGAGAATGAAATATCTATGGGTGGGCACGTGATGTTGGTTGTGTGCCAAAATTTTGAAAATTTGTTAGTGTGGTAGGTGAAAACAAATCCTAATTTCTTGACCACGATGGTTAGGGCTCCTTGGGTCGACCATCAGTGGTCACCCTAACCGTTGATGGTCAAGTTAAAAACCTAAAAGTGTATAAACAAAAGTGTTGAGTAAGTTAATTAAACTCATTTTATTGTTTTGAATTTTTATAGTGAGAGTTTGGTATTTTTTGGTATTTTGTGCAAGAGTGATACTGGTGACTACTAGTGGGTGGGTTGTTGACTTGGATTCACTGAGTGAACTAAGTGGAATAGAGTGTTGGAGAGTGATCAAGCCAGGATGTAGGGATGATGAGAATGTAGCTAGGTAGTGGGTCCTAGGATTCCTCCTTGATGATGATTGAGGAATGAGGTAAGGGATGTTATTCAAATTGGTAGATTAGTTTGATTTTGAAAATGTATTAAATTTGATTTATTTTTTATTGGTTTATTTGGTGGGTTTATGGTTAAATTTATTGGTAAATGTGAAGTTTGAAGGGTAGGGTATGTTAAGGGAGGGATGAATAAGTACTAGGTAAGTGTGTTTTAGGTTAGAATGATGTTTTGGGTGGGTTTTGGGTAGGTGGGGTTTGGTAAATTTCCTCTAATGATCATGTACAGTGATTATCAGTGGTCATCTCAACTATCAATGATAAATGACTGTTAGTAGAATGGGGGTCTAACCATCGATGGTCACCATGACCATCGATCGTCAACTAACCTTTATTTTGTTATTTAAAAAAAGGGTTTTAAGGATTAGATTTTTTAGGTGATGTTTAAAAATCTAGGTTAAGGTTAATGTTGTATTATGAATAGGTAAGGTCAAGTTAAGAAGGCATGGGAAATAGGTAAATGCCAAAGGGTGATAAGTAGTTATTGATATTTGTGCTAGGGTTTATTTTAGGCAAAATGGGTGATTATTTAGGCTCTAAATATGATAGGTTAAATGCTTATGATTTTAATAGAGGGTGAGGTAGGTGTGATAGTAAAAGTTCATAGGCTAAAATAGTATAGATAACTTAGTGTATTTACTTTTGAACATTGTAGGCATGAGATCAAATCCAAATGTGGGATTGGGTACTTTGGATTTTTACATAGATTCATTAGGGTATGATGGTTGTTACTTGGGCTCACATAGAAGAGTTAGGCCTTGGTACCATGATGCATTACCATCATATGCCACAGGATGTCGTTATGACCATGAAACTCATTGAGAGATGGGATCCTCCTATTATCGATAGGTGAGATGATGATATTACCTGAGGATGTACATAAGATTACACTTATACCCATTAGGGTGATCCAATTTACCATATTAAGAGAGAGGATTAGGATGAGTTCTTGGAGCTACTGTATGTAGATGATCATGAACGAGAAAGGTGGCATGCTAAAGGTTTTAGTTACACTCCACTATATCTGAGGGATATATATGATAAGGTTGATGATCATGATTTACTGTACCTAATTTAAGCAATGGGAGGTTTGTATATCTACTATTGGGGTATTGGTTGATATGTTATTGGGTTACATAGTGTTTAGTTGGGTGCCTATGCTTTTAGTCTAGATATATAGGGAGTTGTGGGGTTTCATAGCTCACAAGAGATATGATATTAATATCAGATTTGGTATACACTATTGGGTGTATGAGCACATCCAAGTACTAAGGCTGATGGGACTATCATGGGAGGGGTATGCCTAGATGGATTATAGAGTCAGGTTCATATGGTTGAGAGCCAATTTTGCCCTCTTAAGAGTAGGTGGAAATGTGCACAATACTAATTGGTTCAGAGATGCCTTAGATGCCTTGGTATTTGGTGATGTGTTTTGGGTACCCTACATCAATTTTTTTGGAGTGGGTTGGATATAGGAGACATACATTATCCCTATAGAGTTATAAGTGGATCTTTGGTAGGAGGGATAGTGAGATAGAGCTCATCCCATTTGATAGGGTGCGGTAAAATTTTGGCCTAGTACATGGTATCATGGGTCCATTCCTAAGGTTTAGGTAGGAAGATGCATAGATGATACTTCTTAAGCCATGGCCTATATAGGTTTTTCTTGATCATGATGAATTTATTGATAGGGCTAAGATAGATGATGAAAGCTCTGTGGGTGGGTACCCAGTATGGTACCAGACACTCTATACTATAACTAATTTTGGGTGTGATTACAATGGTAGGAAGCCAATGGATGTCAACCTAGATGGTAGAGGTTAGTGAACATAGGTACATGGGGATATCCCATATGTATAGATAGTGATTGTTAAGAGATACCAGTTTTGAGTGACACTAGCCATGATATAGGCTACCCTGATAACACTATAGGGTCAGTTGGTAGTGGCATAGGGTCAAGTGGGATATAGTAATAGGAGAGAGGGACCAAGATAGAGCTACATTAGCCTTGGTTACCTAAGAGAGAGACTCCTTAAGATAGACTAGAGGAGGAGCTTTAACACCTTCAAGACTACTAAGCACTATCCCCAAGACACAGTATCTAACCATAGTGAAGGAGATATGTTACTAATAGGCCATAGTCCTAAGACATTATCTTGATGAGCCCTAATAGGTTGAATATATATCTAGTTTTATAGGTGGTGATAACATGGTGAAACCAAGTCAGTGGGTTATTACTATAGGTGGATAGGTAGATACTTTGGGAGGATAAGCACTAGGAGGAAGTGTTACCCCAGGAGATAGTGGTTCCTTAGGGGCATATTTATGATGTGATTATGGGATATTATATTGTGTTGTGTATCAATTTGTTAGTGACCTATGAGTTGATATGATGAGATGTATATTTTGAGAGAGAGATATGTATATTTTTGTATATAATATGATGTTATTAATGGCAAACTTAGGATTTATAGATATGTTCCTTGTATATTGCTTATGATTCATGGTTTTCTTTGATGTTTATGATGTGATGTTCATATTAATCATTCATGATGTTATATTTATTGTGGTTGTGATACGGATATGGTTGGGATCATAATGGCATTGATATGGATTCATCTTAGCTAGGTCTATAATGAGATGCCTTTTGTTTATGTTCATGATGATGTTTATGGAAATGGTGTTGATGATGATGTATATGCTTCCTTATTGCGACATGTGGTGAAAAAAGGTTTATTTGATCATTTTTTTTATGGATGTAATGTTTTTGATATGATGTGATATGGTTATGATTATGTTTATGGACATGGTTTATGCTGATGATGTTGACTTTTGTGGATGATATGATGTGATGTGGTTATTATTATGGAAATTTTGGTTAGGATAGAACACATAAAGTAAGTTTAATAAAAAAACTAGATGTGAAAAAGATAATATAATTAAGAAATAAATGCCTATGTGAATATGTCATCTAGTTATGAGACGAGAAGAAGAGGGCATGATGCTTATTCTTTGGCAAGGACTAAAATAAAACTGAAGTTGGAGTGGCTTAAGGAACATAATCCCTTCAAATTTTTTTCATTAACATTCATTAGTTTCTTAGAAAGGTATCTTGATCACATGATGTCAAGTTAGCTCAAAAATCCCTTGATTTATAATGTATAAAGAGGAGATGGATGAAAATGGAAGCTTATTGAAAGACTAGCATGCCTATTCTAGAGATTACCAAAGAGTTAGTATAAACCATCGTATGTTGTATAAGGTGTATATTGATCGATGTGAAATCCTACTCATGAGAGCCAATTGTGGATTTCAAAATTATTACACCTATGAGAGCTGATTGTGGCTTTCAAAATTCTTTTGATTTTTTAGGTGCTTGATAATGGGTCTCTTACTTATTTTTTTGTTGCTTGAGGGTGTTAGGGAAGCTGGTCAATGTGGGAAGCTTCAAATAAATTTATATTCTATGACAAATTATTTACTCAACCATATTTAAAGGGAGTGTTATAATTTTGTGTGCTTTGATTAATGACTTTGATAGCTATCCTTTAAGGGAGAAGTCTACCTTATTTTGAGTAATTTTGATATGTTTCCAACAACTATCCTTCAAGGGAGCAGTCTATGAATTCTAAGAATGACCCATGATTGTTTTTGGTTGACTTTGATTTTTTTTGTTTGATTTTGTTAGTCATAGACTTGATTATATAGGTTTAAGGGCTCACCCTTATGAAGGCAAAACTAAAAAAGTACAATAATGTTGATTGGGTGTAAAGTGGTTTAGGTGACAACAATCATGGGAATCTTCACTAAGAAAGGGGAATAAAGTACCATGAGAATCATGCCATGGGTAGGGCCATGGTACATATTATTAAAGATTAAGCTATGATTATGATATATAATCACATGATTCAATTTCAATCAGGTTCCCCTAAGATAGGGAGTTGAATGTGGTTTGAAAGCAAGGGATGAACTTAAGTTAGACAAAAGTTAAATTTCATCCTTTTTAATAAAAGATTTGACATGGATGTGAAGCATTAAGGGGCTCAAGCTCTAGGTTTGTCTCAAGAAAGGATAAATATTAAGCTCCTAATCCATACTTGTGGATTATGATATAAGGTCTAAGACAATTGAAAGCAAACTTTCCCCACTTGCTTTTCTCCATATTGGTGACATGTTGATTTTCTTTTAGAATGAGGTCTCTGATATTTAATTCTCACACTTTAAGGTGTTTTTTATAATCACATTTGATTCATTATTGATATACATGAAGATGGCTAAGGGAGGATAAATGACACTCATCAATTAGCTCAAGATGGGATAAATGGTGTTGACAATAATCATCTTCATAAATGAGATCTTTCAAAGATATGCGAAGAGATGAGATTTGGAATTTGAGAGGTAAGATAACATCCACTCTAAACACAAGAGAGAATGGGGTAGCACCCATAGGGGTTTGGATGCTAGTATGATATTCCCATAAGGTGAAGGAGATATGCAAATGCTAATCCTGACCAAATGCATTGATCATTATAGTGATCATGTTGTTGAGGGTTTTGTTAGAGGCCTCAACCTGTCCATTTACTTGTGGATGATAGGGTAATGAGAAACTCAACTTGATGTCGAATACCTCACAAATACCTTGGACTTGTTTATTTTTTAAATATTTTCCATTATTGATGATGATTTTATGAGGAACATCAAAATGGAAGATGATGTGATGATTGATGAAATTGACAATCTTTTCAACTTTGGTTGAGACTAAAGAAATAGCCTCTACCCATTTGGTAAAATAGTTTGTTTTAGTGATAATAGAATGGTGTCTCTATGAAAAATGGGGGTTAATTTCACTAATAAGGTCCAAACCTCATTGTGAGAAGGGATAAAAATCTATAGATGCACAAATATTATAGATAGGTGTGTGATGTAAATTGGCATATTTTTGACACTTAACACACTTTTTCACATAATCATAGTAGTCTTGGTTAAGGGTAGGCTAGTAATAACCAAGGTTAAGGATGCATTTAGTGATGGCTAGGCCACTAAATTTTCTCCCACATATCCGATCATTTATTTCCTTGATAGCATGAGAGGCTTTTTGATTGCATAGGAAATAGAAAAAGAGACCATAAAAGCTAAATTTATAAAGAAATCCCCTCATAATGGTATAAAGTGAGGTAGTCTAGATAAATGATCTTTGAGCATTCCTTGAAAGGCTAGAAGGAATGATGTCAAGGTTAAGATAGTCAAAGGTATGTTGATGCCAAAGATGAAGTTGGGTTTCCTCCACATTGAAGATGGTGGGAGATTTGAGTTTGACATAAAAAGGTTGGGTAAGTTTATGGATAATGATAGATAGCTTAGAATTAAAGGGTGAAAATAGGATATGAGAGGAGAAGGAAGCCATGGTATAGGCAAACTTGTTGATAGATCATGGGGTGTTTAAATGATGTTAAGAGTTTTTCAACTAGTTATTTGTATTATTACAAAACATCATTCTTACACTGGTAAGTGTCATTGATTTGGTTGACCACTAGTTGAGAGTCACCAAATATGTTGATCATTTTGATTCCTAAGGCTAACATAGTTTGAAGGCCTATCACTAGGGATTTGTGCTCAACCATATTATTGGTACATTCAAAATATAGCATAAATGATAAAGGGAGAGGTTCATCATGAAGGGGGATAAGTATGATGTTGTCTCCCCCACCATATTGACACTTTAATCTATAAAATAACATGGTCACATGATAGGTGAATTTTGCCTAAGAGAGGGTCATGATGGACTCATCAAGAAACTCAAGAGGAGGAGGTTGATTATTTGCTAATAGTACTTTAGCAAATTGGTTGGTAATGAATTTCCATTGAATTGAATTATACTAAACAAAATCAAGGTCAAACTTAGCTAAAATCATGAGACACTTGGTCATACATTGGTTTTGGTATGGCTTGGAGTGTATATACTTGAGTGGGTCGATATTGGTTATGACATAGGTCTTATGGTTGAGAAGGTAGTGGGCAAAGTTTGGTGGTCATGAAGAGTAAATCTAAGAAATTTTTTTTGGTATAGGTGTATTGAGTTTCATATTTGATAAGCATGTGATTGATGTAGTAGATGGCTTGCTCTTTTTTTTTTTCATCCTGATGAGTAAGAATTTCCCATAGGGAGTGATCAGTGGTGGAGATATAAAGGTAAAAAGGTTGATCATCCTTGGGAGGGGTGAGGATAGGTGGAGATAAGAGGTACCTTTTGAGTGAATCAAAGGCCTTTTGACAGTCATCATTCCACTTTAAAGAGACATCCTTTTTCAAGAGGTGATGAAAGGGTTGACATCAATTTGAGAGATGAGAGATAAAGCATTGAATAAATTGGATCTTTCCTTAAAAAAGATAAATTTACTTGAGGTTGATTAGAGAAGCATGTCAAGGATTGATTTTATTTTTGTAGGATCAAATTTGATTCTCCAAATGGAAATAATAAATCCAAGTATTTTTCCTGACAAGACCCCAAAAATGCATTTCTTGGGGTTAAGGAAGACATGATAATGGATGAGTCACTCAAAAATAATCTTGAGAATGGCCAAATGATCCTTATGATATTTGGATATCCCAATAAGGTCATCCACATAGTATTCTACAATTTTGTGGATAAGGTCATGGAGGATATAGGTCATAACACATTGGTAGGCTACGCCAACTTTCTTTAGTCCAAAAGGCATGACCCTATATCAGAAGGTCCCTCATGGGGTGATAAATGCGATTTTATGTTGATCTTTGAGGGAAATTAGGATCTTATTGTAACTTAAGAATCTATCCATAATAGATAACATCTCATGGATAGATATAAGGTCAACTAGCTATTCAATTCTTGGTAGAGGAAAGTCATATTTTGGGCAAGCAAGGTTGAGGTCATGAAAGTCCACACAAATGCATAGTCCCCCTATGGCTTTGGCGATAGGAAAAATGTTAGAGACTCATTAGGGATAGTCAATGGGTTGAATGAAATTGATAGATAGGAGATGCTAAATATCTTATTTGATGAGAAGGGATATGCAAGGGTGCATTCATTAAAGTTTCTATCTAATGGGTTTAGCATCATGGTTTGTAACTATATTTTGGGTAGCTATGGAGGGGTGAATTCCTGGCATGTCACTATAAGACCAAACAAATGCTATTTTACAGTCATGTAGGAAGGAGGGGAAGTATATAAGCTCTTTAAAATCCAATGATTGGATAATTTTGACAATGTAAGAGTTATCCAGAGTGCCCAAGTTTATATCCATGGTGGATTCATTCAACATGGTTGAAGTCTCTAGAGGTAAGGATTTGTGGATGGAGTAATATGGTACACCAAAATAGGTGAGAATAGAATCATCATCTTAACATCAAATTGTATTAATGGTAGGAGAGTTATCTCCTATCATCTTAGGATGGTTCATAGGGATGGTTACAGTCACCCCTTCCTTTTGATAGGTTAGGGGTTTGAGGTTAATCATGTTGATGAAAAAAATGGTAGGTGGGATGATGTCATCATCCTCATACTCAATTAGAGAAGATGTTGGTGAGGAGGGAATGTCTTCCTCAATAATCGTGGTGGTAGGTACTTTGGATTTTTTCATGGGTAGAATGAAACCAAGGCCATGTTTCTTATGAGGCTTTCTAGTCTCAATTGAAATAAACTCATGCAAGCCATGGTCATATCATCCAAGACCAAATCCATTCCAGGCACACCTATGGAGGCATGTCTTTGGAAACTTAGGTTTATCCAAGTATGAGAAACTAGAGGTGAATGGTCGAGGTGAAAAGGATGTAGCCAAAGTGTTAAGGGGTTTATCAAGTCCACCATAAATGAAATGGGTTTGATAGTTTGAAGGTCCAAGGAGAATAATAGCTCTAATATTGGGGTCATACCTGAGCTGGTTGTTAATATTCCCATATTCATGGGGAGTAGGGAAGGCATCAAGTTTAAGAGGTGATATTCCCCAAGTGAAAGACATTAGAATGTTGATTCTAAATGGTCTATGGTGGGGATTTGATCTGATGGGATTGATGAGCTAGTAGATGCCTCATTGGTAGAAAAAGATTTGACTTCATTTTTTATGGTTGAGGGTTTGTATTTGGCTAATGAGGGTGTGTTAGATGGAGGTAGGAGGATGTCATTGGGTCAATAAGTAATTTTATATGATGAAAAGGGACTTGGGTCAACTTGTATAATAACAACCCAACCTTCATGCTCAACTTTGATGTAACAATGAAGAGTAGAAGTACACAACCCATGGAATAGATCAAAGGTTGTCCTAATAAAAACATTATATTAAAATTTTCCTTCCACTACATAAAAGAGCTCTAGGAGCATGCAACGGTCCTAAATGGATATGAAGGACACCAATTCCCAAATTAGTGGCCATGGTGTCATTAAATTTTGAAGGATGGCATAGGTTTTAAACATGACATTATTTGGTAGTTTAAGTTGATCATAGGCCTAGGAAGAAATGATGTTAATATTGGCTCTTCCATTAATCATAACCTATTTGTTATGGGTTTGGATGATGTATGTAGTGATGAAAAGAGGAGGATTGGGATCATTAGGATGGATAAAAAGCTATTTTTGAGTCCTTAAAGGTGACAAGGTTGGAAATTTGGAGAGCCTCAACAAAGGCTACTAGAGGTTGAGGGTCTTTAGGCTGGACCTATATTGATTATAATTCCTCTATCATTACTCAATGATGATGAGGAGAGGTAGAGCTCAACTCATATAGGCTCATCTTTACCAAGGTTTGGTGAAGTTGTTTGAGAACCACTCTTCTGATTGATTTAGAGGGGTTAGATTGAGAGGTACTTAAGATAGATACCTTGGGTTTGGTTGAAGGAAAATGTGCTTAAATTTGACTTAGTTTGGAGGTGGAAGATGTGTATGTCCATGGGATGGATACTTTAGCCTTCCCCTTATCCTTTTTTTGAGTGTGTGATCATGTGCCACACAGATAGTATGGATAGAGGGAAGAGTTGGGGTAAGAGGTTGGTTTGGTTCCCTATCACTCTGAGGTGAGGCTGGGGGAGTAGGTAGGCATTAGGTAGTGGTTATTGTTTATTGGATTGGTAACAAGCTCATGGGAGGTTCATCTATTATTATATATTCCTCATCATAGAGCCAATGGATTATGGTTTGGAGAGATTTGTAATTCTCCTTGTCATGATCAAGTATTTTATGATAGGAGCATATTTGGTGGTCATTATATCAGACTAGTTTTGGACCAAGAGGGTCAAATGGTCTGATAGGAGGTAAGTTCAAGCAAGAGGCTTATAGTAACATTTTGAAACTAGTTGAGTAAGACTCAGCTAAAGGTGGTGAGGGTTTATAAGTTTTGGCTTTAGTTGGTGAGATGGAAGTATTTTTAGAAATAGGCTTGGTGGTAGATGTCTTGGGTAAGGTGGTGTTCTTTATTGAGGATTTTAGTTTAGGTAAGGAAGTTTATATGTTGGATGTAGAATATGTCAAGGTAGTTAAATTAGTTATTAATGGCTTGGTGTAGATGGGTGTGTCAAAAAACAAAAGTGATGGCATAACCAATAATAATATTTGGGTTTTGGTTAAGATAGTTGGCTTCCTAATTAAAGTAGAGGGATGAGGCCCTAAGATAGAGGGCAATGTTAAGGTACGTAGAACTCTAGCTTTCTAGACTTTTGGTGGATTTACCTCCTTAGTTGATTTGGTTTGGTGTTTGGTTGGTGGGTCTGGTGAGGCTACCTCTGGTTTTAAAGATGGGTGATTAAGGATATGCATAGGGAGGATGCCAAGGTTTTTGGTTGGTTTGGTTAAAGTGATAGAGGGTGATTTGGTCATTTTGGATTGGGTTGATTTGGGTGGTTGAGAGATGGTTAGGTTTGTTGTGATGTCCCCAACCAGTAGGGACTATTGAAACTCAAATAGCTCTGATATATAGCATTAAAAGCTCTGATACCACTGTGGTGTCCCTTACTTAGGGCCTCTCTTATCTGCATAAAAGCTCTGATACCAATGCGATATCCCCTCCAAAATAGGAAATATAGAAACATAAAAAAACTTTGAACAAGATATAACTTCGGTTGAATAAATTTAGAATGATCACAATAATATAGTCTCTGAATAGAAAATTACAAATCTTATCACTTGTCCTTTTAAACTATTACAATTGTAGTCCTTTCTCATGCATATAAATATGAAATACAGTCTTAAAAACCCTGGCTTATCAAAAACTGGAAGTGAAAATTGAATTTTGGAAGGTCTCGGCCCTTCTGTGTCGACACACAGTCGCCGTCATCGGTCGATATCTCACCGATGTCGGTCTCTGTCAGTCGGCTTCCTGCCGACGTCGGTCTTCAGTCGACCGATGTTGGTCACTGAAAACCCTCTGTCTACCGAGGTCGGTTCCTGAGCTGATCAGTATGGATCTATATGGATTTGTACGGCCACCAATTAAGCACAACTTCCCTGTTTTCAACCCCTGATCTGAAATATACGTTTCTAGCATAGACGATCTCTAGCTGTATAATTTATTGAATCAAAACAAGAATAAATAAATACCTGGAATATATGTAATAACTTCTGTGTGAAGTTATCTCTCAAACCTGAAATTTTGTGATAACTTCTAGATGAAGCTATCTCACACTTTGGCAATAGATCAGCTGATATTCCACAGCCTCTTAATTGCACACACTAAAGAGGGAACGTTCTCCAATGCAAATGGAATGCTTGAACCCTAGGCTCAGTCTTCACAGAAGAAATTCTCAAAATCAATATCAATAATCAATGGCATAATCCATAATGGCCTCCATGTGAAACCCTTATACCCTCAAAAGATATGCTTGCCCTAATTAGGGTTTCTTAAATTAGCATTAGGGTTTCTAATTTAAAATTAGACCAAATAATTAATAATTGATAATTAATTATTAATGAGACCAAATAATTAATATTTGATTAAATCAATCAAATATTAATATCTCCCTCAATATACGTCGGATCCTCAAACCGATCGAAGCAGGTGAATCAGGGAGTGATTCCGCACATGACCATACCAAAATAAAGGTGCTCTGCTGCATGTCAAATATCCCTAAACAATAGGAGAATCAAGCAAACATGTCTGAAAGACCCTGAATGAAAACCAAATGTAGAAATTCTACGAATCAAAGTCAAGCCAAGCTCCATTATGACCCTCTATCCATCTTATTAGCCTACGAAGGTCGTATAATAGGCTAATCATCAAGTCTATCAATGTCCACGAAAAAGGAGACATGACAATCCGCCCCTCCTGAAATTGCTTGTCCCCAAGCAATCTCAGAACAATGAACCACTCAATCCTCCTGGATCCCAAATGTAGTTATGCCCTACACTGCTGTGAATCAATGTGAGTACCTACAATATCATCATAAGTAAAACAAAGAGGAACCCATAATCAAATCAGTGAACACAACTCAACCAATCTCTAAAATCACAATTGCCCTGGATGTGTCGATACTGTAGGCTATGTAATTGGCGACTACAAATTCCATCTACAAAAGATGGTGTTAATCCATCCCATAACTGATCCCTCTGTAACGGTGGCACAACCAACTGTACCATACTGTCAAATGTGTGAGAAGAATCAATCTGGAGACTCGACTCCACTGGTATCCCAAACTCCTTAGAATCAGAAACTCCCAAGTCCTGAATATGTGTGTGAGCCTCAACCACATGCTCCTCATAAGTAGCTATAGAAACATACTCATCACCAACACTCAGTGTACTAACATCTAAGTACACCTCCACACTCTGAATGCAAGCATCAGACTCATCCTCACTATCTAACTCCTGAGTTAAACTCACCTTAAGACAAAGCTCATCCACAACATCCTCAACTACTCCTACCTGTGAAGATAACGCAGATAAATCATTACCTGAAGATGTGTTAATATCTCCTTGTACTGGATCAGCATGACTGTCAAACTCATCATGCAAGTGGCTGCATGTCATAGGAAAAGCACTACGATCCTTGGGCCTATTAATTAAATTCTTTAACCACATACAAGCTCTAGGTGAGACATTTCTCCCTTTTGTCCAGACATACCATAAATCTTCTGCCAAAAGTTTAGAAATTTTATCCTCCTCCTCAAACAAGATTGTGAACATGATAGAGTGCATTGATGCCAATATATTGCTAGAATGAAACTCATCTAAAATATTCCAAAATATTTTAAACATCATGCGAATTTCAACAATACAACCTACTAACATCATAATGTTTTCAAACCCATACCTTGCAAATGTTTCAAGTAATCTTGCCCTCCTTGAGAAATGAGGGTCTCTAATGTTATCCAACTTTTCGGAGCTTTTTACCATGGCATAAAGTACCTCTCTCATAATTTGATCATCATAAAAATCAAAGCCAGCTATGATCTTCATGATTTCACTAATGCAAGAGAGGGCTGCAAGTCTTACCACCTCATCATGATGTCTCAATAATCGGGGCTTCACCAATGAATTGAATGCTGGAGATAACACTCTTTGCATATCATAAGTATTTGATTGCTCCACCTTGCTCAAATCAGTCTCTAACTCCTCCAAAGTTTTTAGAATGTCATCTGCTTGCTGGAATGGATTATCTAGCTTCTTCTTCGCATTGTGCATTCTTTCTTCCAAATCTTTGACATATGTTAAATCCATACTGATACCCAAGCTACCCAACAGGATGGCAAGACATTGGCTCTGATACCACTGTGATGTCCCCAACCAGTAGGGACTATTGAAACTCAAATAGCTCTGATACCACTGTGGTGTCCCTTACTTAGGGCCTCTCTTATCTGCACAAAAGCTCTGATACCACTGTGATATCCCCTCCAAAATAGGAAATATAGCAACACAAAAAAACTTTGAACAAGATATAACTTCAGTTGAATAAATTCAGAATGATCACAATAATATAGTCTCTGAATAGCAAATTATAAATCTTATCACTTGTCCTTTTAAACTATTACAATTACAGTCCTTTCTCATGCATATAAATATGAAATACAATCTTAAAAACCCTGGCTTATCAAATATTGGAAGTGAAAATTGAATTCTGGAAGGTCTCAGCCCTTCTGTGTCGACACACAGTCACCGTCGTCGGTCGATATCTCACCGACGTCGGTCTCTGTCGGTCGGCTTTCTGCCGACATCGGTCTTCAGTCAACCGATGTCGGTCACTGAAAACCCTCTGTCTACCGAGGTCAGTTCCTGAGCTGATCAGTACGGATCTGTATGGATTTGTACGACCGCCAATTAATCACAACTTCCCTATTTTCAACCCCTGATCTGAAATATACGTTTCTAGCATAGACGATCTCTAGCTGTATAATTTATTGAATCAAAACAAGAATAAATAAATACATGGAATATCTGTAATAACTTCTATGTGAAGTTATCTCTCAAACCTAAAATTTTGTGATAACTTCTGGATGAAGCTATCTCACACTTTGGCAATAGATCAGCTGATATTCCATAGCCTCTTAATTACACACACTAAAGAGGGAACGTTCTCCAATGCAAATGGAATCCTTGAACCTTAGGCTCAGTCTTCACAGAAGAAATTCTCAAAATCAATATCAATAATCAATGGCATAATCCATAATGGCCTCCATGTGAAACCCTTATACCCTCAAAAGATATGCTTGCCCTAATTAGGGTTTCTTAAATTAGCATTAGGGTTTCTAATTTAAAATTAGACCAAATAATTAATAATTGATAATTAATTATTAATGAGACCAAATAATTAATATTTGATTAAATCAATCAAATATTAATATCTCCCTCAATATATGTCGGATCCTCAAACCGATCGAAGCAAGTGAATCAGGGAGTGATTCCGCACATGACCATACCAAAATAAAGGTGCTCTGCTGCCTGTCAAATATCCCTAAATAATAGGAGCATCAAGCAAACATGTCTGAAAGACCCTGAATGAAAACCAAATGTAGAAATTCTGCGAATCAAAATCAAGCCAAGCTCCATTATAACCCTCTATCCATCCTATTAGCCTACGAAGGTCGTATAATAGGCTAATCATCAAGTCTATCATGTCCACAAAAAAGGGGACATGACATTTGTAGAGGTTTTCATTGGTTCAGTTAATATGACAGAGGGTTGGATAATAGAAGTAGTGGGTTGGTCAATCAAAGATGTGGTTAGAGGTTCTTATTTGGTGATATAATGGATCCTCAATTTTTGCCAAAAGGTGGCTTGATCCATGCCATATTTGGAGAAAAATTCCAATCTTTGAACTAATAGAGAGAATGGTTTATAGACTAGTCTTGCTCCTTGGATAGTGGGGTCAAAAGATAAACCCATAGGGTGAGAATTGGGATTGGTGACCTAATCCTTTTCCTCAATCAAAGGATGAAATGTTTGAATGGGTAGTTTTTCTATGGGAGGTGTAGATATGGTGGTTTCCTCCTTAGAAATGATTTCTAAATGAGAAGTGAATTGTTTGATAGTTGAGGGAGAAGGGAAAGTGGTGATGGTCACTTTCTCTAGTATGTCAGTTAAAGGAGGGGTTAATGACTCCACTACCTCAATAATTGGAGGAGGGGAAAATGTTAATTCCTTGATTTTGGTCTCTAAAGGAAGATAAGGTAACTCCACTACCTCAATAAGTGTAGAGGGTGCAAAACATGTAGATTGGATGGTAGGTTCTTCAGAAATGAGTGTGTCAAGAACAATATTAATGGTATGGGAGTCATGAGAATGCTCAAATTTATTACTCTCATTTTTGGTAGCTACATGATTGGGAAGAGGTTGTCTAAAAATGTTGTGGGCTTGGTTCGAAGGTGTGTTGGGGTTGTTCAACATAAGTTCCCCCTTTTCAATGAGGGTTTGGATAATGTTTTTGAAGGTGTTACACCTACTTACATCATGCCCCACTACTCAATGGAAAGCATATAGGTAATTTTCATTATACCATCTAGGTGTAGGATGAGAAGAATCAAATTGTTGAGGGGTTTGATAGGAGGAAGTTATATGATATTAGATTTCAATAACTTATCCATGACTAAATCATAAGATTCCCTAATTGGGGTGAATTACTTATAATTATCTCAATTTTGATTCCTCATGTTTTGATTTGAGGGGTTAGAAGAGTTTTGTTTATTGATATATGGTGTAAGAGTGGTCTTAAGGACAAATGTATTCATAGGTCCCTTACTTTTGGAATTGATGTTGGTTTGGTTGATTGGTTTAGAGGAATAGGCCTCATTGGATTTGAAGGTAGAGTTTTTGTTTTACAAATTTATTCTTTCCTTCATCGACGACCTTGTTTTCTAGCTTACGTGCCATGGTAAAATATTCATCAAATTTTTTGAAGCTTTGAAAATGCAATGTAAAGGAGATTTGCTTGACACATTCTTGAGAAAAAAGTTCTATCAATTCAGGTTGGGGTAAAGAGAAGGAAAGTTGATTGATTAGGCTTCTCCATTGGGCTACAAAATCAAAAATATATTCATCATCAAATTGTTGAATAGAGTAAAGTTCAGTGATGGACTTGGAGATGTTTATTCAAAAGTGATCTAAGAAAGTTTGGGCTATCTAGGTGAAAGAGAAGAGAGAATGTTTGGTAATGACACTATACCAGTCAATTGTTGGGCTGGATAAAGACATGGGGAAGGTCTGGAGAAGGAGAACATCATCATAATCAACCATATAACATGAATGCCTAAATAACCTAAGGATTTTTTAGGGTTCCTCCTTTCTCTAAAATTTAGAAAACTTCAGAAGCTCCCATTGAGGAAGATATTGTTTGATAAGGATAGATGGGTGAATGGGTTTGTTGTAGATCTAGTCATATGATAAGATGTTGTGAGCTCCAAAAATGGATGATTCTAGAGTTGTCATTTTATCCATTAGCATTTTAATTAGATCTATTTGGGGTTGTCCACCTAAAAGGTTATAAGGTGCATATTATTTTTGTGATTGGGTGATATATTGATAATTGGTAGAAGTTTGAGAAGTTACCACATATTGGTATGTGGATGTGAGTGGTTGGGTAGATGCTATGTAGGGGTAGGTAGATGTAGGTGGTTGGGTAGTAGGTATAGGTATATGCCCTTATGGGTTAGAGATGTAGCCTAGGTTTGGTGTGATGGGAACCTATTGATAATTTAAGGTGGGTTGGGTAGGAGTTGTGGTTGGGTTTGAAGTCAAAGGGTAGATAGTGACCTTGGTACTGATTGGTGGTAAGGTATAAGGTATATACACAACAAGATTTTGAAGTTGAGTGGTGACTAATGGATTGGGTATATCTGAAGGAAGGTTGGAAATTCTAGTAGTAGGTACTCCCATGGTGAGTGGAGTATAGGTGGTTAATGGCTAGGTTGATCCTAGGGTATAGGAGTTGTCGGTGGGGGTGGAAGGTGTAAGGGTATTGGTAGGTTGAGTGGGTTGGTTTTCAATAGTGGTTTCAAAAGGATTATTGGTAGATGAAGATGCCTAGGTGTTTAATGATTGGGTGGTGACTATGGAAATAGAAGTGTTTCCCATAAGGTGGGAAGGCATGTCATAAGGTCGGTCCACAATTGGGACCGAAGCATAGGTATGATGAGGCATGGTGTTGAGATAATGTTGAAGGGCCGTAGGATTGTTATCTAGGAAGGTGGTAAAGTCTATATATCTTTGAGGATCTACTTGAGGTAAAGGACTTCTTGAAGGATGGGGAGAGTCTTTCAATTCAAAGATGTACTCCATGGGTGAGTAGGTAGAAAAGGTTGATTGGTTTGGTGATGAGTTCTATTTGGCTAGGTTCTTTTGTTGTTGGTGAGTTAGGACCATGAAAGATAAGGGAGAGAGAATGGACAAACAATCTCACCACTCAAATATAAAAAAGACAATAAATGATCAAAGAAAATGAACACACACTAGGAAGTACATCAAGTCCTAAAGTTCATTTTAGTATCTCGTTTGGCTTGTCTTAAGCTATTAATAAATTGTGTGAATCCAATTGGGTTGATAGAATAGGTACTAAAAACAAATATATGGATGGTTTTAGGTTGTTTAGGCTCTCAAAAGGATCTATATTGAAGATCAATATGTGGCTTGGTAGTAGGGCCTACCCCTTCACTTCATACACCATAGCGATAAGTGTGTCAAGTGCTTAGCTAGTATATACTAATTTCTAGAGTTTATACTCAACTAGAGAGCTGAGTTGGTTCTCCCCTTGGTAATGACCTCCAAGTGGGATTGTCAATAAGGGTAAGGTGATCTTCTAGGTGATGAAATTCTATTTGAGCCTTATGTCAAGTTATTTTTATGGTTGACTAATGTAGCTAAATTTGGTTTGTGTGTGTGATACAAGTGATGCTATGATTGAATTACTTTGATTTAATTTAATTAAGTGAGATAAACTTAAAAGCAAGTAATGAATGTAGTTGATTTTAAACCCAAAAGAAATTTTGATTTCATTTATGAGTAAAAAATAGGGAGAATATCATGTATATGAAAATAAAAGAAACCCAAGTAAAGACTCAAGGGTCCCACTAGGCATGCCAAAATGTTTCAGATAATTTCAGCTTATATTCCAAGAAAGGAAAAAGAAAGAAACTAGATAGGGTATGGTTGAAAAATTGGGTTGGTTTTGTGTGCATTAAATCAAATGATTATAGAGAGATCCTCTTTGGATTGGGAGGAATGACATGTAAATAAGAAAGTACTAAATAAAATGGTTGGTTAGATAGATAGTTGGGTGGATTACCTAATGCTATCTAGAACTTGGAAGCAAGATCTTCCTCAAGGGCTATGAATCCATGATTTTGAAATAATTAAGTTTAAAAATATAAATATAAATTACTTGAATAAATCACAAAAGATAATAAAATTAAATATAAGAAATGCATGATAAATAAATTGACTAATTATAGTAATAAGTGGGTCGATAATAATGCTAAATACGTTGGCTGTGGTTTATAAAATAGTTTTGGGTTCTATGATCACACTGAGGAAAATAAATTTGGATTTAGTTGGGTGTGAGTGGGTGATAATATCTTGTTATTTTATGTCATAATGATTGTAGACAATTGAGGTGACTAACGGTGATTGAGGTGACTGTTAGTGGTTGAGGTGACTACCGATGGTTAGGGTAATTACTGGTGGTTAGGATAGACTTTCAGTGGTTAGGGTGACCATAGATAGTTACTATGGGTTGGTTATATGTAATAAAACATAGATTGATGAGGTAAAAAAATGATATACTGAGAGATTGGCTTGGGATGGGTTGATTTCAAAATAAAAAGTGATTGAATAAATGAAAATAGATACTTATATTGTCGATGGTTGATTGGATGAATGGTTGAAGTGGTAGAGCCTAGATAAATTCTATTAGATTAATGATACTTGGATGTTGGATGATGGATGATAGAAATTTGGCTCTCTATCATGATTTTTGGATCACTAGATCTCTAGAAGAACACCTTTACAAGGAACTTGGATACAAAAGCTGTTGATAGTTGTGGGTTCCTTTTCACCTCCTATTACTCTCTTCTTATAGGAAGGAAGGAGAGGTGAAACAAGATGTTAACAAGAGGTCAAAATTTCTATCTAATTTTAAATTTGACATGCATGGGCATGCACACAAATTAAAAAAACTAATTATACAAAATGTAAGTCAGAGTGATGTTGGTGTTTAGTGGTTTAGATGGTGGAAATCTGATATTTCATGGTTAGGGTGACCATCGATGGTCGAGGGTCAAAGGTAAGCTAGGTTAAAAAGGTGGTTTAGCTAGTAGGTCAATCTAACTTGGGTTAGGTTTGGTTTATGGTCAAGAGGCCAAGGTTGGACCCAAAGGGGTCCTAAGGTGGTCTAGGGGAGGTGCGACACTCAAAACCATTCTATGAGGCTTTCCAATGCCTACATATATAAATAAAGTTACTATTTAAGGATATTTATTATGTTAGTAAATAATCTATAATAATAATTGGGGATGGTTATGATATGACTAGATCTTGTAGTTCATATTCTTATATTTGTGTATATAATTTATAGAGTTATTAGTCTCTATTTTATTTATCTATTGTAATTTCAATCTATGTACTATTGATATTTTTTGGGGTTTATTTCTTCAAGATTTTGCACACCTCCATAATTACTGATGGGTTTAACCATCACGTGCTAGCTCCTAGCATGTGTTGGTCTTCACCGATTATTGGGGGCTAGTCACCAACGTATGATGAGACTGATAAAAATAACTAATCTTCAATAATTACCTTACTCAATCATCATGATTACATCCATAGTTAATTGACCTATGTTACCCATGGTTAAGCTAAGCACGTTACCCATGGTTAAGCCTAGGAAAGAAAAAAGGGTGGGGATAACACATGTTGAACAGATTCAAATTAGCCCCACCTATACCCATTTCCCCCATTTATTCTATGAGATGATGATAGTGCATGTTGGTGATCTAAGATAATAGGGTAGGGCTGCTTTGAGATTGGCTAGTTAGTTTATATTTCTTGAATATTTTATACTACTACACTCATTTATGATATTAAATTTCTTGCTTTGATCGAGTTTAGATTACTGCACTCATTTTTGTAAATCTTTCATATTCTACTAATGATTGAGTCAAGTATTTGATTCACTCCCCTCCATTATGATATCATTTCTAGAGATTTTACCCTCCTCTCCTTAGGGCATGCAATATCTATGTGAATTCAAGCTCACCATATCCCTAGTTGTTTTCTCTTAGGTAGACTCTCATATAGTATTTAGGTATTTTTTGTTAATTTATGTGGAAACCCTTCCCCTAATAATATGGTTTTTGTAGATGCATGGAGAGGAAATAAAAGCCACAATTTCCATCTACACCATCTAGTTAAGATGTACCTCCCCCACTTTTTTTTTCCCTTGCATTTGAATTGTAATAAATTAGAAGGAGATGTTCATGTACCTAAGGGTTGTCTAATACCTTCTTTAATTATTCCAATGAAATTGTTTCCTAATATAGAGAAAGAATTATATTTTCATCTCCTTTGAAGGCATGAATGATTCTCTATTGTGCAATATGGCATTTATTTTCAATTATAGGTGAAGGTCTACTTGAGTTAATTTATGGATGGCTATGTATGTCTTCTCAAATTATGACTATCACTGTTGTATGTCCTTGAGTTCTATAGTTCAAGTGAATGCCTAAAAATTTTGAAGACTTGTTTTCATGAGGATCTTTCTGAATTCAAGAAATAATTCATCATCAAAATATTATTTGATTTTATTAGAGTGATACTTGATTTGAGAGAGTTATGGTGACTATCAACATTCAATTCATGTCAAGGCAAACTCATTAGATAATCAAGAGTAGTTTATAAGCTTAAACCATTTGATCTTTTCATAAGAAATTTTAGGCCCCTACCCCAAATTATTCAAAGCAATGACATGTTTTTCAAAGTAGTTATTCTTATTGTATATGTTCATTGATTAGGACACAATCATCTTGACTTCTATTACAAGTAGGAATTTTAATATTTATTGTTGCATTGTTATATATGGAATATACACTAATTAAATATAGATCTCCATATTAAGTAAATTATTATGATTATCAAGATGATATCACCATCTACTATGTATTATCATCTTGATCCCCATTATAATTAAAAACTCCATCACTTTCTACTACATTGGTATATGAGGCTTATGCACCAATTGAAACTAGATATCCAAATGAAGTATATAATGGTGATGGCTATTCTTATTTTATATACCCATGCATTGGGATAATACCATCTTGACCTCCATTCCTATTATGAATTCCATTCCTTTTTGTTGCACTGGTAGGAATGGCATGTATAATAACTAAAACTAGAACTCCATATGGAGTAGATGAAGATAATAGATCTTATTTTTAATCCTATGGTAACATCATAAAAGTGTAAATACTAACCAAAATTCAATTAGATAACACTCTTTCCCTGATACCATGAAAAATTATATATTGTTGTCTAGATATTGTTCAAGTAAAAATTGCTTAATAAAATTGATTATACAAGCATTATATTGTAAAAAAAGATCCATTTTATTTTTAAAACACTCACATACATTAATGAAAGATACTCACAAATTGTGGATAATAAAAAATTTATTTATGTTATATATATTTGGGCTATGCCCTATAAATAAAATTTTGACCTATTTGAAGTAGCAAGGATCTCCAATTATGAATTTTAATTGGTATAGAGGCATAGAAACCCATTCTCAACCTTTGGATGAAGGCCACAATTACCTACACAAGAAGAATCATATAGATTTAAAATGTTCTCTTATCCATGTGATCTTCTATGTTTGTGCATTAAATTCATATTTTATTTTTAAGATCATGGATTGATTTACTTTTAAATTTAAATTTACACCCAAACATTGAACCCTTTTAATTTATTCATTCTTAAAATTTGTGTTGCAGAAAAATTAAAAATATTTTCTTTTGTTTTGTCAATAATTTTTAATATTAATTTATTTTTGGTAGTGTTGTTGGTCTTATGTGTTTCTCTATATACCTTAGATATAATTTCATAATGGGTCTCTTACTAATATAAATGTAATATGATTTTTTTTTTAAATATTATATTAGAAGAGTAATAAAATTAAGGATCATCAACTATACTCAAAGCTTATTACTCTCAATCCAATTGACTTTGATAACATTCAAAAATTAAATCATTTTGACTACAAATTCAACATTGTTATATTAAAAAATATGTGCAATTTATATATAATTTTTTATCTAAATTAGATGAAAAATATTCAACTTTTATATATAAATTCCACTCAAACCAAGATTTTAAGAGTGCTATTATTAAAATGTTCACATTTGATGAGTTGTTTGAAAGTTTATTCTCTTCCTCTATTTTTTTTCAAATCACTCTAAAATGGATATAGATCTCTTAATAACTATAGGGATCATCTATCTCTTTACATCTAAGTGGTGATAAATCCATTTAAAAACCTAAACTTCTCTCTTCTCATGACTAGGTTTGGCAGGCATATCTCATATGATTAAATCATATTAGGCAGTTTTGGATGGTTTGTTTAAATCATAGCATGTATATTTTCTAATGGATTTTGATATGATTAATTAGGTATTATTGGAAAAAAGAACTGAGAATGATTAGTTTGTGAAGGATTTATTCCACCATTCCACAATTTATATAATTTGAAATGGCCTCATGTCCAAAAACAATATTTTTATCCTTAAAGCTTCATATACATTGTATAAACTTCAAAACATTTGGTAATCTATAAATGAGATGTCTTGTAATCTTGGATGATAAAAAAAGGGTAGCTTCTTTCAACTAGCTTACAATTTACACATATATCTTTTCTATTTTTGGGTATAAGTGTAATAGAAAAATCTCTAACCTTAACCAAGATTTTCAAGGGAAATGGGAGGCACGTTATGGATCCATCTCAGTATAGAGGCCCATAAAATACTTGTAAAGTAATAGTGTTGAATGTTAATCTCATATTTATCATATTGGATTATTATATTTGTATAACACCACTTTAGAGTATCATGTTTATGTCATATGTGTTTTTATATTAAATACGATCCTCTTACCTATGCAATATGTATGCTAGTCTTACTCCACCTTTATAAAAATAATTGATACATATTTCACAAATAAATTCCTACAAGTACATTTCTAAAGTTAAATTTTTATAATAAAAATTATTGAATCTTTTGGCAATCTATATTTTAAATTGATAGGGTGATCGATAATCACTTTGTTAAAGAATTTGTTTCATAAGATGTAGTGAATCTTGTATATAATTTGTTTTTTGTGATTTGTGTGTTTGTTTATAGTATGTCACTATTTTCAAAACTCCTCTCTAGTTGGCATTCCAATCACTTATGGAATTCCCTAATCCAACTCAAAGATGTAATAAGAAGAGACCTAGATCAAACTTCATTTGAATTAAATGAAAGTTTTAGTTGGCCACCACCTACTTGGGCTACTCATGCAAATCATGTTGTTAGGATTTGGTGGAATACTAATAATGATTTTACTTCAGAGCTATTAAAAGGAAATTGGTCACATCAAAAAATGAAAATGCTAGATATAATTTTTAAGTCTAATCTCTTATCAAAATTAATTATTTTGTATCATGGAATATGTTTCAATCCCATGATGAATTTTTTTTTGATAGATACTTTGATAGAAATAGTTATGCAACATTCTTGCCTGAAACATTTTTTCATACATATCACCTTGTGATTAGATTTAAAATTTCAATGTGGGATGATCTTCATGATAATTATGTATAATTGTGGAATTATATAGATTCAAATATTGAATTATATCGCAAACACATGTTGTATGAGATTACATACCAAGAATAAATGTGGTAAAGAAATCATTTTCCAGCACCATTAGAAGAATCTGACGATGATAGAAATTCATGTGATCATGATGGGCAATACTCATATTAGTTGTAAATAAATGACATTAAATAGTGGTATATGAATAATTTAATATATTTATCTAGAATTTGGTCTATTATATCCATAAAATATTATATAATGGCATTTATTGTAGTTAGTGGTAATTAACTTTTGTAAGTGGAATGTTGACTCATTATCTAGAGCCCTGAGCATCTTTCATATATTATGCAGGATGAAGATGATATATATATTTGTATAATTTTTTCAATGTAATGAATAAAAATATTTCATTTAGTTTCATAATTATGTTCTACCATCTCATGGGCCTCCCTAAATTTAGGGGCCAAAAATTGTGGTCCGATAGGTGGGAAGTATGGTAGTGGTGACCTGTGAGGAAATCATTTTTAAAAACTTGGTCCCTATTTCGCTATGCTAAATCTATAATAAGTTAATATGGGTTATGCCCTAATCTTACTATGGGTGATAAGGAAATGTACCATTATTATTGAATTAGATAAATTGCATCCCATATGTGCTCATATAATTTGTAATGCACACATGTCATACAAAATTTTCTTGTGTCACCTACTGGCATTTCCTTTCATGTGTTGTCCATAAATACCAGTATGTCCATAAATATAATTAAATACATTGAATGATTATTTGATTAACAATTATAATATTACATGGGATTCTTAGAAATTTCACTTTTTCACCCTCTCCTGATTCTATGGGCTTTATAGTAAATTCACTATTTTTAAAACCTTGTCTTCATTTTATGGGCTTCCCAACAATTTCTCTCTTTTTTAAACCTTTTAATGAATATATATGATTCATATAAAAATAACATTCTTTTACCCCACGCACATTCACAGAGTTAGTGCGTACCACTTAAGATCATCTATAAACTCAACTACCACATGCATGCACTATTTTGTTCATTTCTATGTTTTGATGCATTTCTTTTGATATATTTTATGAAGGGTTTTATATTGATTTCAATGAGCTTTTGTACATTATTATAACCTTTTGGTTCATAGTTTATGTCATATTTTTCATAAGTGGTTTGAATTTTCAAATTTTAATTTCTATGTGCATTATTCAATCGTTGTCCTTTGTACATTTTAGTATATGATAGATAGCATTTAATCAGAAAAAAAAGTCCTATACAATACATGGAAACTTGCATTCACTCAATACCAAAATTTCATTTCTAATTTTCTCAATGAAATGTTCTCCTTGTAGGCTATAATAGATGGCAAAAAGGTTGGAAGAAATAATGCACCTTGAACTACAAAAGCTAGGTGAGGGTCCATTTGATTGCAGTTATATCAAGTGTGCCAATTTTCATGACATCAATGAGGAAGGCCTATGGTTTTATTTTTTATTATATATATTTTTTGTACACACTATTATCATTTGATTCCAAACATGAAGGTGTGCCCATTTCATGGGTCATTATGTCTTAGTCATGTACTATCGACATAATAAAATTGATACAAATTATTCTTCAAATAGTGCATTTGAAATACATTGAATGGACAATAATCAATGCCTTCATGGTCGATGATGCTAGTGCAGAGATAAAATCTATTAGGTACGTCATAATTATTCCTACATGAATCATGGAATTCATATTTGTATGTTCATAAACACCATCCCCACCTTATTCCATTAACTTATGCATAACTACTGTGTTATTCAGGAAGACATTTGATTGTGAGGTCTACTAATGTATTTAGCATATTCATTACATGTGGTTGAAGAATTTAATAGCAAAGGTGAAAGATAATGATGTAAGATGTGAAATTCTTGAGGAATTGGGGTTAATAATATATAGTTATGTTTATGAGGACATGGATACAATGGAGTCTAGAAAGTTTGTAAAAATATATCACTCCTCTCATCCCACTTTTGTCAAATACTGGGAACAACACTAGGAATATGAGGTTAGAATGTGGTCATGATGTTATCAGACACTTTCATATGCTAGGAAAGACACCAATGAATCTATAGAATCTTTCCATTCCCATTTGAAATGTTGTTTACTAATCATATTAAGGATTTATGAATATCACATGGTAGATTGGTTGGTTTACCAACTAAAAAAATCAGTTGACATACATTATTAGTGGCTATATCTATGCAAGGATACTGACTTCCACATGAACTTCATAGTAGAAACACATGAAAATATTTCATGGGTATAGGCTTTGAACATCCTCAATTCTCATGTTACCTTTGGTAATAGTGACCCTCATATGACATGGATGAAAAATATGAAAGATGAGACATTGCATTATCATGTCTTTAATTTAATTCCTTCTATATCAATGTGCAATTACTCATTTTCAATCCAAGGATATACTTACAAGCATGTGATCAAGGTGGACCTGATGAGAAATATGATAACTTAGGTAGTTTTAGAGGATAAATCCATAATGCATAGTGTTAATGAGAGAATAAACAACATCAATGTTGAGTACCATGTAAGTTTTGTTTCTCGCCCATACTATATGCATTGACAACTTCAAGGTGATTGGAGTTTGTGAAATACATTTTCATTGCCCAAGTCAAAAATAATAGAGTTCAAATTGAAAATGAGAGAGAATGAATTGACGTCAAAGGTTTTCACACCAAAATACATGGTGTATCAGATATGGATATACAAGTATCAATCTATGCACTAGAAGTTATTGTAACAAATCTGGTAGATGACACTAGAAACAAGTTGAGGGGGGTTGATATTATAAGTCTAGTAACTATTGTAGTCATACTTTTTTCATATTTCTTAGCATTTCTAACTAGATGCTTTTCACTTTATGAATAGATCATGTATACTTATATAATTGATGATGTTGAGGCCTTGATATGTGGAGCATGAGAGATATTTGATAGATTTTTCATAATGGATAGAAGTGTAGAAACTATGGCATTCTTCAAAAACCATATGGCATGGGTTTACAACAAGGTATAGGTAGGGTGATATCAAATACACAACACCCAATGCCTCATCCATTCCAAAAGGTGTAGGATGGCTATGGAACTTCCACTCTTAAATAGAGAGACTTCATAGAAAATATGAATAGATGCAAATATCAAAGCATGTTTCAAGAGACCACACTTTTTCCAAACCCACCTTGTAAGAATCCAAAATGAAAAGTCTAGGATGAAGATCTTAATAGGGTAGTAAAGAGAGATAGGGGTGGACATAATAGAGATAAGGTATCGTAATTAAATCCATTTGTATGTTTTATTCTTATCTTAATTTGTCATCTTTCACCATTTTCATCATCTTATTGATGTTTTTCCATGTTCTTGAAGGAGATGAGTACAAGTGCATTTCATAAACATGATTTGTTTATATTATGGCTACAATCCTACCCGAGCACTTAAGGGTATGCCTCAATCCCTTCCTTCCCCCCTCTCTCTTCCTCCCATAAAATATGCATTTCTAAGGAAGTTGGCATGATCATAATGGCACATTTTATAGAGGCAAAAAACCTAGTTTACACCACTCAAAAATGATAGATAGATTACAAGGGAGTAACTCACATTGGGGATCCATACTCTAAATCATAACACCTCAAATAGATGATTTATTTTCTTTGTACCTTGGACCTTTTCTCACCTAATCTTAAATTATATTACTTTTGTGATTGTGGTCATACTTTATCCCTTAGTTGGAATATTATTTTTACCCAAACTCTTTGTGATTCCCTTGTGTCACCACGTAAATGGAAAGAGAGCACCCCTGATGAGACTAGGATGAACTAAGATAATCAAATTTAATAAAATATTACCCATTGGAGGATTAAGAAAGAATTTAAGAAATCCCCAAAATAATAATATAATGCACATCATCACCAACCACTATTGTGGTAACATAACCATTACCATTATGAGAGTGTCCATACAAATGGAAAAAAATATGTTTCATACTAGTATCTAAAAATCATAAGTTACCTACAATAATCAAATAAAAATGTATTTCAAGATCACCAATTTAACCTCATGCCCATATAGTAGAGTCAATGATTGAGTTGAGGAAAGTCCTTTAGGGCATGTAAACTATGTTAACATATACTCTCCTGATATCTTGATCACATTTTCCCATGTTAGATATAACCCAAATGCAACTTAGACATGTAACAATATTTGGATATGGCCTAGGTAAGGTGGGAAACTTTATTAGATATGGACATTACAAAATTTGAATTGTATCCTACAAAAATGTAAGAAAAAAGTGAAAAAAAGAAATAAACCACTCATTGATTATAAAAAGATGAATCACCTTTCCTCTTAACACACACTACTCTTCATTGAATTTTTTTTTGATAGACTTTTGGCATTGTGTTGGTCATTTTGAAGGGAATTGGCAGGTTTATGTAACCAATACTTCATCATGAAAATTATCTTTTATTATGGATTTTTCCACTAGGATAGCTACTCAAGATGATAAAATATAGGACAAATTTTTTTTGATCACTTGTACTTGCACATAAAACACACAACATGGTAATTAAAACCCAATAGGTGTAGGGAAAAGGAAGCCAAAAACCAAACTAATGATATTTAGTGTTGTAAGGAACTAGTAATTTGAGTATAGCCTATGCAATATAACATATATCTAAGCCATATCACACATTGTTCCATAGAAAGTTTTCAATCTATACATTTTCCATCAAGTTACCTAGAATGGGATCCAATCAATCATTTCTCCTATGAGGTAGCTTCACCAAGATCAAATCAATCATGTTATTATAAGTCACCTACATTATAATTTAAACAATTATTCCATGAGTTACCTTGATAGGGAACCATAAAATCATGTTACCACTAGTGATGCAGAGATAAAGTGGAGAAATCACCAAATATTCCCTTAAGTAGATCTGGTCTTATTTGAGAACTCATTCAATCTTATGTTTAACTTTCAAGGTTCCATCTTCTCATAATCTTTCCTTTCTTCTTGGGATAGTGTCCTTATTCTTGATATACCTATCCATTATAAATTTTATATACATTTCTTGGACTCATTAGTAATCTATCATGTCACTAACATCTACTTCTGACTCACTTCTTAACATTGGTCTCTCCTTACCATTAAATTCTCTTCTACTAGTTCTCCATTAGGCATATCTCATTGGTTTCAAACATCAATATTTGAGGTAAATCTTAGGAATGTGTCCAATTATCATAAATTATCTCATATTACCCTATTTAACCTATTTTATATCCTATTAGGTGTTCTATCCTAACTCATCATTATATTTTATACCCTAAGTTCATAAAGATTATAAAAGACTTATAACCTTTTTTAAGATAAACCTCCTTACTTGGGACACTCCACAATTCACTTTGGAAAAATAAGTTCATATGATAGAACTCTTTATCATTATTTAAATTTGTGATTAATCTTAGAACTTGGAAACCCATGATAATGTGCTTTCTAATTCAAACATTCCCCAATTAGGTTTTACATTAGGTCTTCAACCCTACAACCCTAATTTTTCATTATCCCAGTCTCCACACATGCCAAAACTCCAAAGAACCATTGTATTCACCTATGGAATGGTAATTACAATATTCTTACAGAATTTGAGGTTTCAACTCCTTTGCTAAGTACTTAAACATATATTTTCCAAGAAACCCTATGTAGAGTTTGTACTTAGGCTAAGGAGTTTAAAAATACACTATATTTTATTGGATGTTATTTCAATCAATTATAGGACCTTATCAAGGTCTATAAAATTGATAATCAACACTCCAAACATCTATTTATTCTCATCCAACCCCCATAAGCTTATATTCTGCTATACATAGAATTTTGACTCTTTGAACTACTATCTAATAGTCTTAGGAATCCTTGTTATATTTCATGCATTTAAAGTTCTTGGTAGAGTTTAATGTCAAAATTTGGTCTTTACATACACCCTTTTACCTTACTAATAGTCCATTCTCATTGTTTAGTCCCTACGAATTTTCTAATTTGAGTGCTTACACAGTTCTAGCCAACTAGTGCCATTCAAAGGTGGTCTATCTCTTTATAGAGCCTTAATCATTTAAGATTCATTACATATGTAATTTTTTCTATAGATATAATTTATAAACTAACTTAATCCATTCCATTTTATAATCACTCACAATGACTGTGTAAACATGGTCTTGAATTACACAAGCATGTGACATCATTTAAGGGTTATATTCATTTTCTATAGGTTTCCAACTCCAAAGATCACTATCAAAAATGTCCTCATTCTCATATCAATGCTCTAATACTCCTCCCTCATTATTTTTCCCCAAATGAACAATGTCTTATGATTGTAAAATAGGGCTCTTATTATTCTAGAACTGTGTACTATATAATTATCCCAATCTTTACCTTAAGATAAATAAGTCCATTATTTAATCTAAAGTTCTCTCTTCCATATAATACTAACTTACCATATAAGGATTTATTAGAATTTAGTATTTAACACAATGACTGGCATTAATCTAGGCAACCTTACTACAACAACTTATACAAAAATCAAAGTAGCATTAATCCTTGGTTAAAAAAATTATAGTAGTCAAACAATATTAAGTTATAAGTCAAATCAATTACAATAGTCAAATAGAGTTAGTGTTCAACTTACCTCTTCAAAAAATGTTAAATCTATGCCTTGTAGTAGTCAAAAATCAATAAAAGTAGTTCTAGTCAAGCAATAGTGGTGTAACAATATAAGACCAAGAAAACCAATATTGGGTTTTAACACTTTCCATGTCAAGAAAGAATGGATGTTTAGGTCAAAAATAATTTCTAGATCTATAGGCGTACTCTTTGCACCCTCAAAATTCAAAGCTTCATGAATTAGAAACAAACATCAACACTCATAGTTATATTATGACACCACCAGAATATATTTTTCTAGGTATAGTAGCTATTATTAATAGTATGTACTTAATTTGTAGTGGATTACTATCAAAAACAAATTATCTAGAGTCCTGTGTAGGGACAATGTCCTCATTACATTACTGTATAGTCCTCAATATTTAATTTACTGCATTTTATTAATTCAAGTTTTGATGATTCACATAATATTTTAAACCACTTTTGTATATGTAAAAAAATTATTTATATGCTACATTACTAGATTCAATGCCCTCTACCTTTTCCAATAGGTTAGAACCCTTGTCTTAACCATTCCATGCTTAAGGACAATGAAACTCAGTTGACTATGTATATTTCCATTGACTATGCAACATTCTTTTAGGTCTGTATTTCTTATCAAAATCTCTAACCCTCACCTGGGTTATCTCTGAAGGTTGACACAGTATAAACTTAGAAGACTCACCTTATCCAATTTATCCTTTCCCTTATAATGATCAATTTCACTTCCATTTTATCTGTAGACTATGTAAATAGGGTAAGGTTAGGTATGACTATGTTAAATGTTTCCAAGAATCCAACATGTATTCATGAGGTTATGAGCTAAATGTGTTTGCTATATTTATGCTCTTGCATCACTTGACATGGTAGTTGACATGGTATCTTGTTCTCTTATATTTACTTGTTAGTTACATGTATGTAGGTAGTTACAAACTACTTGAATCATGAAATTTCATTTCATTTGCATTATCTTATGCATTTGACTACCACATTTCATTTACATTATATTATGCATTTAAAATTACATTAATTTTTACCAAACTCCATAAAACATCTTACTATGATGATTATCTACATGTAAAATGATTAACTAAAGTTTATGAATTATTTTTGGAAATTATCACTAATTAATTTTTTTAATTGTGTAGCAGGTGGTATTAGTGCTACAAAACATGGGGATGGTTTTAAAAACACAATGAATTCCATATATTCATATGTAAAAAATCAAATGTACTCGAGGAGATAAATGTGGAACAACAAACATTACATGAAATCTCATGTGTGGTGGTCAGTTCCATCAATTGGAGGGACCATAGAAGCATAATAAATTTCATGCAGCTTGATAGATTGTGATGGGTGAATTATCTCTTGCATTACAACATTACATATCCTTCGTACCACATTCCAATGGAGAGCTATGAGTACATGACATTCATAGATAGGCTTGATCATGATTTCTACATATAGTGGTCGTATGAGTGGCCACATGATGATGTAATTTTTCTTGATGCATGGGGTACTCTTGTTGCCATTCTAGCCTATCTAAGGCCCTTGTTGAATAATTTATTGAAAATGAAGGTGTCTAATGATATATATGTCTATGTGCATCTAGATCAAGTACGAAATATATTCATTGGTGTGAAGCTAACATTCGAAGTGAATTTCAAACTATATAGCATTTAGAATAACCCTTTTTAGGCCTCCAATCTTTATCTGATGCAACCATATGTAGCATTGTGGAAGAGATACACAATATCCCACAACACATATTTTCCTCTCATACAATTAAGCTGAAGTATTTCAAGAACAAAACCACTATTTTTTTTACACACATGTTGTAGAGGATGAAAGCGATGGTGACTACAATCCATCAGATGAAAGTGATGGTTCAAAAAGTGAATAGAAATTTTTTATAAAAATATCTTTCGATATTTATAAATAGTGTTTAGTCTTGTAATTGGTTTTGTTTCAATATATTTAATTTATTACTAAAGAAATTACATATTTGTTTGTGTATTACATATTTATTTCTAAAGAAAGCACATATTTATTTGTCTAAATAGTGTTTGATGTTTTGACCATGTAGATTTCTAATGACAAAATGAATAAATAAAGGGATGATTATTTTTTTTCATGTCCTTGAATATTATTGGATTCTTATGAATGAAATAATGTCTTTAAAAGGCCTTTGAGGCCATGAATATGTTGATATTTATGTTAAGTTACAGGTTTGGACAAGACTGTAGGTTACAGTTTGGTAGGGAGAAGTAGGGTGACATATTCAACTTATTCAAATAAAGATTACAGGGGTTGACCTCTTATATATCCCTAATCATGTATCCAAACTCATTGGAATGTTCATCTGACACTAGAAATGGATTCAACCCCCTCTTAAGGCTTTAGACCTAGATAAGACCAAGTAGGTTTGCCTACATCTTTATAAGTTTGGACCACCTTTTTGTGTTTTATGAATCTATGGATGGTTCCTCATGTTTTTAAACGTCTTATTAAAATTTTTACACCCATATGTAAAGTCGTGTCCACCCTCAACTCACCTAGTTATCCTCTTCCTTCAAAGTATGCAGTTTAGCATTCTTAGGGAGTACCCTCTATTTGAGACAAAACAAAGGGTAATTCCCAAAATATTTCACCAGAACTAATTGTTTTAGTAGTTTACACAAGTGTTATTGGTGATATATAAAATATTTTATCTCTTGATCACCTCATTAGACACTCCAAATACATCAAAAACCAAGATAGACTCCTAGGGAAGTTTAATGTGTCCAGGGTCTTGACATATGAGTGTAGGTTACACTGTTGGAGTCCATATTATGTATTTTATCCTTGTTATAAGAGTACCTTGAGATGTATTACATCATTTTGTAGGTATATCAATCAAATTTTAATCATCAATTGTTATCAAACCATGAATTATTCACCTATCAACTTGATTTGCTTAGGACTACATGTTGACTGTGTGTATTTCCTTATTTTACCCTACCTGTATGTGTTAGTTGCATGATTTAGGCCTTGATATAAATGAAAAAATAACTCAATAAGGTTTCCAATCATGTTAAATCTCCTTCATAACCATGCTTAGGTCTTTGTAGTAGCCTGTAGATGTACACATAATAGTGCATAACGCAATGCAGGTAACATATAGAATATTCATAGAGTATGACCTTAAACTAAACCTTGAATCCATATTCATCCACTTCAAACATAATTGATACATCATAAAATTATTTATAATCCATATAAAACACTTCAAATATCTATTTACTATCACTTGTAGATGACAACAACAAACAAATGCATTTACTTCTTACACTTACCTCTATCAATTCAACTGGTTCTACAAGTCACTTGTCTTATCTTTATTTTAATTTGACTCTTTTATTCCCAAATTTATCTATATTATTAAATATATTTCTAGTCTCTATATTTAAACACAATATTCAAACTTTTTTAGTGATAAACCTCTTTCCACCCAATCTCTCTTGTCATTCCTTTATACTTGACACAACATGCTTGGCCTAAGCACAATTGACACCAAACTCATTTTTCATTATTAAATTCCATTTAAATCATTTCATTCTCATTAAATTATCCTAATACCCCTCACTCCACTTATAAAATCCACAACCATCCTTAACTTTCTTACACAATGTTTGCCTATCTTCTACGCATACCCTATAACCCTTTTTAGGCTATATGGCATTGTAAGATCATGCGCCATTACACATTGGAAAAATAAACCTTGTTTGGAATAAAATTTATCATCCTCAATAATTTTAAAAAATTTCACTACCTAAGTCCTCCATTTGATCACTTTTTTGGAGACATCTTGCTCTCGGATTAGGTCTTATAGGTTTCTTACCATTCTATGATAGCAAAGTCTACTCAAAACTATACAATACCATACGTGTTCAAATTGAAACTATAAAAATAATTTAAATAATATTAATCTATAAATTTTCAAAAAAAAAGTGATTTTCCATTGGGTCTTTCTCCCATAATACTCATTTTTCCATTGAAACTCTAAGACATGGTTCTTGATAGTCTACATAATTTGAGAAGGGTAAAAGTTGATTTCTAAGTTTGAAAAGACTTTCAAATAAATTTTAAGGTTGTTTAATACTTATAAGACTTTGATAAATATATTATAATTTTTTTAACCTCACTCCATTACCTATGATTGTGTGTTCTCTCCAATGTTTGTTTGACTGTGTATATAGATACAGTGGTCTTCATAACTGTGCATAACTATAAAAAACTATTATGTTGTATGTCATTAAAATGTATTTTAAACCACTTTAATAATTTTCAAAGGTTTTTACATGATTATCCTTTCATTTAATTCCATTTTAGGGTTCCATATTCCCTTATTCAAGGTTACCCTTGCTTCTCTTTAGACTATGTCTTAACACACAATGGTATGCATGATTTTGAACTATGTTTATGAAATCTACACAACCTCAAACACATAAATTTTTTAAAACGCCTTAGATAATGGGAAATATTTTTATAAAAAATATTCTTGAGTTTCCACTTAGTTTACAAGTTTTTCTTCCCATAAGAAACACATACTCAGTCCTCTTTTTCACAGGAAAAAAGTTGTATTGTTCAAACACAAAATATCCTTTAACAGAATGACCAAATATAATGTTAAAATACTCTTAAATAAAATTTATATAATTTTATTGATTATCCACACATTAAACTATCCCAAAAAACATAATCTTCTCCTCATTTAGTGTTCAAGACACAATTTGATAACACACAAGGTTTGCAAGACTGAGTCCTTTAGTCATCTTAAAAGATTATGAAACCAACTCAAAGCATTTGATTCTAATCTAATAAATATTTGAAATAACAAAAAGAAAAATCTTTACTTACCTAAAACACAATAATCATCATAAATTAGTTATCACCCAACCTTCTATCATTCTTTGATAGTTAGTTGCATTGCCTTTGCACAAGAAATACAATCTTTGTGTTCTTTGTTTATCCAAACAAGAAGCTTTTATCCATTAGTCAAGGTTTTACAATATTTTATCTTGGGATTCAACCCCAAGAACATTTTTTTACTCATTTTGATTTATCTACATCACTCCCATGTTGTATCAATACCCCTAACACCAAACTCTTGCTCGCTACCAACTACAATCATCTAAAGAGTTTTGCAAACAAGGTGAAGCACTTATTGAGATCATTGTACACAGTGAACTTGTAAATGAAATTATTTGACATTATAAAACTTCCAATCACTTGTAATTCATTATTATACCATTGTATTGTGATCAAATATCATGAAAACACATTTATACATGAATTGGATTTAAAATATATTGGTAAACAACTATTTGCCATACTTTTCTAGGTCTCTTAACATTCACCTATAGAAATTTTGAACACATTCATTAATTCATTCATAAAAAACTTAAATACACATGATTAATTAAGAAAATAGTGGCAAATAAACATCATTTTTTTAGATTAAAATGTGAATAAGCATGTGTTTCAATTGATTTTCCATCCAAAGTTATAAGCATACATCATGTAATAATAGAAACATAAGTTGTTTCACATAACTAATTATAATTTTTCATGTATGGAATGCCATATATATTGTGATACATCCAATTAGATTGTGAAAAAAGGATGTTTAAATCCACCTTCAAAATTTTCAACTATTGCTCATAAATGGCAACTATTAATTCATTCTTTGATTGCATGGCCTGCACAACCTCTACCCTTACATCACAAAGTGATTTTATGTAGGCATGGGAAGCTTGTAGATTAAGAAACTTTATTTTAGAATCCATCATATCATCCCTTATTTTCAAAAGTGCATGGTGAAACTTATCGACCTCTATGGGCTTGTCAGCCAACATAGTTTCCAACTTGATAACCTTTACCATTGCATCATCAAGAAGTTCAGTCAAAAACTAGTTTTCCCTCTTGAGTGATTTTTTTATATCATTTAGTTATTATTTTAACTTAAAATTAAACCCAATTATGATATGATAAGTCTCTCATCATTCAAGTGGCACAATGGAACCACCTCAGGGTTGTGGGTCACCAAATGTGAGGTGGATCTCTATATTTGGGGCTAGTTCCCCTTGATGTATGACTTTGATAAATCCTACTACTAACTCTTGGGAGGATGAAAAGGGATAATAATAAATTTAATTAAATATAATCTATGGGAGGTGATGCACAAAATATTTTTTATACTCACACCATTTAACATGTACTTAGAACCAAGAGGAAGTCTACAGATACACTTCATCTAATGACAATTTTCTCTTTCACATCCATATTTCAAGCATGGGGTCTTAAAGAGATCCTAGGTTAGGAGTTATAAATATTACTTATAAGAAACACAATTGAATATAATACTCACTATACCTACACTTCAATTAGACACTTCTTTCTGACCTGCAAAAGAGAGATTCCAAAATACATAAGGCACTAAGAAGAGCAACATGTGAAGGTAACCCAAAATACACTTGCACAAGACCAAAAACCATTGTGTACACTTAGTGAAATATTTAATGAGGCAAAAAAAACTATATTTATTATCTCAAGGAAAAAATTTGGTACGGATTTACCATACCAAGGTGGAGAGAGATATATGATATACAAAAAGGATAGAATTTATAGACATTATGAGATGAGAAAGAGAAAGGGAAGCTCAAGATTCATAGAGACACTTGTCAAGCAATGAGAAATAGTTGAAATAGTCAAATAATAATGTGTGAGATAGGTTTTTAATGGAATCAAGGAAAAGTTTCATTAAAACTTGTTCAACTCCTCCACATGTGACATAGATTCCTTTATGCTTGCATAACAAATTGCCTTCATCATTTGCCTTCACAAACTACCTCATCACTAGATAGGGTTAGGTATAATGATGGATCTATGTGGGAAAGGTTACTAAAAAACCCTCACATGTATTATATTATTCCTTGATCATTCCTATTCTTTTGTCTATGTACAATCATCTCAAATAGTCCCAAAATGCCTCTTTCTCATGAACCCCTCACATTTGGCACCCAAAACCTTTACAATTATATAATATGATCCATGCACAAGGAGGAATGAAACTTTTTAAGAGTTTCCATATCATTAGTTTCATCAAACATGCCTTAAGAGGATTCCCAATTAGAATTTCACCACTTTTCCTAAGTGTTCCCTACCATTTCACTATCACTATCTAAAATGAAAGAGATGGTAGGCACACTTAGGAGATGAGATAGCTCAAGAAATGGACATGAGGACTTATAACAAGTCTAAAAATCTCTCCCATAGGTGGTTTTACCTTTTGAAACCTTTTCACACATGTAAAACACACAAAAATTTCAAAAAGAGCCTTGTTTTACACCATTTATACAATTGCATTACACCTAACATCTAGTTGGTTTCACGGCATTTCCATTGCATTTTGATGCTTCAATTTTATCATCTTCCCAATTGGGTCCTTAGAGAGTGTTTATAAGGGTTTTAGAGTGGTCTAGACTCTTACCATTTATTATTAAAAAATATACATTATAATTATATCAAAATTCCACTAAACACATATTAGGGACCCTCCATAATATCCTTGAACATCTTGGCTTCCCATGCAAAGGTTGGTGAAAGTTATAAGCATTCTAACTTGGTCACTCAAGCTATTTCAATAGTTTGCATAGGCTTGCATTTCCTTTAAGCCAATAAATGACTCCTTGTTAAACTTATTTATAATATAAAGGCTTAAAAACCTTTGATAGAATCCAAAAAACATGTCCAAATGAATTGGAGTGTTTGGTTCATGTTATAAGTGCAACCGACCTGCCAATCTGCATCAAGCCTAAAACTTACTCCACAAGTTTGTTTGTAACCTGGGCTCAACATGGATCTCTAATGATTTACCCTATATATTATTGAATAAATAAATTTAGTGTCACCTTTATGAGCATAATTCAAAGAATTCATATGCTTTCCAAAGGCTAAAATTAGAATTGACACCCCCAATTTGCCTATAGGCCTCATCAAGCTTAGTGCATCATGACTACAACCCTTGTTGCATAGAATTCCTTATTTGTAATCAGACCCTATTTCAATGTTTTTTTATGTTTTTTTAGGTGTCCCATATATTTAGTTATTGACTTGAAGAGTTTCCAATCCTTCTGGTCCACTATTTCACTCATTTCCACAAAGTTACAAGCTCTATGCAAGGTGAAACTGCCCTACCTCTAAGACAAAATAGAGGTGTTTTACCTAGTTTCTATCAAAAAACCAATATTTATATGATATTATTAAATTAATAATGGTACTCCATACCAAATTTGAGATCATGTTTCCAATTTTCAGACCTCTAACTTACTCAATCTCTCTTGTAGACTTTTGGAGTGCACATTATTTGCAGGGTTTAAAAATGGACTGAGTGTGCTTATTTTGAGACATTACATGCTATAAAATTCATTTAAAATGGAATTTTTACATGGTAATTATTTTAATTTAATCAACATCATTCTATCCTTTTGGTCTCACAAACACCTTTTATTCCCTTAGAAATATAGGACTAAGCTTACCTTGTTGTTTGAGACAAATGTTGACCTTGCCTTTAGGTTAGTGTTTGAAATGAGACTTGAAAAAATGATTAGGAAATATTAATATTACCATAAATTAACCTTATAATTGGTATAATATAAGCTCCACCAACACATTTCCTAAGTACCAAGAGACTTTACTCTCCACCCACTACTTGTCTGACCCTTGTCTCAGTCCGAACAGGGTTGTAGGTGTTCATAAGCTTCATCTAGCTTGTTCATGATGATAAAAGTCTCTATTTTATGTTTTATGATCAAATATTTCTTACCTTTACTTTGGAACTAACTTTAATGAGCTAAAATTCCACCAAGACTCATCTCATAGGTCATTGTTGTCTCAATCTATTCCTTGCTAGTTGTAGGTTTTCATAAGCTCCATCTACTTAGATATGATGTCAAAAGGTTTTTTGAAACTTTTTTGAGGTTAAAAAATATGTGTATCATATAGAAAACTCCTATATGAATTTATTAAAACCAAACCATGCTTTTCCATGGGCTGAGACACTTCCCTACTGACCCCTACTAAAAGTATTGATTCTACCTTGTGTACATATAGGGTATGGGCTTATGACGTGATCACACCAAATTCCATCTTCTCCTATGACATATTAGTTCATGAGTATCACTTGAACCATTTAGAATAAATACTATATGGAAGACAAGCCTAACTTTTAATTTTGGTTTAAAGGAGCTCTCTTTTGGTCTCAAACTGTAGATGACATTGTTATAAATCAGTGTGTTTATTAGCATATTTGGGCTTCTAAAAGAATACCTTCCCATTATCTTCTATCCTTAAAAATTAATACGATTAATATATTATGCTAGAGATAATATTCCAAAAAAATAAGAGTTTTTTAAGTTAATTTGGTTATGATATATGTTAATCCAAAAAATCTTAAAGAGATCTCTCTTTACATTTCAAAGATCAAAGGCCTGAACTCAGTCAACACTCTTGGAGGTGTTTTCAATTTGTAACTAGCCTTACTACTCCTTAGATAGGTCTTTCAAGTAACATTTCATAAATAAATGGTTCCAATTGAGGTCCAATCTTACTTTCACATTAAAATGACTCTCTTAATCCTCTCTTTAGGCCACATGTAGGTGGTGATGAGTTGTAACAGGTAGTGAAGGGAAAAAGTTAACAAGATGCATGATTTGGGCCTCATAGTCCCTTCTTTGGTAATCAAATTCACTTTTAGGAATTCAAAAAATATAAGGCACATTTAATCCCTTAATATCACATGGAAAAAATCCATTCAAGGCACCTGATACAACTGAAGATGCACAAGGGCAGTTTATAAGCAAAGACAAGCCTAGGAAAGGCTTCTTGACTATTTGAGAGATCCAAATTCAATATGAGAATGGATAACCTATGGAAATGTCTTATAAAACATGGAGAAACACCTAAAAAAACCATATTGTCAAAACCAAGTAGAATAATAAAAAAATTAGCTCAAAACATAGACCCCTCATGAATGGAAGTACATAAAATGCTACCTAGGGTCTATGTGATGGTTCTTAAATGTGAATATTTGAAACACAAACTTATTTACATGGAAATTAATTTGACTTAGATTAAACTAACCCACCAAGATAATTCCTCTCAACTCCAACTATACAACCCACACCATGTATTTGAAATTGACCTTTCTTAGCTTGCAAGGACAAGAAAGAAGAAATAGAAGTTGAAATTGAATATTATAATGAAACCTCTACACACCAGTAATGGAAAATAGTTTAAGGAGATGAAGAGTCACATAACTCACATTTTTTCTTGAAGATGAGCTCACTGAGTCCTTAAAAGTGCTAGTAAAGGCCTAAAATCAAGGGAAAACTACTTTCTTCGACATATAACTACCTCTTGGACTGAAATCTGAATTACCCTAATATATTCTGACCTCCTCCATGTTTAAATATCTTTTGGTTACAAAAATTCTTACTTGAAAGTCTATACAAGTCATTTATTATGCTAGAAACATGCTAAAATGACACTTTTTGCACATAAGACATGGTAAAGGACAAAATCAAGACTTATAAACACATTAAAACATCTAAATGAGCACATTATGAATTTAATATGACAATTTTAGCTTTTGACCATGTTTGACCATGGTTGACCAACTTTAACTTTAGTTGACTAAGCAATTACAAGGGAGATGAGCTTAGACCAAAGCTAGACCAGGGATAAGTAAGGTGTTTAGCCTAACATGAGACACCTATAGGATATATGGAAACTTATAAATGTTTATAAATGTATGGCCTGACCCAATTTAACTAAAATTCAAATTTGGTCAACACTTTTGTCAATTTTTAGGGGTAACCTACTTGCCTATGTTATGGACCAGTAGCCTTATCCCATCCATTGGGAAAAGGGAGTCATATGCACTTTGAAACAATAGGACCAGACCCTTAATTGAAAAAAAAAAATAGCTACTTTACCTCAAAACACACAAATTAAAGACAACACACAACAAGACCAAAGAAAACACACAAAGTAAAGTCACACTTGTGTTACTAAGCACTTAGGGAAAACAAGACACAACATAAAGGAAACTAATTATGTACATTCAACTTAAACATACCTCCCTTCCTAGATCAAAAGTGAAGTACCTTGAATCTCCTTCCTCACTAGATGAATGAGGATGCCAAGCATGATTACTTTTGGATGTGGTGCTAGATGACTCATGTTTCTGTTTTGCTCTTTGGCTTGGAATGTCATCTAATGGAGTCATATCCCACAAGTATCTAAGGTATATGGAGTCCTCTTGAACCTAGAAACATGCCTCATACTACTGTCCTTTTAACTCCTCATGACAGATTTGTATATCTATGAATGGGATAGCTTGTTTCAAACCTATGTCTTCTTGAAGGATCCCATTGTACTTCTCATTTGTTACAACCTCTTCAAAGTCTTCAAGAAGTGTTGTGTCATAGCTTTGTATTAGTGTTTCTTTCTCAAAATATTCCTTGATGTTGGTGGGAGTAACTTCATAGGTGGTTCTAGAGAAAATAAACTTTTGAACCATCCTCAAAAGGCTCAAGATCATCATAGATTTCTCCATCACGAGCTAGACTCTCTTGATGATGATGATCCTCAATATATGCCTTCTTTCCAACATCTTGGTATTGTCTCATTAGGATTTTCTTCTTCTCGCATTCTTCATACTTTTTGAACATTTTCATATAGGTCTACCACATGTCTTCCTTTTGACACATATCTTGCTTATCATGTCTTGTAATCAGCTCCAAAGGAATTACAGGCCCCTTGACGCCTTCAACTTCATTTCATATGTCCTCAAATCTCTACCAAAAGTCATCATCCTTTTACTGCTCAACATCATGAAGAGGAAAAATAAGAGAGGCTCCTTCATTCTCTCCTTTGATTTCAATAAGAACCTCTTATTTAACACAAGGAGGATCCTTTTCATTATCATCACAATCTAATGTCTCCTCACTAGCAGTCAGCTCCTCTTCATCTTCAATCCAATCTAAAATCTGAAACTCATCCTCAGTACTTCCAATATTAGGTATCTCAAAACTAGGAATATTAGCCCAAGAAGGCTCCCAAGGAGCAATGAAATCCTCAACATTATAAGGGAAAAACGGATTAGCCAAATGAGGTGGAAAGATGGGTTCAATGGCTTCTTGAGGAGGGGTAGTAGGGAGTTGATTAGTTTCAAGTTTCTTTCCACTTCTAACTTCTCCACTTAAAAATTTCTTGTTCTTCTCTTCACAAAATGCCACTACCTATTTCCATCTTGGGAAGCTATGCCTAGAGGCTTCTTCATGAGGCTAAGAAACAAATGAAGAGGTGAATGATAGGTTTAGGAAAATTTGGGTTTCCTTGGGCTTGGCATCTTGATTCCAACTTGGAAAAGTAGGATTAGAGAGTTCATTTTTTTTCCATGATGGATTTCCTTAAAATATGATTGGCCAATTCAATATCCTTGTCAATATGAGTCTCAAAACTCAATCTTCCTTTCTCAAAATCTTCTCCAAATAAGTCAACCTTCTCAATAGTGATATCCTCCTTCCTTTGGCTGCTCTCTTGGATGCAATTACAAGAATGGGAAATTTGGGGAGTGCATGAAGGACTTGGGGTATTTTGAAACATGGTTGGATTAGTATCTTGGAAAGGAATAGTTGACACACTTAAAGGTTGATGTGGGATATATTGGGGCTACCAAGACTGAGCTGGTTCATGATCTCTCAACCTTTCTTCTAGGTGGAAAATTAGGCCAAAAACATCAAGCATCTCATTATAAATACCTTTCTAATTATCTCTCTTTATAGGCATCCATTCTTCCTTGACTTGCTCCAAAGCATTTCTCACACTCTTGATACAATCACTAAGGATAACGTAACCATAAGAATTTATATTATCAAGGTCTAACATATAGTCTTTGTAGCCAATGAGAGTCTTCTTGAGACTTTAAATGGAATGACTTGGAGAGGAAATAGGTGGGCTAAGTAAAGCACAAGCTTGATAGGTTGAATTATAGGTAACACATAATTGATAGGGATCATGATAAGCTTGGACAAGGACTTGTTCATATTGTGAGGTAAAAGGAAAAGATGGATATGTCTCACAAAATTGTGTTAAGATAAACTCAACCTCAGAATTATCCATGAATCATCCATGAGAAGACCATAAATAAGAAAACAACTTCAATTATATTACCTAGACTAGTTAACAAGTTTATTTATTCTTGGAGTCACCATTGGTTCTTATTGAAATTACCTATAAAGGCTACTATCTTGAGGAGAACACCAAAACTCCTCAAGATCTTAGAATAAGAGTCCCACTAGGTGTGCCAAAAACTATTTTCACTTGAATAGGTCACCAAAACTCCTCAAGATCTTAGAATAAGAGTCCCACTGGGCATGCCAAAAACTATTGTCACTTGAACTTGCACCCAGTGAGGAGATGACAAGTATATCCTCATTCAAGTGGCACAATGGAACCACCTCAAGGCTGTGGGTTGCCAAATGTGAGGTGGATTTCTATAGTTGGGGCTAGTTCCCCATGATGTACCACTTTGATCAATCCTACTACTAACTCTTAGGGGGATGAAAAGGGATAAGAATAACTGAAATTAAATTTACTCTAGGAGAGGTGATACACCAAATATTTTGTCTACTCACATCATTTAACATGCACTTAGAACTAAGAATAAGTCTACACATACACTACCTCCAATGACAATTTTCTCTTTCACATCAATGTTTCAAGCATGGGGTCTTGAAGAGAGCCTAGGTTAGGACTTAGACAATATGCATTCTAAGAAATATAATTTAATAGACTACTCACTATACCTACACTTCAATAAAACACTTCTTGTTGACCTTCAAAAGAGATATTCCAAAACACTTAAGGCACTAGGAAAAGTAACATGTGAAGGTAAGCCAAAATACACTTGCAAAATACCAACAACCATTGTGTACACTTAGCGAAATCTTGAGTGAGGTAAAAAAACTATATTTTATTATCTCAAGGCAAAAATTTTGTAGGGTTTCACCACACCAAAGTGGAGAAAGCCTAAATTTTAATTTTGGTTGAAAGGAAATCTCTTTTGGTCTCAAAGTATAGATGACACTACTATAAATCAGTATGTTTATTAGCATATGTGGGCTTCTAAAAGAACACCTTCCCATTATCTTCTATCTTTAAAACTTAGTAAGAGTATTGTCTTATGCTAGGGCTACTAAGAAAAATAACTAAGAGTGTTTGAAGGTAATTTTTTTATGGTACATGTTAATCCAAAAAATCTTAAAGACCTCTCTTTTTACATTTCTTCTACATCCATGTTTAAATATCTCTTGGTGATAAAAATGCTTCCTTGAAAGTTTGTACAAGTCATTTATTATGCTAGAAACATGCCAAAATGACACTTTTTGCACATAAGACATGGTAAAGGAAAAAATAAGACTTAGAAACACCTTAAAACATCTAAATGACCACATTAGGAAATTTATAGCAAAATTTTATATTTTTACTATGTTTGACCAACTTTGACTTTGGTTGACTAAGCAATTACAAGGGAGATGAGCTTAGAACAAGGCTAAACTAGGGATAAGTAAAGTGTTTATCCTAACGTGAGACCCCTATAGGATATATGGAAACTTATAAAAGTTTATAAATGTATGGGTTGACCCAATTTGAATAAAATTTAAATTTGGTCAACAATGACAGTCGTAAACCAATATGGTCTTTTACACCCATTGTGTTATGGTATTTCATTTTTGCGAGAAGTTCTTCCATGTCCTCAGGAAATTGGGAAGCCACATTCTCTTCTAGATTTGGGAGTTCATATACAAAAAGTATCATACATGTGAAATTCAATGATAGAATTCAATTGTTTTAGCATTGAAAAGATTAAAAAAGCTAGACATAAATGAGGGTCCATGAAAATATTCAAAAGCTAAGAACATCCAATTTTTTTATATTATGGATAATTTACTTACACAAAAAGAGTTGTCTAACTTAAATGAAAACAATGAAATAATTATATTATAATATGAAATATTTACCTATGTCATGGTCATTTTGATGTATTGGAGTGGTACTCCATTCTTTCTCACCCCTCTTCCCCTGCCTCAAACCATGGGACATAAACATTGATAGTTGGTGTGTCGATTGACTAAGATTGAAAATAGATAATATGAGACAAAGGAATGTTAGAGAGATAATCCATGCATACAAATATTATATTTCACTCCTTCCCACCACATTTACTTTTATATAGGCATAGAGACATCCAAACATGTGCACATTTTCATCAACATATGAAATAGTGAAAGGAGAATAAGGTATACATGTGAAGACAATAGATCGCTAGTCAAAAACATCACATACCATACATGTAAAAAATATATGATGAGTACATGGGAAAAACATTGCATCATTGAACCATGCATGATTGTGTAATACATTGATAAATATAAATTAACCACAAAACCATTGCTTAAATCATACATAAACAAAAAATATTTTATCTAACACAAACTAGAAATGAAACTCTTATATTTAAATCTCTTATCCAAATAATATGTTTAAACACACATCATGCATGCTGTACATATTATGCCAAAATGGATGTATATAAATAATAGTATCCAAAGCAAACATTGCAAGGCAATATAAATGTTCATGGCGTGGCCATTAGGCCTCTAGAAATGGACAAATAAGTGGAAGTGGTCAACCACATGAATGCATGTATATTCATGTGAACCTAGGCACCTACATTTGAAAATGTGTAGTTTATAAATTTTGAAAAAATGCAAGAATAATACACCAACATGAATAATAAAGTTATCAATTTTGGTAAATAAGAAGTAACTATTATACCTCCTAAGCATGGTCCATCCATGCCTATGAATTCACCAACTCATCTTCACCAATAGCCTATATGTAATAATAATATACATCACTATCAAAATATATAATGGTAGGGTTGAAAGAAAGGTAAGGATAATAAATAAGAGTGCATATAATACATAGTCATAATAATAAGTATAATATAGATTTTTGAGGCAACCTATCATGTGCACTTTCATTTGTTACTCCCCCCCTCAACAAACATATCTACCATTTTGCAAATGCATTTATCTTAAAGGAATGTGATTGCCATTAATAGAATGGGATTGAGGCTCATCCCTCTATAATTCAAATGATAATTGTTATAGAAATATCAATGTTAATATTGATTAAGTTGAATTTAACTTAACATTAACTTCATGAAAACCAATGAACAAAATGCATTTAACATGAGGTCCATTGTTGCATGAACCTTGCTATTTCTCCACCCATTCTATTTATTGCACCATTTATTGATGATATTCTCTTTTTTGAATGTATACTTACATTATCTATGCTAATTTTTCAATCAAATCATATGCACCCATCTCATCATTGATATACTTCAAGGTTGTCTCACTAAGATAACATAATTTGGATAGATCCTTCCTAGACAACCATGATCTTTCTAGCCTATCTCTCTTATTGATGCTTTGATTTTTTAAGATTTGGTCTATTAGCCTCATTTATATTTTCCTTTTTTTTATTTCTCTACCCTTAGGCTTACATTTCCCACTTTTGGCATGCCCAAGGGGCCTCCTTGAAATGGGTTTCCAACCATGAATCTTATAATAGTGAGTGTTAAGTTTGTCTCATGACCAAAATGGATAGCCACCATCAGCTCTAATTATGTTACATGGCCTCAACAAGCAAAGGTGCATATTTTACATCATAATACCCCAATCCTTTATTTATACTAGATTGCATATTATCATTAAATAAGGAAGGTATATGAGGTTAAAATCATTAAGCAATAAGAAAAATATAACATCATCAAACACAATAAAATATTAAAAGCATAAAACAATAAACATAATATAACATCATCAACGATAATAAAATGTTCTTACAATATTTGGTTCCTCCTCCATTTCAGATTGTGAAGTATTCAGAAGGCAATCATCATCATCATCAACATCTTCATCATCATTGTCATCAAGGTCATATGACTCCACCTCCTCCAGCCACATAGGTGGACATATATATGTGAGTCCAACTCCAAAAATATATGGAACAACAAACACATGTCTATAAGCATGGAAAATGAAAAAGAGATTACAATAAATATGCACATTTGTATGGATGAATTCATTATGTAAGTGACTATCAACCATGTCTAAGGGGATCCACTCTACCCCTTCCAACCAAAACACAAAACAAAAACAACATAGAAAAATGCATGGTGTGTAAATAGTATTATAATTTTTATTGTTGTAAGAGGGAATAAAGAAATATTATTTAACATGAGGAGTAATCAAACATTAAGGGAAGCCAAAGGTTCTCATACATATCTTGAGAAATAGTCATTGGATGCTTTGGGGACATCCTCTTCACCTTCGGTCTACTCCACCCCCTCCTCATGAAATATTAAAAAAGATGTAACATATAAAAATAGGGATGCATGGTTCTCAATTATTGAGCATGGAAAATGAAAGAGAGAGTAAAACAAATATACACATTTTTAGGGATGAAATCATTATGCAAGTTATTATCAACCACATCCATGTGGCTTCACTCCATCCCTTCCAACTAAAATATAAAACAAAAATAACATAGAAAAACACATGGTGTCAAAAGTATTCAAATTTTTATTTTTGTAAGAGAGAAGAAAGAAACATTATTTAACATGAGGAGCAATAAAACATTAATGGAAGCCAAAGGCTTCCATACATCTCTTGATAAATAGTCATTGGGCACTCTGGGGACACCCTCTTCACCTTCAATATGCTCCACCCCCTCTTCCTATAGTATTAAAAAATATGTAACAAATCAAAATAGGGATGCATGGTTCATAAATATTGATAATTTTACATATGCAACAAGAATATTAAATCAGTCATTGAAAATACATGAACCATCAATAATCCCCTTGTTTACATATTTATTCGGTAAAGATTACATATCACACTAGGATTTCACTCATGGTTATTCACATGTAGTAGATGGTTGCCTCATAACAATGGGAATACCATCCCCAATTGTTGATGCTACATATAGCTTCCTCACTTGATCTTTGAGTGGGTAAGGGGAATTTCTAAACTAAGAACTTGCATACAATGAGGACTTCTGACTAAATTCTTTCTCCTAACATAATGCATGTCACAATAGATTAACATCAACAAAAAAATAATACAACTAACATTCACATTTGAGTACATTATCTAAAAATTCATACCATTTATTCAGACTCAACATAAAGTTCTTTGAGGAAATCATCTAATTCCTCTCATCCATCTTAAATCTACATCATTTATCACTCATAGTATTATTTACCAACAAACAATAACTTGCATTCAAATAAGTTAAGAATATGCTTTACAACACTAAACCTTACCGATGAAATGCTTATAGAAATCACCATAAAGGTTTCCATGAGAGTATAATGGTGTGTCGGTGGCTAGGGTAATCTGACTAACTAGCAACATAATGTAGTAGTCACAAAATAATTAGGGCAACCACTATTCATGAAATTGATACCCTATTTTTAAAGTATATATTACAAACCTCCAACAAGGAAATTTACATATGAGAAGGCATTACAGTTTTTATAGATAGTGTAATGTTCCAAAGTAGATATTATATTTTCACTTATAAACTTAACATACCAATTCATTTGGAAAAAATCTATATAATATGACAACGCCTCATGTGGTGATTCAAGGACAAGCTAAACAAAACTTTGTATGTAGTAGATGAGATAGATAAAATATAATGGATACATTACATTTTGAAAACTTTAAAAGAACCAAAACATGCTTGTTGTAAATTTCAAAGGTTAGAAATAATATTTTTGAAGCTTAGAATATCAAGTCCATGGAGATTATATGTAAAAAAATTAATTTTAGTTGTAGATTCTATGAAAGATGTTGATGATAATATTTAATAACCTCACTGAAAATTCTAAATGAAGAATTCAACAATAATAAGTATACATTACATAGTACAATGGGAGTAAAACAAACATGGATTCACACACTCTTACTTTGTGGAAGTCTACACAAACACATGAAATATGATAAGAGTAACACTTTCAATGTACTTAAAAGCACACATACATGATGAACCCATCACAAAGAATATATTACATTTAGGCACTTGAAAGCATAAATACACATGAAATGGTGAATAGAAACACATGAATTAAAAATAGATTTCAAGATATTAAAGGCTGGAAAATACTATAGAGGCTCTTATTTACCCTATAATAAGAGTACACTAAGCATGGATTCACACACTATTAATTTTTGGAAGTATGCACAAACAAATTAAATATGATAAGAGTAACACTTTCAATCAACTTAAAATAACACATACATGATGAGCCCATCACAAAGAATATAGTACATTTAGGCACTTTCAAGAATAAATACACATGAAATGGTGAATAAAAACACACAAATTAAAAATTGATCTCAAGAAATTAAATCTTGGAAAATACTAGAGAGGTTTCCCTCCTATATACCCTATTCTACCCTATTGAACAATTATCTTCCTCTAAATTCATATGCATATAACCTTGTATATAAGAGCTTTTCCTTATGTATAAAAATAACTTATTAATAGAGACAAATTCCTAGGCCAACTTAACCTTATGTATAGTGGTCCTCTAGCAAGGAGAAACAAGGCCTGAGAAATAGTAGTTATAGGTAAATTAAAGACATATGTCCTTTTGAAGGATTTATTACAATATTCACTACTTTTCTTTGCATTTTCATCTAAATAATTTATGCAAAGGAGTCTTATAAACACACTGTGAATGTGTTTATATAAAACATTTTCCTCTTTTCCTCATACTTATTCTTGCTTCATATGTTTTTTATTTTGTTTGTGTTAATAAGTTATGGATTCAATTTTTTCACAATTGTAAAAAACTTTGGAATTTATTTCCTTGTTCAGCTTATTCAATGTCCACTTGACCTTCTATGATCACAAATATGAATGAATCTATCATAAATAAGTTAGGGATTTGGTTTTATGTAGGGTCATATGCAAATATTAATAAGGTAACATTGATCTTTGATTTATTTTTTCCTTTAAATAGACCATCTATTAAAGGATATTCTATGTTTGAATAATACAACTCTTTTTCTTATGAAAAGGAGGGATGAGTATGTGTTTCTTATAAGAAGAATAACTTGTAAACTAAATTTAAACTTAATAATACTACATGAGAATAAACACCCTATGCCCTTATTTTGACCACCTCTGCTTGAGCTATCTCCCTCCACCTTTGATCTGTGATCTAGGAATTTGAATCAAGAGAGGATGGTTATTATGGTGTTAGTTTTAAAATGACAAACAAAATAAAATAAACACACTAATAGCATAACATCTCTAGGCCTAGACACTAGGGAGATCTTATTTAACAAAATCAAATAAAAAACACAACTAAAAAGTAAGGAATGAAAACACAAGAATTCTTTCACCTTCCTTGGATTCTCAAAATGCCTTTGTAGTGGTGGATTGCTCAGCTTGTGCTCATGAAGTCCTTAGAAATGGAAGCTTGACTACCTCCATCTCTCCTTGGCACCTTTGGCTTGTGGCTTAGCTTGGAATCAATTTGGCATGGTAACAATAGTTTCATGAAGCTTTTGAAACCAATCTTGCATTATAACTTTGCACTATCAAGACTTAAAATTCATGTGGTGAGGCCTCCTATTTATAGATTTTTGAAAATGTCTAGAATCAACCTGAACTATCCATCTCAAGATTGAGATGTGTGGTTGAGTATTAATTCAATTTTTTTAATTATAATCATCATGAAATTGGAATAAGGGGAAATTAAGATGCATGGAGGGCATCATGTAAGGCCTTGATGAGGCATGCAAGGCATGAATCCTAATATGTGTGGCATTTATGGCTTAGGGATGTCTTCTCAAGAAATGAGGTCACTTGATGATGCAAATATTTAATATTCATTTAAAAAAATAATTATTCAACAAGTTTCCATGGAATTATTAGTTAGGCCTTGATTTGGGCTAATTATCTCTTAAGCATGATTAAGCACTTTATGCACAAATTACTCAAATTGATCAAAATGTCTTGTTATTGGTCTAAAATTTGACTAGATTGGAATTGGAAGGTGATGTCAGATGCGTTGGAACCATATTACCATTTAGGATGTTTCCAAAAACAAATAACAAAGTCACATGTCTTGTACAAAAGATTTGATAAGGAATAACAACCCAGAACACCTAGGTGCAAATTTGGCATTTTGACTAGAAATGAACTGATCAAAGTTAGATGGCACATAAATTGCATTACCCCAATTAGGGATACCTTGGCCAAAATTGGCAATTTAATATGTTATTTTCTCATCATTTTGTGTGTTTTAGTGTTTTAGGCCAAATTGTGCATTTTGGGTGGAAATTAGCCAAAAGACTAGTTAGAGGCTATCGATGGCTAGATTTAGGTGTCTATAGTTTGCCCCTATTTGGGAAGGCATTACAAGCTATACACATAGTAAAATATTCTAAAATAATGAAAAGGCACCATATACCTATAATTGTAATGATGATAAACTAACTGCATGATGCCCCCTTGAGGGAACGGTTGGTACAAGTAGGTTAGCAAACGGTCCCTCAAAAATAAAGAAATAAAATGAGGCAACCAAAGAAAGGAGAGATGATGGTGTGAAAACATAATGATACTAAAAAATTAATCAAAATCATTGAGAATTAAAGTGGGATAGTGTACAATGGTTTGCCCAAAGGTGGTTATAAGCATTGTACCTTGATAGTGGTAACATGGTATGATAACACAATAATTTTCCCAAAGGTGGTTATAATCATTGAGAAGATGGAGTTACCCTAGTTAGGATAGACAAATAAGAGAATAACATGCCCCTATATAGGTATAAAAAGTAAAGTGGTGACAACACAATGATTCTCTCAAAGGTGGTTATAATCATTAAGAAATGTAGGTGAGATGGTGTGCAATGATTTACCCATAAGAGGTTATAATCATTGGAACCCAATTATGGAAAACATGATAAAATTGGCTAAGAATGATGATAACTTAACATAGAGGGAAATGATGAATTAAAACAACCTACTAGTAGGGAGATGCTCATCCAGACTAATAAAGGTTGAAATTTTTTCATGGTTAATTACTCTAATTGGGATATGATTGGGAGTGAATCAAGATGTTGATGCTAAAGAGATGTCACCATTTTTGAATAGACTTCTTGAAGATGAGGTTTTTTATATCATGTGTTAGTAGGCATCATGATATATATCATGAGGACTTGGCTAAAATATTCATGAGGACTAACTCTCATAATCCAATAGTGAATAAAAGATAATGCACCAATGATAAAAACCATGATGATAATGTAAACATATGAATAGGGATGGATTCAAGTGTAAGTGTGGAAAATAAATCACCCAATGAACACACATAAATTGAATCAAGGCAATAGTGCTAAAAGTAAACAAACAAATAGATAAATAAATAAAATAAGTAGGAATAAACAAACAAACAATGTAATAAAAACCCTATAAACATTGCCCTTAGAAAATAGGTGACAACTTAATAAATGAACAAAATGGGGGAATAGAAGAAAAGGAAGGGGGTGGTCGAGCTATCTCTATATGCACTAGGAAAGTGGACATTGCCTACATAGTTCCATGGATGTAATATCCAATAAAAACTTTATACCAAATGTAGTTCTCCTAGGGAATGGGAAGAATGTGATAATTGAGGAAAACTCAAAGAATGGATGTGATAGAAGAAGAGGAATGGTATTGCAAAATGGTAAATGCATGAGAAAAAAAAGGCCAAAAAGGATGGGGAAACTAAATTATGAGTGATTTTCTTGTAACTTAGTAAGGGTTCCTAGAATCCTTAAGGCAAATAAGTGGCCAATATTTTTATTCTTTTATAATGATTTTATAAATGTATTTATAATTTTTTGAAGTATCTAAACTCAAAAAAGAATGATGAGACACTAAATGGTTCAAGCTCATAAAATGGTGAGAGTATTTAAAGTAAGGTTACTCATAAAATGGTGAGAGTGTTCAAACTTAGGTTTCTCATAAAATGGTGAGAGTGTGGCTTAGGTTGCTCACAAAATGGCAAGACCATGGCTTAGGTTGCTCACAAAATGATGAGAGCATGGGGAAAAGGGTGATTGACTAACCTCAATAAGTATCAAGTGCTTCCTACATAGTCCTAGAGTAGGACCTCAAGTCACTATAGTTCCACCTTTACAGTGAAAGAATTTGACTACTGTAGCAGTTAATTCAAACAAAATAGGCACAATTGGTACAAATTCATAGTACGACATAAGAAGTGTCAAGTTTGTACATCAAGGCTTAATGTTTCACCTAGTTTTCCCATAGGTGATTATAACTAGGACATAATGGCATACATCAAGGGTACTAATTTTCCCAAAGGTAGTTATAATTAGTAGCAAGACTGGTGGTAAGAAAGGAATAACAAATGAAAGACATAGATACAAAAACTTTTTCCATACTATTCCAAAATATGATCTCTATCTAAATTTCTTGAACCAATTCATGAAACTAATCAAACACCTTGATGTTACATAATGAATGGAAAAAACTAAGGTTAAATGGGCTAGGCTTTAGAACACACTGGGCTAATAGGTCAAAATCAAAAAGTGGATATAGCAAAGAGGATGGATAAAATGGTATTATTTAAAAAGAAGAATAGTGATAAAATGGCATGACTAAAATGGTCTGTATAGACAATACACCTTAGCGCTGAAGAATATTATTGCTTGAGATGAATAATATTCATCATCTCTAAAAGTTCATCTCTATCTGGCATGGCAAGCATGTATGATCCTAATCCATAATCTACACTAATGATGAAAGGCCCTATATAGTTTGGTTTGAACTCCCCTTTATGCTTCTTCTCAACCATGGTATTATTTTGGTTTTCTTTAATAAAAAGATCACCAAGTTCAAATGTTCTATTCTTAAGACTCTAATTATAGTGGCCTTTGAGTTAATTCTAATATGCTTGAAGATTTTTGAGCATGGTCATGCATTTCTCATCAAGTAGGTCTAGCTTTTGCAGGTGAGCTACTCGATAGTCATGATCATCCAAGATATGCTTGAAAGAGATGCATAGTGAAGGCAATTCAACCTCAATGGGAAGGATGGCTTCAGTACCATAAACAAGTGAGTATGGAGTGGCACTTGTGGGGGTATGATGATTGGTATGGTATGCCCAAAGGGTAGGGAATATCTATAAGTGCCAATCATGACCGACATCATTGACAATATTTTTGAGAATATTAACAATGGTTTTATTAGATGCCTTAGCTTGGCCATTACCTTGAGTTTCATATGCTATAAAAAATGTTATGTGATGTATATTCAGTACATAGTTGGTCTACATCTTTTTTTTTGAATGATCCTCCATTATTAGATATAATATCAGAAGGGATACCATAGTGGTAGATGAGATGGTTGAATATGAATTTATAAATTTGCTTTCTAGTCATGTAAGTGAGGGGTATAGCTTCAACCCACTTCATGAAATATTTGGTAGTGGTAAGGATATGTTTATGGTCATCAGATGAAGTGGGGTTGATCTTCCCAATGAGTTCAAGTCCCCATGTAGAAAATGGCCATAGTGTCAATATTGGTTTCAAAGTTTTTTATAGGGCATGAATTGGATTAGCATGCCATTGACATTTGTCACACTTTTTTACATATGCAGTGGCTCTACTAGAATGGGCTCTACATTATCCTTTGTCAACTTTTCTTAATGCTAATTTAGACTCTACTGAAGTTAAAATAATGAAATAGATTTCCATCAAAACTACGATGGTAAAGGGTGGATCCAAGTAGAGTATAATGAGCAAAATGATGAATAAAGGCTTTGGTTTGTTTTTGAGAGAGATTAGGTGGTAGAACTTGGTCATGAAGGTAGTTGTAAAGGTCTGATTACCAGATAGAATTAGGACCAATAATATCATAAATCATCGCAATGGTTGAAGGTTCATGAGTTAGTGCTAACAAATTCTTGATGAAGAATTGATACTCTCTAGCTTTATCTATTTATCCAATTAGAGAACTAATAGTAGCCATGGCATTTGTAGTTTTGTTACTAGCCCTCAATATATCTTCAAACTAAATATTGGTAATTTGTTGTTTAAGAGTGTCGACCATGGATTTATATGGAACTATCTTGTCATCTTTGGTTTGAAAATGATCTATGACCTAATTGATGATTAACTACGAATCACCATAAAATTGAAGATGAGATATATTCTAATGGATTGCTTTTTAAAGTCTTGAAACAAGTGCTTCATATTTATCCATGTTGTTTGTACAAGGAAAGCTGATTTTGAATGATTTAGAGATTAGATCCCCCTGTGGTGTACTAAAAAATAGGCCTGCCCTTGATCTATATGTAGTGAATGAACCATCAAAATATAGCTTCTAGGGTTGTTCCTCAAGGGGTGTGTCAATGACAGTCATGATATATTTATTAGGAAATTGAAACATGAGTGGATGTGTGTTTGTGAGAGATGCTTCGACAAGTTGATCTATAAGAACTTGTCCCTTGATTGCCTTTTGATTGACATACTCTATGTCAAACTCACTGAAAATCATGATCCATTTATCCATTCTACCTTGTAAATATATTTTATATAGTAGATACTGAGTGGATCTATATTTGAAATGACCATGGTCTTATTATTTAACATGTAATGGTGTAGTTTTTGAGCTATGAAGACCACGGCTAGACAAGATTTTTCAATAGGTGCATAGCTATGTTCATATGTAACCAAGGCATGCCTTAGGTAATATATAGCATGTTATTTTACATTATCATCATGTTGAGCCAAGAGTTAGCCTAGGTCATGCTTAATAGCTGATAGGTATAATAGAAATGGCTTTCTTAGCATAGGAGGTAATAAAATAGGTAGATTGACAAGATAATCTTTAAGTTTTTGAAAAACTATTTAGCAGTGATCATCCTAGTGAAATGCAACTCCTTTTTTCAAAAGATGTGTAAATGGATGGAACTTGCTTGCTAACTGAGAGATGAAGCATCAGATTGAATGGATCTTACCCTAAAAAATTTAGAGTTGCTTTAAATTCATTAGTGGCAACATTTTGGTTATAACATGAGATTTAGCTGGATCAAATTCAATACCTCTATGAGACACAATTAAGTCAAGTAATTTTCTTAAATTTACACCAAACACACATTTCTTTGGATTGAGTTTGACTTTATACTCTCATTATCTTTTAAATATCTTATGCAACACTGTTGGATGGTCGGCCCTGGTTTTGGATTTTCCTAATATGTCATCAACATAGTCTTCAATAATATCATGTATCATAACATGGAATATGATAGTCATGGCCCTCTGATATGTGGCTCCAACATTATTAAGGCCAAATGGCATCTCCTGATAACAAAATATTCCCCATAGAGTGGTGAATATTATTTTATGTTGATCTTCTGGTGTTATTCATATTTGGTTGTATCTTGAAAAGCCATCCATGAGTGAAAGCATTTTATAACCGGCCATGGAGTCGATGATCATGTCAATATTAGGTAAGGTAAAATCATCTTTAGGACAAGCTTTGTTGATGTCTCAAAAATAAGTACAAATTATGATCCCTTTAGGCTTTTTGATAACAGGTACCACATTAGAGATCTATTTTGAGTAGTCAATGGATCAGATACATCTTGATTCTAAAAGTTTTTTGAACTCTTTCTTTACCAATACAAAAGTCTGAGGATGCATCTTACATAACTTTTGTTTTACCAATTTGGCATCAGGATTAACCATAAGGTGGTGCAGAACCAAGGTGGGGTCTAAACCTAGTATGTCAGAATAAGCCCATGAAAATATATCTACAAATTATCTCAATAGAGCTATAAAGATGTCATGTTCCTACTCAGTGAGAGACATGCTTAATTTTATCCATTTTAGGTTTGATAGAGTCCTGATGTTTACCTCTATTGTATCTTCAACTAGAAGGATCAAACTATCTACTAGGATAGTACATAATGACTTGAACTATTGGATTATGTCAGGTTCCTCCATTAGGACTTGCTCTTCAACTTCTCCTAGGCATGATGAATCTAAGCCCCCTAATGGGAGAACTAGCCATGTGACAAAAATAGTCAAAAATTCTTAAATAATTTGATCAACTACTTGCTATTTTCAAAGCTAAACTTGGATCCACAAGCAAGTTCATCATTGGTTGTCTCCTAGTCTAAATTTGAATAAGAATTAACACCCCTATCTAATGGTGTTTGAAACAAGTTTTCACTACTAGACTGGCCTTTATCTTTACTTTTTCCCTATTCATAAATTGCCTTAAAGAGGTTTTCACTTTGGGACCTCAATGTTTTACTTATTTGTTTTTGGCTAAGGGTGTTCATTCACTCTCCAAAATAGGCTAAAAGATATAATGTGATTAAGAATCCTAATTTGTGATCTCCCAATGAAATGTTGTCTCTAAGGCCTAAGAAATCATAGAATGCTTCATCATTATAGAACTCATCAATTGACAAACTAGATTCTTACTGGTCCTAATCTATTAGTTGGGGATAATATAATGGTAATGGGTTGGAATGAATGGCCAAGGTAAGGGCACAAATGGCATTGTTATCAAATAAGTTTGTTTTAGCTAGGTTATCAAAGGTGAGGCTATGATCAGACTCTACTTCACTATCATCATCATCATCATCACTATTCATTGGTGATGGAGTTTGAATAAGATATGTGGAGTCACCACCAAGTTGTTTAAATCCAAGTCCATAAGGTCTTTCATAATTAGTCATGGAAATTGGCTCAATGGTTCCTTGCTGATTTGGTCTGAGGCCTCTTACTTCATAATTATGACAGTCCATGATCCTATTAGGAATATGATACTTTGCACTTTTATAAAAGTTAGCTTGGTTGTCATTGTATAACCATGATTCATCCCATTTAAGAAGGTTAATTTCTAGTCTAGATGTTGGTACAAATGTGACAGGTCCCTTATCTTTACTCTTTTGTTGCCAATGCATATGTGGGGTGACTTTAGGTCACCCAATGGTTTTTAGATTCTGAGGAAGATTGGTAATATGAAATGTATCATGGGTCACATACTCTCTTGGTCCATTATCTAAAATGGTGAAATGATTGGAAGCTTCAGGAGGTAGCATGTGGGAAAGGGAATCCAAGGTATTAGGATCTATGCAATTATCTAGTTAAGGATCAATAGTATAGCCTTTAATTTATCCTACGTAGAACTTGGATTCATGCCATACTAATAATTATAGCTTTGAAATTTGGCCTCAAGATGTTTACACTGTTCATATAGGTGTAAATCTCTTAGAATATTCAATTTCATCCCTGAGTGGGAAAACTTCATACTTTGGTACAGTGTTGATGGGATTGCATGAATCTCATATAACCAAGGCCTGCCTAGAATTATATTATATGATAACTCAATATCAAGCACATGGAAAAGTGTATCATGCGTCAAAGGCCCAATGATAACTAGGAAACTAATGGTGCCTTATGACTCTCTTTTTTGATTATCATAGGCTTTGATAGTTATTGTTTCTAGCTATATATATATCATTGTGTACCCAAGAAGCTTGATGAGCTTTAGCGACACTATGTCAAGGTTGGATCTCTTGTCTATAAGGACATGTTTCACTTTATTCCATTTTATATAAAATTCTATGTATAATGGATTATTATGGAGTGGGCTAAGGGAAGACATATCACTTTGGTTGAATGTGACTTGCTGGGCTGGATCTAGGTGTCCAACAAAAGCTTGAAATTTTTTAGGGGATATGTCACTATAAATAGTGGAATGGGTCAAAAATTCATTCAAGATGTTCTCTTGGATTATTGACATTCATAGCAAGTCTAAGATAGAAATTTGTGCTAGTGTCTTCTATAATTGTTCCACAATATCAAACTTCTTGTCTTGGTCAGTAGTGAATGGTTTATTCCAAAGATGAATAGTTGGTTGGATGATAGGCAAAGTGGTAGATGGTTATGGGATTGGGATATTAATCCTCAACCTCCAAGTTGTGATTGCACAATCAAGATTAAATATTGGACCATTATTTCTAATTGATGTTAGAAATGGTGTGGGACCAGATAAGACAAGTCTCAGTTGTCAGTACACTTACATGTGGTCCCATGGTAAGAATTATTTGTCGATATAAGGTCCAAAAGTGGAAGTCCTAGTTTTATGGTTTCCTATATGCACTCCTATGTCAAAGAAGGATTATCTATGTGATTTGGCTGAATATTATTGTTTAGCAATGGTCTAGGCTGATTAGTGTTTGGTTTAGGATTAATGGAGATGGTATTAATGGTATCCCTTACAATATGACCTACAACCCTATTATAATCATGTGAAATTTCATGGTAGGTTTATTGGTTATTACCATTTTAACCTTGGTTTTTTCCATTGTTCTATCATTATGGATTATACTACTAATTTTTTTGATTCTACTGGTTCAACCTTTGATTTTGATACTATTGGTTTTTCTATTGTACTAGCCATTATTATTGTTGTTTTTGATTTTTTTGCTATTGCTAATTGTTATGTCGGGGAAAGGAGTTTTGATAAATCCCAAGAATTTTATTGGAAGTGGAAGCACCATTATCCAATGTTATTTCTCCATTTTCCAACATATTCTCAATTAAATGCTTGATTTGGACATAAATTCATAGATTATGCCTGTTGACTTGATGATAGTTACTGAATTCATTTTCATGGTACTAATCAAGTAAGGAATGCCTTGAAGATAATGCTTTGGTATAGGCCAACTAATAATATTAATGGAAATAAGCTTATAAAATATAGACTGAATAGGATCTCCTAGGTCACTAAAGACACAATGTGTAGGCATAGTTCTCTTAAGAAGAGGGGTTTACAATGGTAAAAGCTAATGTATTTTTTGTTTTGGTTGTTTTGCTTACAACATAATTTGGAGAGGTTTCTAGGTAAGAGTAAGCTGAAAAGGTAGTGTAGATGATGTCTTCATAGTTTGGACATGATGAGATTTGATTACTCCATTTCCCACAACATTCCTATTATGGTTGAATTGCTTTAGTCTTTCTTGGTCATTGGCCTATGTTAGTTTTGATACTTGTGCTTAATTAGGATGTTGATATTGGCAATTTCCCTGATTGGTACTTTGATTTTGATTAGTTGAATTAAGCTTGATAACTCCTTTATTGATGAGCACCGACTTGATCAAAAAACATTTATCAATGATCTCTTTGAACGTATGTGTACATTGTAGATCTAGATGGTAAGCTATCTCATTATGAAATTTTTTAGTAAACATAGTGGATAATTATTTATCTAGTAAACTATGGGTGAAATGGCTTACAAAGGATCTCCATCGCTGTAAATAACTTACAAAACTCTCCCCAACTTTTAGCTTTGATTATGTCAGGTCTACTAATGAAATCTCATGCTTGATATTATAGGAAAACTACTGCATAAATTTATTAGAAAGATCATCAAAATCTGTTACTGAATTCTTGGCCAACTTTAAAAACCACTCCAAGGCTTGTCTAGCCAAGTTACTTGGAAATTTAAAAAAGGGTATATGTCATTGGTTGATGTGCAACAAATAATTTAGTCAAATGAGCCTTGGGATCACCTTTCCCTTTATATTTTTTGAATTTGGGTGGTTCATGTCCTGGAGGAAATGGTATCTATAAATACTCGATGTTGAATGGATAGGAACACACATAATCTAATTTGGACTTTTTTGTCTATTTCCCCACCTGAATAGAAGTAATTGCATTCTTCATTTATTGTAATTATTGGGATATAAAACTAGAAGGGATATTGGTTTGAGGGAGAATGTTGGTTTGGGTAGATAGTTGGGAGGTCACAAGTGGGACACTTTGACAAGGGTATGTTAGATATATTTGTTGGGGTATATTGGCTAAGTTGGGGAATGGACTAGGAATATGCATATGTGGATTGGCATGAAATTGAAATTGCACATTTGGATACATGATATTTTGGTTTGGGTTGGTGATAAATGTTTAACTTAGAGGATTTTGTGGTTGGGATGGAGGGATATAACTATATTGTGTCTACTATGGTTGAAAAGGGACATGCTACCGACTAATCAAACTTTATTGTTGAGTGGAAACTTATGGAGCAAGACCCTATCTCTAAATTTTTGGCACATTTTGAACCAATGGTTGTCTAGTAGGTACTTGAGAAACATGGGGGCCTCCTTGTTGAATGAATCCTTATGAGGAAGCGAAATTAGGTAGTATATTTGGCATCTATCGCTGATGAATATTTACATGCTATTGACTAGTAATTTCTTGGTTTTGAATTGGCATATTAGTCTACAACTAAAAAGGTATGTTCATTATTAGTTGGTGAGGTGGAACATTAGTTTCCCCTGATTAAAGTGGCAATGTATTTGTATTTTATTACATTGATACACTAGAATATGTCTGTTGTTATGGAATACTACTCACTACCTATTGAGGGGGAGTACAATTCATCACATTATATCATTGAGGTGTGACATTGGCCATTTTTCGTTTACCTAATCTTATATGTTTTACACTCGAGGAAATAGATGGTTAAGGCTAGGGTGTAGAAACCCCTATTCCTTAGTATGATGATCTATTCATGGGATTAACTATAGACACATATTATTAGCTAGTTGTTTGTGCATTACTACCACTTTGATCAAGATTGGATGTTGTTTGCACATTATCTATTGTGTTTGGCTAATTATTTAGTGTAGAGGCCAAATACACTTCTTCAATAATGGGCATATGCATCAAGTTATCTATTGAATTAGTTTGTATGAATGGGTCAAAACTCAGATTCTCTTGTCCATTTAACTCTATCAAGACTCATGCTAAAGGAACTAGGTCAATAAGAGGCTTACTCTCCATGTTCATCTAATTGAAATCACATGCTAAATTTAGGTAGGTTTGATATGTTGTTTGCATTTGGTTAAAGTGATCTTCCATGATGTTTTTTCCTCAATTGGAAAGATTGGGGTCTTGATACGTTATTTGGACTAGAGCCATAGGATTTGTAGAATAAGCTTGTTGATCATAAATGATATTATGGGGCACTTGTACTATACTTGTGTAAATTTTCATGGAGGAAGTCTGCTAAAAATTTGGCCCCTACCTCTATGGCTCTAAATAGAATCTCATCTTTGTTCTCTAAAAAATGTTTCTCAAACAAAAATGAATTATAGGTGGACGCTATATTAGTAAAATATGATTGTTGAAGAACTTGCTCATCCACTATGGGTATTGTATCTAGATATTGCATGGTTTATTCTTGGTCCTATTCTAAATAAGGTGGTGTGTTAACCATATAGTTAGCCAATGGATCTTAGTTTTGTGCCCCTAATTGAGTATTATGTGAGGGGTAAGAATCCATCTCATACGTAATATTATCTGCATAAGGGTCTTGCACCATTTCTTCCTACACAACCACATTACTAATCCTTGGGTTGTACATGAGTCCACTATGAGTGTAGGAATACATGTTGGGATCCATAGTCAATGCTTTGCTATAAAATATCAAAGAGTTATATAAACTCTAAAAAGGATAAAATCTAAAACAAATGATGTTTTAACTTGGTCTAGATTTGTCAAAAGGATCAAAAGGTTTATGAAAATATTTGTGAGGAAACAAGTTAGCATAAATTATCTAATGTTTCACTGTTCACACAAAGATAAGCAAGTAAATGGACAAAAAATCAAAATGACAAACTCTAATGTCAAAGTGTTTCAAATCAGTCTAATCTAGGAATTTAAAAGTTGCTAGGTCTTTTGGCTAAACATAGCATCAAAAGCTAGGCTCAAACAAGGCATGTGATAGGACTCTTGGCTAAATGGTGTCAAAAGATAGACTATAAAAATAAATGAAAATTTTAATCTAATAAATTTGAAGCACTTCTAATAAACACTAGGCATTTGATTCTTGGTCATGAATTTGATCAACTAGGTATAAGGTATGAAACAAAAGGCACTTTATGAATAGTTTATTTTCTCACAAAAAATGGTATAAAACTTGGTTATTTTGACAAACAAGATAGATAAATGTGAACAATATAATTGTGCTTTCGATAAAAGATCACAAAAGTACACTTGAATTGGCCTAAAAATGTAGGAACAAATTTGAAATGTATGCAAGAGGATCCATAAAACAATATTTGAAATGTTTTGGGTAGTGTAACAATGCTATGCTACCCAAAATGTGTGATAAAAAAGTTTGTTTCAAAAATCTCTAAGGTAAAGACATTTTCTCACAATTTTGACACCCTAACACTACCTTTCTTGACTCAAAATGTTGTGGAGCATAGACTCAAAGTGGAAGTGTTTAGCACAAAATGGCTTAAGTCTATCAAGTGATGATAATGATTATGAGTATTAAATGACCTTCAACCCAAATTGGAAATTAAACCTAAGTTCCCTAAAGTTTAGTGCAAATGTTGAACCCACTTAACACATCAATCCTATGAGCTTGTAAAGGTGTAATTCTGAATTTAGATTATAAGTGAAGGACTTAACCAACTTTGGTAAAGGTCTAGACTAAATTGGGTAACATAACTACACCAAAGTGGATGATATGACTCTCAAGATTTTGATGAACTTTGAACAAGGCAAATTGATGATCTCACGCGAGAAGCATAACACCTCTTTGTTCAAAGGAAAATTTGGACTATGTGTTTGGTTTGGATTATTTGTTTACACCAAGTTTTGACTTCAAACAAAACTTTAATCTAGGACAAGACCAACTAATTAATCTCCCTTAGATCCTAAACTAAAAAGGTTGCTTGGTATTGTTGGAATCTATCAATATACATCATTTGAGAGGATTTTAAGTGTTCATCCAAAAATAAATGTGCATTATATAGTAGAGTTTTTACACCCCCTCTTCTCTAAAATGATAGTACTATGACATGGACCTTGAGGTGCACCTTGCACCAACAATACTTCCATGGCAAGTGGGGATTTGTCTAATATCTGAAAAATTCTAAATGATCTAAGGGAATCAATTGCACAATGACTTTCCATCTAAACAATGCAAAAGAAAAGCAAGGATTTTGGGTATGTATCACTTGGCTTGTTGCAAAAAGGTCTAGTATTTTTTGTAACCACTGTATCCTATTATTCACTCAGTGTAGTATGATGTCCAAAGTGCCACTACATCCCATGTGAAATTCTAAAGGAGTCAAATGAAGTCAATGTCAGGAGATGAAACCCTCGGCCAAATCTTCCCTAAAGAACTTGTGAGAGGTGATGAAGTCCCCCTCGCAAGCCAAGATGCATTAAAATAAATAAAGCATGAAAGTAGAAAGACTTTAGGGTCATTTTCAAGGTCACCCAAACTTTGATTCATTTTTGGGGAGTTCTTTAGATGACTTTCTTTCTAAACTTTGGACTAGGATACTTGCAATAGGAATGGCATTTTTGATTCCAAGGGTTCCCTATAGGGGACAAATGGAAGAACATACCAAACAAAATATTGATTAAACAATTATTGTGAACAAGAATTGACAAGTGTATTAAATTTTAAGCCCAAAATGAAATATTTGGTGGTGTTTATTGGACCCCTTGGTCTTATTTTCAAACTTTGAAAACATTCACCAAAAACATCTAAATCTTTTGTTAAACACCCAAAACAAGGTTCCTAATTGATTTTTAAGCACACAAAGGTGATTTAAACATGCTTTGAGAAAATATAAAGCTTGGTTCTATATAAAAAATGTTAGCATGTCCTTTAGCTTTGAAACTCTTTTTGATTTGAAATAATGAACTTTGGAAAAGTAGCTCTCAGGTTTATGTTTCAAGAAAAACATAGTGACTGATATTGGTTATTACCACCAACGATGGTTACTTTGGATAACTGATGTCAGTTATCTAACTGACATCAGCTAAACCATTATGACCCTATTGATAGGTATGTAACTAATTTTGGTTTTACCAACTGATGTCAGTTAAGATATACAACTGATGTCGGTCTTACTTGTCAATGTTGGTTACTATATAAAATTGTGGCAAACAAAAAATGGCAAAATAAAGTTAGAAAATTAATTTGTAAGAGTTTTATGAGCCAAAATAAATATTTTAGAGTTAAAAAATTATCTTCTTCAGGTGTGAGATGTGTTTAGTCCCATTGGGCATGCCATTATGTGATCTTCCTTGGATGCTCTAAATGCCTTTGTAGTGGTGGCTTGCTTGGCTTGTGCTCATGAAGTCCTTGGCAATAAAGCTTGACTACCTCCATCTCTCCTTGGCACCTTTGGCTTGTGGCTTGGCTTGGCTTGGAATCAATTTGGCATGGTAACACTATTTTCATGAAGATTTTGGACCCAATCCTGCATTATAACTTTACACTATCAAGACTTAAAATTCATGTGGGGAGGCCTCCTATTTATATATTTTTACAAATGTGTAGAATCAACATGAACCATCCATCTCAAGATTGAGATGTGTGGTTGAGGATTAATTAAATTTTTTGAAATAAGTTTTTAATTATCCTTATCATGACATTGGAAGAAGGGGCAATTAAGAGGCATGGAGGGCATCATGGAAGGCATTGATGAGGCATGGAGGGCATGAATCCTGATATTTGTGGCATTTATTGCTTAGGGATGTCTTCCCAAGAAATGAGGTCCCTTGATGATGTATGTATTTAATATTCATTTACAAAAATAAGTATTCAACAAGTTTCCATGGAATTATTAATTAGGCCTTGATTTGGGTTAATTATCTCTTAAGCATGATTAAGCATTTTGTGCACAAATTACTCAAATTGATTAGAATGTCTTGTTATTGGTATAAAATTTGATTGGATTTCAATTGGAAGGTGATGTCAGATGTGTTAGAACCATATTCCCATTTATGATGTTGCCAAAAAAAATAATAAAGGCACATGTCTTGTGCAAAATATTTGATAGGGAATAACAATTCAGAGCACCTAGGTGCAAATTTGGCATTTTGACTCAAAATGAACTGATCAAAGTTATCTTGCCCATAAATTGCATTTCAACATTTAGGGATACCCTGGCCAAAATTAGTAAAAATATTTGTTGGAGGTTATCAGTGGCTAGATTTAGGTGTCTACATGATCCATTAGTGAGCAAATGGTGAAGGACATTTCTTTGGCCTTTAAGATTTACCTAATTAATAGTAGGGCCATAGGATATTAAGGAAATGATAATAGGACATGATTATCATGGTTTTAGGGCATGATAATTTATAATTACCATGGAATTATTCACATGCCATGCTAGGTCTATGCCACATGCCAAGTGGAGTGACACCTACGCAGTCATGGTTCATGTTTGGTGTGATGGTGATTTTCGATTGGTAGTGATGGTGGTGGTGGCTATGGAGGGGATGTTTGTTTGGTGTTTAGAATAAAGGAACACATTACCATCAAATTTAATTATGGTTTAACTATAGTTAGTCATAAACTAGTGATGAATGATGAAGACCAACTCCCTAATGATTGGTGAAGACCAACATGCATCGAGAGTTAATGCATGCTAGTTAAAATCTGCCCATGATTACAATTGGCATTACTCATAAAGACTCCACGCTAGGTCCTCCTTTTATGATAGTGGTCATGTAGAAATAAACTTAAAATTACATTTCAAATAAAGCTAAAATTTAAGCCTTTTGTGAGGATGGATATTTACATTGAATTTATTTTTTTGATTATTTACATAGATTTCATTTATGACTAGAACTTGTAATTCATATGTTTATATTTGTTTATATGATTTATGGAGTTATCATTCTCTATTTTATTTCTCTAATGGATAGACATGATGTGTGTTTTTTATGTTTCTTTATCTTGGTTTTTCCTTGTATTATGGTAGTGGATTGTTTGTCTTGCTTACTATTGACAGGTTTGATGTTGATGTTTGAAAAATTAGTGTTGATATCCTTATATGTCTTTCACATGGTAGACTTGACATTATAATATGTTATCTAACACTTTATTGGGTTATCTCTTGGGCATGCTAGCTTTGAAAACTTGAATTAAGTCAGTTCCCTATGAGCCTTATGGCAAAAGGTAGACCTTAGACTTGGATGTGGAATTTTTACTTATGAAAATGGCTAAGATAGGTTATGTATATGTTATTTGGTTAAGCTTGCTTAAAGTTTACTAAACTTAACCACAAGCTATAGTTGGAAGTTTTAGGTCGTATTGATCTAATTCAATTTTGAAACTTAGTAAGACAATGAATGAGAATTTTGTGGAGAGGGAAGCAAAAGTAGTTTTGACAATACAAGATTTTTCTTAAATGGTATTGGAAGCAATATTCAAAAAATTGAAATGTGGGAGAGGGAATGTAAGGTTTTTATTTTTGGTTTTAACATGTCACCCACTTTTGGTGAAAATGGAATCAACCAAGATATTTTTATAGGATTATGACTAAAATTTGAAGATATTATGAAAATATTGGAGATGGAAGTAATACTATAATATTGAAAAATATATTACTATTTGTGGAAGAAATGATTGTGTTATGGATTTGATGGTTGATATAATACATATAATCATTCTTGGAAAAGGTCAAAAAATACCACTTATTTTAATTACTAAGAAAGTACTTAAGATTTTATAATTTAATATCATTTATGTGAAAGATATGAGTTGGTTTCATTATGAATTATTATTATACATTTTAATACATATGCATACTTAGTTACTTATGCATTATATTCATGACTGAGTCTAGGTCCAATGGAAATGAGATGGGTTTGTTGGTGAATGAAATGGGAACATATTTCCTATTGGATTTTTCAACATTCATGTATCACTTCCATGTGCCTAAAATTTTAATATGTTGGAGTTGGTTGTGATATTGGAATCTTCGTTTAGATAATTTGAATGTAATCTAGAATTTAACCTAGGCCTCACTTATCATTGGCCATATGAATGGAGGATGTTAGTTGTTTTACATTATTATGGTATATTTTGTTTGAATGGATTTTAATCTTGTTTACATGTTTGATATCAATGTGGATATGATTATTATTTGTTGGGTTGTTATTACATTAAATTTGTCTAATTTGCATGAATTCTAAGAAATATTGGTTGCTTGATTTATCTTAAAACCAAAATATAATATTTATACTTGTATATTTTTGTTTACAATTAGAAAAGTATAAACCAAAGATGATATGGTTGTGAATTTTGGAATAAAGGATCTATAATCATTAATTGATGTCATTTTATTCTAAAAACACTTATATTATAGGGTTGAGTGGCATGTGTGTTTTGGCTGAAATCTCTTAATTATTTGTCTAGAGCATGATTATATGATCATTATTCATGTTCATTGTAATGTTTGGTTCATAGTTTTTACCATGGATTATTTGTAGACATAGATGATAATTATTAATACATTATTTGGTTTCACTTGACTTGGTTGTATTTGTTATGGTTACTACTCCTCATTATCACACATGGTACTCGTATTATCTCTCTAGTTGACTTCTCTTATCTTTCACCCTTTTTAAGGGTAGGGTCACTCCCATTTGAGAGGTGATCAAGGGGAACATAGGTTATATGGTTAGAAGAAACTAAACTTGATGATTTTATCTCACTATATTCACTAAAATTAACATTTAATGTTAAAATAATGTAGATACGACCACTCATTATTCACATTTAACCTATGATCAATTCCCTGTTTCTAACCCACTATTCCTCTACTTTTATGTGGATGATCCTTTGTATTTAGGAAAACATAATACTAATTGTTCTTATTCCTCATTCCAAACATCCTAGACTCACTATTGGATAGATTAAAACTTCTAATTTAGCTATCTTTATTCCTCAGATGAAACCACTTATTTAAGATAAACCCATTGGTTGTAAGTGTCTTCATCTTTTTCTTCCTCCTACCAATTAATGACTAATTTCCCAAATTGAAATTCATTAAAATGTATCATCCCATACATTTTACAATCCCAATTTGATAAAATATCGAAATACCATAGATAAGCACATTTTCTACCCATTTATTTACTAGATGGCAAGAGGATACCACTATTGAAAATTACATAATTATATAACTACACATTTAGAGGAAATTACCTATTCTTCCCAATTATTACGCTATATATCCCAAGTAGGTATAATATTGGTTTTAATATTATACCAAGGTCACAAGTCATTATTCAAACATATAAAAATATCTACTATATTCCGATTTATGTATTGTTGATATTTGTTGGAGATTCTACACACCTCCATGATTATAATTCATTGTGGCCTTCTTTTGTGATATTGGTTACATATAAATAAACTTAAAATTATGTATTAAATAAATTTACCATTTAAATATATTTATTATGTTAATAGGTATTTTACAATAATAATTAGGGATGGTTATTTAGAGAAGATAATTATTTATATTAATTTTTTTTTAATAGTTATTTATACAAATTTCATTTACTACTAGAACTTGAAAGTTCATATGCTTATATTGGTGTATATGATTTATATAGTTATCAGTCTCTTTTTTTCCTCTAAAAAAGGGATATTTCTTTTATGTTTATTTTATCTTTGGTTTTTCTTGTATTGTGGTAGTGGGTTGTTTGTCTTTCTTACTATTGACATGTTTGATGATGATGGTAGAAAAATTAGTGTTGATATCCTTATATGTCTTTTACATGGTTGCCTTAGAATTAAAATATTTATCTAACACTTTATTGGGTTGTCTCTTGGGCATTCTATCATTGAATACTTGAATTAAGTTGGTGCTTATGAGCCTTATGACAAAAGGCATACCCTAGACTTGGACGTAAATTTTTTACTTATGAAAATGGATAAGATAGGTTACGTATATGTTATTTAGTTAAGCTTACCTCAAGTTTACTAAACCCAACCACAAGATATAGTTGGAAGTTTTAGGAAATATTTACTTAATTCCATTTTGACACTTGGTAAGACTATGAATGGGAATTTTGTGGAGAGGGAAATAAAGTTAGTTTTGATAATATAATATTTTACTCTGATGGTGTTGGAAGCAATATTCATACAATAGGTTTTTATTTTTCATTTTAGCATGTCACCTATTCTTAGTAAAAATGGAATCAATGAAAATATTTTTATGAGATTGTGACTCAAATTTGAATATCTTATGAAAATACTCCAAAAGTGGAAGTAATACTATAACATTTTGAAGATATATTACTATTTTTAGAATAAATGCCCATGTTATAGATTTGATGGTTGATATATTAGATACAATCATCCTTAGAAAATTTCACTAAAAACCACTTATTTTAATTACTAAGAAAGTACCTAAAATTTTCTAACTTAATCTCCTCTTTTTTAAATATATGAATTGATTTTATTATGCATTATAATTATACATTTTAATGCATATGCATACCTAGTTAGTTATGCATTATATGCATGACTGAGTCTAGGTCTAATGGAAATGACATGGGTATGTTGGTGAATGAAATGTGAACATATTTCCCATTATATTTTTCAAAATTATCATATCACTTCCATGTGACTAAAATTTTAATTTGTTGGATTTGATTGTGATATGGCAATCTTTGTTGAGATAATTTGATTGAAATCTATAATTGAACCTAGGCCTCACTTATCCTTGGTCAAGTGAATGGAGGATGTTAGTTGTTTTAAATTATTATGGTGTATTTTTTTGAATGGATTTAAATTTTGTTTTCATATTTGATCTTAATATGGATACCATTATTATTTTTTGAGTTTTTATATCATTAAATTGGTTTAATTTGTATGAATTGTGAGAAAGATTGGTTACTTAACTTATCTTAAAACTAAAAAAGGGTAAACCAAAGATAATATGGTTGTGCATTAAGGAATAAAGGATCTAAAACCACTAAGTGGTGTAATTTAATTTTAAAAACATTTATATTATATGATTGAGTGGCATGAGTGTTTTAGTTGAATCTCTTAATTATGTCTAGAATATGATTGTATGATTGTTAGTCATGTTTATTGTAATGCTTGATTTATAGTATTTGTCATGGATTATTTGTAGATGGATATGGTGATTATTATTACATTTTTTGGTTTCATTTGACTTGGTTGCATTTATGATGGTTACTAGTCCTCATTATCACAATGGTGCTATTATTGTCTCTCTACTTGATTTCTCTTATCTTTCACCCCTTTTAAGGGTAGGGTCACTCCCATTTGTGAGTTGATTAGGGGGACCATAGGCTCTATGGTTATAGGATAATAACCTTGATGATGTTATCTCTCTATATTAAATAAAATTAGCATTTAATGTTAAAATAATGTAGATATGACCACTCATTATGAACATTTAACTTATGATCAATTTTACACTTCTAACCCACTATTACTCTAATTTAATGCGGAGGACCCTCTATATTTAGTAAACTATAATACTAAATGTTCTTATTCCTCATTATAAGCATCCTAGACTCACTATTGGACTCATCAAACTTTTAGTTTAGTTGTCTTTATTCCTCATATGAAACCACTTCTTTAAGATAATACCATTCATTAGTAGTATCTTCATATGTTTCTTCCTCCTACCAATTAATGAATAATTTATCAAATTAAAATTCATTACAATGTATCATTACACACATTTTACAATACTAATTTCATAAAATATCTAAATACAAATAATACTTTCACATTTTCTACCCATTTGTTCACTAGATGGAAAGTGAATCCACCACTAAAAATTATAGAATTATCTAACTACACATTTAGATGAAAGCACCTATTCTTCCCAATTATTACTCCATAAATTCCAAGTAGACATAAGATTGTTTTTAATAATTTGGCAAGGTCACAAGTAATTATTCAATCATACTAACATTGCACCAACATATATCTTTTAACTAGTATTTCACAGACAAGACCATAACATGGTATAACTACATGTATTTTGATATCTCTTTGGAGTATTGGTATATAGGTAGTGATAAACACATGAGGTGTTGAGGTCAAGGAAAAACCCATCCTATTACCTACTCCTCCATTTTATTTTAATTGTTCCTCCTTTCCATTGAGATAGGGTTTCCTAGATATTGATGTCTACTGTATTTCAATTTATGTATTATTGATATTTCTTAGTGTTTATATCTTGGAGATTATACACACCTCCATGATTAAAATTAACATTAATCACATAGACTCCATGCTATGGACACGTTTTATGAGAGTGTGATAGTGGTCATGTATAAATAAACTTAAAATTATGTTTTACGTAAAGTTACAATTTATGTATATTTATTATGTTAATAGGCATTCAACGATAATAAATGGGGATGGATATTTACATTGATTTTATTTTTGTGATTATTTACATAGATTTAATTTATGACTAGAACTTGTCAATCATATGTTTATATTTGTGTAAATGATTTATGGAGTTATCAGTCTCTATTTTATTTCTCTAATGGATAGACATGATGTATTTTTTTGTTTCTTTATCTTTCATTTTTCCTTGTATCATGGCAGTGTGTAATTTGTCTTGCATACTATTGATAGGTTTGATGTTATTTTTAGAAAAATTAGTGTTTGTATCCTTATATGTCTTGTAAATGGTAACTTTGGAAATATAATATGTTATCTAACACTTTATTTAGTTGGCTCTTTGGCTTTGAAAACTTAAATTAAACCTTATGAGCCTTATGACAAACATAGACCCTAGATTTGGACATGGAATTTTTACTTATGTAAATGGCTTAAGATAGGTTATATATATTTTATTTGGTTAATCTTACCTGAAGTTTACTAAACCCAAACACAAGCTATAGTTAGAAGTTTTAGGTCATATTTACCTAATTCCATTTTGACACTTGGTAAGATTATGAATGGGAATTTTGTGGAGAGGGAAACAAGGGTAGTTTTGATAATATAAGATTATTATTGGATGGTGTTGGAAGAAATATTTAAACAAAAGAAACATGGGAGAAGGAAATGTAAGATTTTTATTTTTGGTTTTAGCATGTCACCCACTTAAATGAAAATGGAATCAATCACGATGTTTTAATGGGATTATGACTAAAATTTGAATATCTTATGAAAATAATGGAGGTGGAAGTAAAAGTATAACTTTGAGAATATATATTACTATTTGTGGAAGAAATTCCTATGTTATGGATTTGATGGTTGATCTAGCAGATACAATCATCATTGGAAAATGTCACTAAAAACCACTTATTTTAATTACTAGGAAAATACCTAAGATTTGATAACTTAATATCTTTTATGTGAAAGATATGAATTGGTTTCATTATGAATTATCATTATATATTTTAATACATATGCATACCTAGGTATATATGCATGATTGAGTCTAGATATAATGGAAATGAGATGGGTATGTTTATGAATGAAATGGGAACATATTTCCCATTGGATTTTTTAACATTATCATATCACTTCCATGTGACTAATATTTTAATATATTGGAGTTGGTTGTGATATGGGAATATTTGATGAGATAATTTGAATGCAATTTTTGTGTAATGTGAAATGCAACAGATCTATAATTCAATCCTAACTCGAAGAAGATAAATCCTACTTACACTTTTGATTATTGATACTTTAGATATTTGAGATGATGACCAAGATAGATTTGCTAGACCTATCCAAGGGATATATTATCATAATAATATCACTAGAGAGGGTTATAAAGCCTCCTGTCAAACAAAACTATGCAATAATCCTAACTAGGTCCTATGTTTTCATATTCAATAAACTAATAACAAATAAGGAAAAGTCTAATCTAGTGTTCACCAAATCTTGTGGCACAAAGTGGGGGTAAAAAGAATGAAAAGTAAACATACACAAAAGACATATACTCACATAAATGTATATGGAATCCTAATGCATGGAAGAGAAGAAAAAATACATATTTATCTACTCTTACAAAGGAATAACATAGTTAGGAATACTTACCTTTAAATATGAACCCACTGAGCCTCAATCTCTCCCTTGGCCAAGGTGCTTCACAAGAGGTTGTTGTGGTATGTAAGGATGACAAGGATAAATAATCTCTAGGATACATAACCTATCAATGAATACAAAATACTTCTCCACAAGATAAGATCCATATCTCCAAAGAAAGTATGAAACCCTTTCTCCTCAAGTAGAATGGTGGATAAGTAGATGCACAATATGTCTTTCTTCTTCTTCTCTTCTTTTAAAAATGGATGTGTTTATATAGGTGGATCTAACCATAATCCTTTACAAAAGTTTAGGTTGACAAGGTCCACCTAATTGACCTAGTATCATTATTGACAAAAACAAATTAGGTCATAGATTAGGTTAGCTAGGGGCCAAACTAGACCCTAATATTTTTTATCAATTAGAATATAAGGTCAATGGAGCTGATAGTGTAATGTAAATCATCAAAAATGGTTTTAGGTTAGGTATGGGCTAATTAATGTGGAAAATGAATAGAGAAGGGTAAAAAATAGGATTTCCAGCTTAAGGGAATATTTTTAGGATATGAGTGTGTAAATAGAAAGTGGTAATAAGAGACAAAAATCATGTGAAGTACCAATGGTATACCCACCCCTTTCCTGGTGCACCCCTTAAGGTGTGCACTTAGAGAGATTGAGATTAGAAGGGTTCCTACAAGATATAAAGCATAAGTAATTGATATTTAAAAATATTATGTGTATACATATGCCCCAATAAAAGCTCATCATGTGTCATGTAGGTACAACATAAGATTGTGCTTTGGGAAAAGAACATAGTGACATGTAATGCTAAAGTTGAATAAAGTACAGTAAAGAAAAAATAAGATAAATGAAAGGAAAGAATTGAAAAACACATACCTTTACTTAGATAAATAAATAGATGTGAGAAATGTGTAGGTGTCTAATGTAGGGAACATTAGTCAAACCTATAGAGATTAGTGAAAAAGAGTGAAAATTTGAAAATTTTTCAATATAGATATATAATAGTTGAAAAGATTATCTACGATGTCAAGATTTTAGAATATTTTATGATTTAGAAAAAGATATAGTAAAGACAAAGATATGATCAAAATAATAAATTTGACAGTAAATATTTGAAAGGTAAATAATTTTGAATAATAAATAAAAAGAGGGTGAAAAAAAAATCATTTGGTATTTTTACTATTCTAAAAAAAAGATCTAGTGATAGACTAGAGAAAAAATATGGCGAGGAGATGACAACTAAGATGAGGATGATGCATAATAGCCGTAGTGAGTTTAGCATAGGTAAGCAACTAAAAAATTCAAAATATTAAATATTTTCATTAAAAATTGAGTAAATTATATAAAATTGACTAGTAAACAAAATCTAGGCACTAAAATCAACCTTAGGAAATTTTTAGGGACACTAGGGGTCAAATGGGGTATTGGGTGGGAAGAAGTCAAACTAATATATGCTCAAGGAATTTATGGTAATTGGTCAAAAATTCATCATTATGGATGAACAGATTCAACCACGTCAACTTAGTATGCAAAGGAAAAAAAACCAATAGGTTGACTATGTAGTAGTAGGCTAATTTAATTGGCTAAGAAAGGGTGTCAAATACGTAGAAGTGGGCTGACATAGTTATTTTTGAAGTGGCTAATATATTAATACAAGATAGAAAAGAGGTCAATTTAGTACTAAAAACCAAAATTTAGCTAAATTACTAATGAAGAGGTCAATCTAGTATAAATTTTATAGGGCCGATTTAGTATCCATGATGACATATAGGGCTGATTTAGTATTAATAGGTCAATTTCATAGAAAAGAGAAAACTAAATCAAACTTGCTAAATTTTGTGAAATTTGTAAGAAATTATTTTGATTATAAATGACATAGAGATTTAATACATCCTTTATTGTTAGATATTTTGTAGAGACACCAAAGATATTGGTAATTGATTGATGGATCATGGTTACTAAATTTTCTAGAGCATTTGATAGGTATAGATAGAGTGAGATAGGTTACATTGGGTGTGGGAGTTATCATGGAGATGAAATGCATCCCATTGAGTTTTGATCTCATTATCATGTTCCTCAAAGCATGGGAATAGTTTACCAACAATGTTTTAGTGGGTGGCATATGGGGATGCCATAGAGGTGGGTATCACACTGAAAGACATCCATGCATTGTTTGGGCTGCCTATAGGAAGGACACCATTGATCACATGGATACTAGATGATCTAGAGGAGAGATGAGCACTATCCAAGTGGGTGATGTGATCAGATAAGATATACTTAGGGTCGAGGGTCAGTCTATTTGATGTGTATATTACACATATTCAAGACATCTAGAAAGTCAGTATCAAACTTGTGATAGCATAAGTGTTATGTCATAAGCGAGATGACAAGGTACCACTATATATGATAGGCTTTCACTAGTCCATTTTAGATCAAGGGGTGCTCTATGATTTTAAGTTTTTCATTTAGGTCTAGCACATGCATGATATGTATGGGATGTTGTCTATATGTAAGAAGACCATGGGATTAGTGGTTTTTCTTAGTACATGGATATATGAGTGGTTCTCAATGTATCAACTAGTTGGGTTACCCTATGTGGTCGATGATAGGTTACCTCGAGTGATGAGATAGAGACAAAATTAGGTAGCATAGGTTGTACCCCACATGTCAATGTTGTACATAGTCACACAAGGGGGGATTGTGGCAACCACACACACATATTTATACTATTTTGATTAATTAAACAATCGTGGCATTGAGGCTAGCTCAAGTGTGGATCACAAACTACTATACCTAATGGGTAGAGTTATATTTAGTGGCATGCTTGCCAGGAAAGTTTGGAATCCCATACCCATAAGTTCCTCTAGGAGTGTCTAATTTTTTAATACAACATGTTAGATCACTGAAGGGGAGAGGAGGAGGAGTGTTAGTCGAGAGAATAATGATCAGGCCATGGTATATGAGACCATGGGCTGGTCAAGTATGATAATCAATAGCTTGAGGAAGAGAGGGAATGCATATTAATATAGGGGTATAGAAGGTACCATAAAAGGAACTCAAATAGGAGGAGTAGTCACCACCTCAAACACATCATTATTGGAGATGCCATTGTGAGATTGAGCATCATAAAGGGTGGTCACATAAAATGATCTAATAGTCAACCTAGGATAAAGCTAGTTAGTAGAGGCATATCTAAGGAGAGGCTCATGACATGCATAAGTGGTGATTCCTAGATTCACATTGATAGGGAGGTGACCCAAAGATGAGGTGCTCAAGGAATAGGCCAACAGAGAGACCATACTCAGGGGAGAAGACAATAGAGAGATGGTGGTTGGTAACACTAGAACTGGTAAGAAATGTTATAATTTTTAATTATAAACTTTGATATAGGATACTAGTTGCATGTAATTATAGGTATATAGGTATATTTTGAGATGTATATATGATCTAATATTTATCTAGTTTTAATTTTCTATTTTGTAATAGAGGATATTAGATGGGGATCCCTAATCATGGTAGTACACCATACCATTTTAGATGATGTGCTAGCACCATACAACCCCACCATGTTGGATAATCATATGGTACCATTTTACCCAACTTAGGTAGGCTAGTTTAGACTAGTGGGGGAGGTTACAAGGTAGTTATAGACATGTAGGAATGGATTGAAACCACCAATGGGGGTGGGAGTAAGATAGGCATAGGCTTCGCAAGCCTTGGCTTATGAGAGAGCCACACATATGACTACCATAATATAGCTTAGATAGGTACATGCCTAAGTGGCCAAACTATAGGTATAAGTAGCATAATTGAGATCCTGGATGGCCTTATTATAGTGTATTTTGTGGAGTGGACAATATGTGGCATCTATGGGTAACATGGATAAGCCACAGGATAGGCATGAGGGAGCCTAGTCATAGATCTATGCCTATGTATTTTTGTATTTTTTACCATTATATTATATAAACACATGATAAATATAGATATATTATTTTGATAGTTGGATTTGATCTCATGATTTGATTTTAGTTGTGGATGTTGATGCATGGATATATTTCTTTTTACTACATGTATTTATATATTTTTTGTATATGATATGGGAAATATATGTATAGTGGTTTCATTTATATCATTATGTAATACAAATGCATGGTTAAAAATAAATATGAAAAAAGGACTTGGAAATGTATAATTAATCACAAATAAATGCACTACACACTATATCATGATGGGAAATGTGTAATATGAGAAGATGACTAAGTATAATGAACCAAAAATGGTATAAAGAGGAACAAAAATGTTTCTAAACCATGAAAAATATTAGCCCCAAATTAAAATGAGTAAAATCACACTATATCACATTGGGAAGTTATGGTCATGAAATTTTACATTTTGAGACAACACCTCTAATTGCACTGTCACAAGTGACTAGAGGTGTTTTAATAACATGGACACTAATTATTTTGTAAAATAGAAACTAACTCCATAGCCCAATGGATAAATATTGAGTCACATATTGAGATCTACTTTTTGGGAGTTTTGAATGATGAAATAGAGTGTACTAATGATCTCTTGACTATACCTATTTCAGAAAGAGAAGATAATGCCTTGGAGGCAATTACCACACTTGAAAACAAAGTTATAGATGATGGTCATAATGAGAAACTTGATGTTGGATGATGCTACATACAAGGTTATCATCCTTGGATGTATGAATAAGGATTCATGAAGGATAAGATACTACAAGATGGCTTCACCATTCTTGTATCATAAAAACACAAAAATGTGTCAGCACTCAGGATAAATACAAGGTGTGTAATGAATCCTATCACAAAATCTTAGGTGAGATATCTTATCATGATAATATTTGATCTAATTTTGATCAAATTTCAATGGTGTTTGATTTTTCACTTTTGATATGGCTAAAGATGGTGATTCATATGTTTTTATCCCTATGTGTTCTTTAAGGTATCCATGACATAGTATAAGAGTGGTCAGAGCAAACAGAAGATCAAGAAAAAATCCAAAATTTACCTAAGTCTGAATTTGGTGGGTTTTGGTACCATGTCAGGCACATCATCATATTTTTATAATATGTAATCAGACACACATCAGATTTTTTTACCTTGTTAAGTAGAGTCATAAATCCCAACACTAGTTTGAGCAATGTGAAAAACCTTTCATTATGCAAAATGCACCGTTAATATTGCAACATGTAAAAAAGTACCTTTAAATCTTGTAACATGTATAAAAACCAATCAAAACATATAAAAACTTGTTAAGTTGGAGTTAAAATAACTTAAAACATGTATTACCCTCTTAGTAATCCCAAATTATAAAATGCACCTCTCAAACTTGGTAGTAAGTAAAATTCACATCAAAAACCCAGAGACCTTTTATAATCCTTAAACATGTTTTCCTTCCTTTTAAACCCATAAATTATTTAAAATAATTTAAAATACTAGCAAGCATGTAAATTTATGTTGAATCTAAATTAGGAACATTATCATTGGTAATCCTTAGTGAGGTTAAGAATAGGATTTTATGTCTATTTTTATTGGGAAATATAGGCTTGATGGATTTATTTCTTTGTAAGGTTGTCCAAACTCCTTGGTGTATGTATCCTATTCATATGTTTAGTGTATATCTTTCCCATATCATTTTCATGAAAAAGGCTTCCTCTACTATACATCAAATCTTGGAATATTCTTGTGAGTCTCTATGTTTAGGTATCTAGGGTTCTATTTCATCTTTTATAGGGTCATCGTATCAACCTAATGTTTAACTAGATAGAATAATACCTTTATTCCTTTCTCCTTTCCTTTCTCATTTTCCCTTTCTTTACATTTTTCCCTTCTTTCTCCTCATTCCCTTTCTATCTCCTTTATGTACTTTTAGGTTAAAAGTATGAAACCCCCAATAGAAAACCTTTTTACTGTAAATAGCCATGAATAGATTTTCCCCTACTTTCCCCTTTTTGTCTTTAGATAAAACTAAGTTTCCCTACTAATAAGAGAGGGAATTTGTATTGTGTTGATGACTAACATAAGAACTCAGTTCCCACACTGCTTACTCAAAGTCACTAATTTTTTCCCCCAAAAAATATTTGAGCCAACTAATTTTTGGTGACTCTATAGGGGATTGAGGTGATTTATGCACATGATTTTTAGACATTTCAATGAACCTCCCCTGGAATGGAGATTGTTGACTCCATTGAGAAAAAGTACCTAGTGCCTGCACCTTCCTAATTGTAAAAATGGCATTGGTCCACTCCAACCCCAATGTTCCCTATGTCCCATGAGGAAAACATTTTAGGACATTGGATTTGGCCTGATATAATGAGTTACAATTAGGTTCAAGAAAGAGATTCCTAAAGTTATCTAGAGAAAATAGTCAAGATGCAGATAAACATATACAAGATATCACAATGTCCTATAGCATTTTAGGAGTTATGTATGAGGATGTTGTTGTGAGACTTTTCATTGAAAATTTCATTAAACCTATAGCTAATTGGTTATATTACTTACAATATGTATGTATTATAGATTAGAACTATTTTAAAAATAGGTTATTAGATATATTCAAATCATCTATGAACATGTGCACTTTTGTCATAATTTTTACAGATTTAAAAATGAGATGATGAGTAGATGAGAGAGTTCATAGCAAGTTTTAACAAATTATTGAGACTAATCCCTTAGGCAAATCAGCCAAGTCTCAACAATCAACTCTGCATTTTCATTGGTTTTCTTCACCCAGAGATCAAGTTCATCTTGATGAAGAATAGGGTAAATGACTTGGTAGATGCACAAAAAGATGCTATCAAGATTGAAAATGATTTGATCATGTCTATAATGTTGAATAAATAGGTTTCAAAAGGTGCTACACCTTTTTATATGATAATGAAGTAATAATGAAATTAGATACAATCAAGATTCTATAATATTCAAAAAAGAGAGTTTAAAGGCAAGTCTTTTATTGAACATGTCTAAACTCTAACAGATAAAAAGAGAAAGTGATAACTATCACATATGATTGTTTAAGTTTCAAAATTATGGAAGAAGGTGAACAGTTGGAAGAACTAATGATTGATATGAGAATAGATGAAAAATTTGACTTCCTACTTGGAAAAAAGGAGAAATATTTATCTATTTCACCAGATTACTTAAATCCCATAGTCTTAGGACAAAATTAGCCATTTAGAAAACAACTGATAAAACCAAAAATAGAAAGGAGTAATAATACAAAGTGTGATGTTATAATTTTTGAAAGAGAAGATATTATGAAATTAGTTTTCAACAAAGTAGACAATCCCTTCTCTATCAGAATGAATGAATTAATAATAAAAAATGAAGATTTCTCGAGTATTTCATTTTTAGAGTTTACCATAGAAGAATTATCTATAGAATCTAAATCCAAATAAATTAACCCCACATAGATTAAAAATCATAAGCAAGCCAAAGCTAAGGTCAAGGAAGACATCAAGACAAAACAAAATGAATGGTACCCAATTTTTATTTTAAGTGAAATGGAAACTGTCAAGGCAAAGGAAAATGATGAAGATGATGATGCTAACTCATTCACTGATGAATTCATTTCTACTATGAGACTTGATTCAAAAAATAATATCGACACTTCATTCATTCCAAAAGACAATCATATTATGGTTTTAACTCAAAAATAGATATGCAACACACTTATCTCTAATTAAAATATTTTATCTATCATATATGCATTTGAATTCATCCAAGAAGACATTGAAAAAGTTTAGTATTTCTCAGAAGTGCTCGCAGAAGATTAAAAAATTCATAATGATTTCATTTAAAAAAAACATTGTCAATTTGTTCATTCATGATCATCCCAATGTGAATGATAACTATAAGTTCTTCCCACCTACTTGGTTGTTTCTAATAAATGTGTTTATTTTTCATAATTGAAATCTATTGTTATAAAATAATAAGTACTCCCAATCAGTGAATGGTTTTTTATAATCTTATCATTTTCATTATCTCCCTATAAATAGTTCTACTTTCCCAACTTTGGCTTGTTTATTTTTCCCATTTCTATTCTGGTGTGCATGTGGTTTTTCAATAAATGCAAAAACCTATTTATTTCCCCTCCTTCTCCATGTTCTAGTCCTTATACCTGCACATATTTGTAGTAGTGATCTCTTCTTGGGAAATATCATAGGTAATCACATGATTAGATAAAATGATAGAATGGATAAGTTTTTCATGAATATCTTCAATAAACAAGTGGTCAATGTACAAATTTATATATCATAGGATTTGGCCTAAAAACATGTGTTGATTTCTCATACAATTGAGATGGGCAAACTAGCTATTAGTTTTGTTGAGGGAAACACATCCCCATTTCTTAAAAATGGGGACTCTTGTGTTAAAATTATAGAAAATTTGTATTTTAAAGATGAAATTCACTTGAGTAGAGAATCATTAACATGTTTTACACATTATTTTCATTTGAAGATCATCCACCCCTTGGTCTGGTTGGTCTTCTTTACTCATAATTTTACTTCAACTTTGCCTAATGTTGCTAACAATGGATCTCTATGTCTCAAATCACAAGTTTAATGAAGCTCTCCTTGATGGGATCACACTTGGGTTCCATAATTTTAATGATTTTATCTCAATGAGTCCTTTTATTAGAATTTGGTCTATTAAAAGTCAAGTTGAATCCATTTTTAAGCTTCCTAAAACCCTAATTTAAAAACCCTAGTATAATATTCTTTTAAACCAAATTCAAAACTAGGCAAGAATAATTTACATAGGAACATTTTAAGTATGTTATAAACTTAAGACTAATTTTTATACTAAGGCTTGGTCATATTTTTTAACATAAGCAAACCTTAGCCTAAAAATTATAGGCATGGCCCCCTTTATGTCTCAAACTCCTTTTTCCCCTTTTATTTTAATGTGGTCCAAACTTAATGTTTACAAGATCCTTTTAAATTCCTAACGTGGTCTAACTTTAATTTACATGGTCCCTCTTGTTACAAGATTATACTAATGTCTTAATATTAAGGACCCATTCATGTTTATTAACATGAACAAGGCATTAGGAGTATGACTTTAGCCTAAGTCCCTTCATGTCTACTAGCCCTAACTTAAGTATCATGCTTCTTTGCAGGATCAACGGTCCATGTTTGAGTGGAGATCAAAGATCGGATGGAGTGAGATAATCCTGATAGATCCAAGACATTGCTTCATAGACCAATCCTATGCAATCACTTGGATCATGATCAATAGTATAAATTTGAGTGGAGGTTAAATATCAGATGATGTGAGACCAAAGACTAAAGGGGGTTCCTTGTTATTTTTAATGATATCGTATCCTAAGTTTTACCTTAAGGTTTTAGTTGTATTTATTAATATAATAAAACCTTAAGATAAAACCTATGTTAAGATTATAATTAATCCAATGTTACTTTTATAATATTGTAAGACTTAAGACTTACAACATTCTAGTTAACTTGATCCATTTGTGACTATAGGAACCAATCATAGCCAACTACTTGGATTATGATCAATGATTTATGCTTGTTTGAATAAATCCAATCAAATGATGCATAATGGGTTAAATCTTCCATGAGATCTACTATGCTCAAATCTTAAATTTGATGTTCTTGTATCCATAATTTTATGTTTACAAGGTTGTCATTAATGGCCATGAGCCCTTCAAATTTAAGTCTTGATGATACATATATAGATCTTGAAATTTTATGTTATCATACCCATTATTCAACATCCATGAGGCTATCATTGACATTAACAAGGATATCAAATTTAATCCCTGATAATATATTTATAGAGCTTAATTTTAACAATCATATGAAATTCATTGACATTTGTGAGGCTATCATTGACATCTATGAGGCCATCATTGACATCTATAAGGCCATCAAAATTCAAGCTCATGAACCAATCCCACATAGATAAAGGAACATGTTGTTTACATTTATAGGATGAATGGGGTCTCATTTGGAAAACAATCATGCACTTAAATATTAAAATCAATCTTTCACCTTAGATTGATTAAAATCCATGCTTTGACTTAAGGACCTTTCTAACTAGGTTTAGATGTACATAAGATCAATTATGAATTCCATGAACTTAACCTAAATTATTATCCTAAGGTTCAGTCATGTTGTTTAACATGACTAAACCTCAGCATAATATCCATACACTTGGTCCTTTTATGTATTAAGACCCCCCCTTTTTGGACTCATTTTATTGATCATGGTTTAAATGTTTGCAGATATAGACTTAACCTAAGTCTCTATCTTAAGTTTTGGATTGTATTCATTAATATAATAGAACCTTAGGATAAAGACCTATGGTTATATCTTCTATTATTTGATGGGGTCCCTTTTATTTTGATCTAAGATTAGCCAAAATACTTTAGCCTAAAGATTATTTTCATATTTATTAACATGAAATAAAACCTTAGACTAATGTATTTATCCTAAGTTATTTACATGGTCCTATGCTAACTTAAAATTTGTACGCTTATTTAGGATTGATGGCTCATGTCTAATCAAGATAAGATGATTTGATGGAGTGAGATCATTATGAAATATTAAATAGAACCTATGATCAAGTGTGAAGCCACCACATGTCACAAATAGGTGCACTATGAGACTGATAAAGATGTAAAGCTCAAAAGTCTCATGGGATTTCAAAGTGGCACAACTGTGGGGCTCAACACAAAGGACAACCAATGGCACACAACTCATAGGATTAAGATCAATGACTTATATTGATCATTACAAGATGATTTGGTGGAGTGATATCAAAGATAAATTTTAAAGGAAAATGGTCAAGTTTAGAAATCTTTTATGAATAAAATGTTGTGAAAACGCCAACTAGATGCCACCTAAGTAGAAAAGGAAAAAACTAAAGATTTTGTGGGCTCATAAAAATCAAAGGTATAAAGTCAAAAGTCTAAATCAAATCCAATGTACCAAATTAACTATAGTACAAATAACTATGGCCATTAAAGCTTGAAAAGACCTGCAAAAGCCCTAACATATATAGAAGCCCTAATTTGATCCCAATTTGATCATAGTCAAACTAGAAAGAGCTCAATTTTCACCCAAACAAATACAAATTGATGTAGAAGTAATTTTTATACCACTAGAGATCAATTTATAAATCTCATAATCATGGTATCATGTAAATAAAAAAATAGGGAAGACGTAGAACTATACATGACTTTAGACATAGAAGGAAGAATCTTCAAAGACATTGAGTTTGACATGGTAGTATTGAACACCAAGGATAATAACTGGTCCAAGATTTTCTAATCCATTAAAGAATTGAAATAAATCACTAAAGAAGATGAAAATAATGCCACATTTTTCTAGAGATACTATGTGATGGTTTCCATCCAAATGACCAATCTTTATTACGTGGCTGCTAAACCAAAGGTATTACATTGTATTGATGTAATTGGCCCTATTTTTAAAGACTTTAGAATTGATCAAGATATGATAGTCCATGAACTTAGTTTTATTAAAGTTATTTATATCTCCCCTATAGCATTTTAAAGTTAATACAAACTTACAAAACTTTAGGTAGACTTTCCCACAGTCAAAACATGGTCCAACAAAAATGACCTAAAAACCATCATTGCCCTATGGCTATATTTAGGAACCCATGTGATCCAAGACCCCATAGTAAATATCCTAGTCACCTAATTTAGAGTAAAAATTATAATGATTATGAATTTGATAAAAAATTGTCTGAGGCCCCTTCCACTACATATGTCAATAAAATCTGGGTCCCTTATATATATTTCATGGTTCAAAAGGGATTTGCTCCTCTTATAGGATAAATGATCATTATTTTCATGAAGAAATAATTCTCTACCATAAAGAAGAGGACTATAAAACAATTCTTTATGATGTCCTATTTTTTTGAATACTAAAATCTCTAACATCAAGTATTGGTCACCTAATGGAAGGCAGACAGTCTCCCATTACTATTCTAGAATGAATATATTCAAGTATAGGGACCACATATAATTCATTTATGACTATGTATACCTAGTTCTATTGGAAGCCATTTTAGGCTACCTATGATGAGGATAAGTCCCTTGATCAAGAAGTATGTGGAATTTATTGGGGACATTTGGTTATATCCTAACTACACTATGATCAGGATAGAGGGAACCTTATGCCAACCACTTAGTTTATCAGTATATATAACCACTAATTTAGATAAATAGGAGATAGAATACCAATTATTCCATGGTATTGATCTTATATGCAAATGAAAAAGTAAGGGGCTACTCCATCCTTTCCCTTTGACTATTAATAGAACTAAGTTATAGAATTGGGACAATATAGACACTATTTCTAGGCACAAAGACTCATTCAATTTTTAGCTTGATGATTTGAGACATTGGGACCCTTGGGAAGATGTGGGGAAACATTTGAAATCCAAATAGATTAACATGTCATATGAACATAAACTCAATTTCCATGATATAATGTACATCCAAGCATCTTCATTTTTAGAAGTTTAAGTTAGAGTAAATAATCATAACATAAAACTCAAGGTCAAATTGAAGAGAGATGAGAAGCCAACTAGTAAAATATGGAAGATAGGACATCTACAGTACCTTTAGATACTAAGACCATCTTTTATTCCTCCTCCAAAATAACTAGAGGCACAAGTTATATAAGGGTCAGGAAAAGAGAAACTTTAAGAAAGACTTGGTGAAGGGGCATCATCTTCTACCCAACCTAAAAATCTAGAGTCACATATTGAGTTCATTGACATGATTACATTGGATCTTGGGCTAACATTAGAAGATGCCTTAGAGGCACTAGCTAGTGCTTAAATATTAGAAAAGGAAGAGGTGTAGGAAGTGGAGCCTCAAACACAAGATGAAGAAACAAAAGTTGAAAAGGGAAAAGAGATAACTTTGGACTTATTTCTAGATTTTCCCCCTCAAAAGAGAAAGGATGAAGTAGCATTGGTTTGAGTAGGAACAAAGAATATTAAGATAACCTTCACTCACCATTTTAATGAGGTTAATCTCTTTAATGATGCAAATCCAATTTATGATCCAACCATTCCTGAATGGTTCATAAATGAAAAGTTAAAAAAGATCCCAACTTTGTACCATCAATGGGCCATCACTAAATATATCAACATCACAGTTCATGATGACCTTAATCCCTCGATAGTGGCTCTGTAAAAGGAAGAGAAGGAAACACACTTTTTTCTCCTAGATCTTTAGGTAGCACCCAAATGGAAGTCCTCGAGCCTCCAAAAATAACACACTCTTTAGTCAGTGTCTAATTTGACCCAACCACTACTAGATTGAAAAGAGTAACAACAAATAAATCTATGGTGGGTGGAGAGGAATTCAATTTTTAGAAGGTGAATCCATTTATTTTCTTGACTCTAGTTTGAAGCCAAAGACTAGGTGAGAACCCCATCCATGAAGATGAAATACTTGGGTTAGTCGAAGCTCAATAACAAACTAGCATCAAAGGCATACAATAATAAATAAATAACCTATAGAGGTAGAAGGAGGATTTGGAGAAACAAGAATTTTTATGAGTTCATGATCCCATGGTTGATATTTTTGAAGCATATTTCTATGATATGTTTGAATCTCTAAATTGAATATGGGTAGGACAGAGTGCACTGAACCAATATGATGTAGTAGCCAAGGGTTTAATCACCCAATGGTAGAGTTCTACGGACAAGATGAAGGATTTAATTAGCATTTTGATAAGAGATAAAATCCCTGGTTTCAAGACTAACAATATTGTTCATCTTAACACCATCTTGGGGTTGATTATTTATAAAATCAATAGTTTGAGAACATGGTCCAGTTCTTAGAGAGACTCATCAAGGATGATAAAGAGCTACTAGATAGAATTTAGTGATTCCTAGGGACCATGGTTGTAAAACCTACAAAACTCTGCTCAATGGGCATCATTAAAGATGATGATTTCAAGCACAAGACCAATTTGGTCACATAAGAGGTGAGGAGAAAGAGCCAAGGCAAGTCTAAGAATGACAATAGTAGGGGTATGGATATGATCCTAATTGCACAAGAAAATATATCTGAGGCAAAGAGCATTAAGAAGTCTTTGGAGAGAAATGATAGAGACTAGGGAGATTTGGCAGATCAAGATGATAAGATCCTCTTAGAACCTACAATAAATTTGAGACTTATTGATGAGTAGAATCAAAAGTCATTGAGGTTGATTTATTAAGATCAAGGGACTTCATTAGCACAAGGAAAATTGTCCTTTATATTTTATAAACTTTGTAGAAAGGACAATTGTCCTTTATATTTTATACACTTTTAAGTTGATGCAACTGATCGACATGCTTCCTTCATGTATATAAAAGGATCATTGTCATTTGCAAAGAGAGAGAGAGAGTTTTGAGAGCTAAAAAATAATTCATATATTTTGGAGCAATTCAATGCAAGTAGGGAATACTGCAAAGTTTGTCTCAATTGTTTGTGTGAATTGTCATTATGGCATCTGTCTTAATTATTTGTTCTAAATATCAAATTTGAATGGTTTTAAATAATTTTAGATGTGAATCTTGAATATAGGATTGATAATTTTCACAAATGCTAGATTATTTGAATGTTCTTGGGCTTACTTCATTTTACTTACTTTGCATAAAGATGTGCATATGCTATTTGATTATAGTAGTAAATATTCAAAATAAAGCTAGTCCCTAATTAAATTTTTTCATACTATCCTTAGATACTTGCCTAGTGTGTGGTAAAATTTGGGCATATGCTATTTCATGATATACATTGGTTAAATGTATGTTCAGTTGGAATTTAGACCTTGTCATGATATTTGAGGTAGAGATCAATAACATATTTTCTTCCTACCCTACCCTTTCCTTTTTCTCCTTTTTAACTAGATCACTATAGCTTAATATCATTGAAAATACTCATTTTAGAATTATCTTAGATTATAATTTGATAATAATTCACTAATATTAGTATAGATTACTACATGTTTTTTAAATATTATTAAGAGGACCATGGTGGCTCTCAACCACTAACTTTTATAAATATTGTAGAATAGTTTGCTTGCTTTACTATTATTTCATCATAGGTAACCAAATTACCACAACCTGCTACTCATGCTCTAAATTCTTTTAGTTTTAAAATGAGAAGTGTTCTTTAAACACTAAGAGCACCTGTGATACACTTTGAGGCATCAATAGGCATAAGCTCCACTAGTGCTAGAAGGAGGGTTCAATGGATCCTTATGAATTTATAAGATCTTTGCTAATTTTGGTGTATTTTGATCAAAGATCATTTTATTCTTTTCATAATTATACTTATTTTATCATAATTGTGTAAAGTTTGGAGATATTAATGGTTTTAGATCCATTTTTGTGTTTCCTTTAGATAAAAGATCCACATTCTTTAAAAATATATATTTGATTATGGTAAAGATGGCATTAACTTTATTTATTAAATAGGTTTGAGGTTAGTAATAGCTATTTTGATAAAAAAATTCATAGATACTTATCAAATTTGAATTTATTTGAGTTTAAAGTTGTACAAATCATTCATACTTACACATTTGGACACTTATTTGAGCTAATTTAGTTAAAGATCATAGTCCTTTGTTGTTCTTTATAAGAATCTTTGAAAAATTTGCTTAATGTACATTTCTAATCATTTTTCTTTGAAAATATTGATTTGACACATTGTATTTAAAATAGGATCCAATGTTCCTAAGATGGAATTTCCTAGGATTAGAACAAGGTCACATTCAAAGACAAGAGAACCTTTGCTTGAATTAGAGGTCCATAGGAGAGCTAGATGAGATAAAGGTAAGTGTAGACATTTGAAATCTCTACCAACTTCACCACTTAAAGGTACTCTTGTATTGACCTTCATCAAGGTATGGTGTGGTTAGGTGATTTTTCCATCAATATACTAGTTATAATACATGATACCCCTATAATCCTAAGAAATTTTTTCCAACATTTAGTCCTAATGGTATTGTAACTACATAATAACACATTAAATCATGCAAAGCTACATTAAGATTTGTAAATGTCACCCATAAAGATATAGCATGTAGGTCATTTCATTTCACTTTAAAATATGCTACATATGAATGGTTTCTTAATTTACCTAATTATTACATTACTAACTAGGATGGTTTTAGTAATGTCTTTATTGACCAATTTGGCAAGATAATTAGTCCTTGTGTCTTGTACCAATAATTTACCACCATCAAAAGAGATGTAAGTGAATCCATGAAGGCATTTAATGCCAGGATTCAGAATATGCATAATTAAACCATAGACCCTTACAAACATGATGTTTTGGATTTAGAAATCTATAAGGATGCAATAGATTCTATGACTTATATGTCATTTAAGAGATCTCTTCCAATCATAACCACCTTAGAATTAGCCTATTCTAAGGCATTGATCGTTAATGATCAAATTCAACCTCAAGGAAAATGGTATTAATCTATCCCAAATGTCAATATGCATATGCCTACCTTGAATATCTTTCCTAACAATAATCAAAATAGATGAGGTTGGAACTTCTCATTTCAAAGATTCAATCAAACAAATAATCAATTCCAAAATGATAGTTTACACAACAATTAGTTCAATGGACCATCTACTAATAAGAAGACCATGGACATTAATCTCATTAATATTTCATTAACTGATTACTATAGGGTTCATTGTCCTACTAAGCATGGTGAAATGGATTGCATTGAATTCTATAAATCTTTTGAAGCCTTTCCTGAATAATTGGACACCTTTGAAGTAGTTCTTACAAAAGATAATGGTGTAGGTACATTAGGATCTAAATCTACTGATAAAGCCTTCATGGTGGAGATGTTTGACTTCCATTTTCAAGAAGACAATGGACTTGATTATGTTATTGAAGTACATACCTTCCAACAATTCCTAAAGAGGACTTATCCATTAAGTAATAGAGATCAGAGGCAACTTTTGACTACCTCAACATCTCCAAATAACTTTGGCACTCTTCTGGACACTACATCAGATAATAACCTAGAGCCTCAAAAGGGAAGTAGTTCTAAACAAAGTACTGATGCATTTAATTATTCAAATAAAACTGGGTATAATATTATAGAGGACATGAAGAAAATAAAGGCTAACATCACATTTCATGAATTAACGTATATAAATAAACAAATGTACATTTTACTAGATTCCTTGTCTAAGAAACCTAGAAATCCATCCAAGACTGACAATGCCAATGTTGCTATGTATAAAGATAAAATAGAATCCCCACCTTTTCTACTTAATATCAAAATGTTTAGCAATAATTTACATAACTGTTTGTTAGATTCTAGTGCATCCATCAACATTATGCCAACAAGTATTTGTAATCAACTTGGATTGAATCTTATCAAATCTAATAGAGTTTTCACTCAATTAGATAAGTCTAGAGTCAAGTTAGTTGGGGAATTATTAAATGTTCATATGCAACTTTTCTCTGAGCCTAGAGTCTAGAATTTATCAACATCTAGGTGGTAGACATTCCTAATTCTTACAATTTATTATTAATTAGGTAATGGAAAAAGGCCCTAAATGGATATATGTCCACTGACTGTTCTCATTTGTGGCTGCCCTGGAAGGGATTACCAAATCAAATCAGAGTGAAAAGAGAATCAAGGATGAAAAACATGATCATAGAATATAATGCTATGAATGAAAAGGTGAACATAGTTGGCTCTGATTTGGGCATTTTCACTCTTGAAAATACTAAGGTAAGTAATTTTAAACCTTCTCATACTATGTCTAGGTTACAAAAAATGCATTTTGATGGGGCTAGATAGAAGTCTAGGTCCAGAGTATAAGTTATCCTAACTAATATTGTTGGTAAGGAATATCATACTTCCTATAAAATCCAATTTCTATGCATAAATAACCCTAAAAGGTATGAAGTATTGATCTTAGGTTTATAATTTTCCATTAAGTACAATGTCAAATAATTATTGGTTCGTGGTGATTTAGAACTTGTAGTCAATCAGGTGAGGAGTAGGTACAGTGTAAATTATCATATCTTAAGAGATATAAGTTTAGAGTTTGGGATTTTTTGGAATATTCTAATGCTTTCAACATTATTTTCATCCCTAAGGAAGAAAATAATGTTGTTGATGAGATTTCCTTAGTTGTATCCAACCTTATGCCAAGCCAAGACTCTCCAAACTTTAGCATTGATCTAGTTTCATGTCCCTCAATCCTAGATAATGTGAACCATATGCAATTTTTTACTAATGACCAATAGATCCTAGATTTCATGACCAATTTAGGAGTATTTGAGGCACATGTCATAGATGAGGCCAATGATAATAATCTTGAATAAAATGATATATTTGATGGTAAAGTCATTCAAATGAATGACAAAAAAATTCTAAAAGGCATGATTACCTTGAAAAGTTTATTTGAATAGGATAAGTTGGCTAAGAACACTACGATTCCCAAAGCAAGTGGGAAGGATTACAAGGTAGTTGATCTCAAACCTCAACATCAACCTCAGCTAGTTAATATTAGAACATGTATAAGCATTGAAGATAAAAAATCCAAAGACTTGCTGACAAATTATAAGGACATAATAGCATGGTCCTATGATGACTTGGAGATTTTTGATTCAAAAGTCATCACTCATACTATACCATTAAAGAAGGACTAAAAACTTCTTAGAAAAAAGTAGAGGCCTATCAACCCTATTTTAGAACCCATGATTTTTAAAAAAATAAAAAATTTGCTAGTTAGAAATATTGTATTTCTCATTAGGCACTCTACCTAGGTTTCCAATCTGGTTCCAATTAGAAAAAAGAATGGTGAAATAAGACTATGCATTAATTTTAGGAACATAAATAAGTCATCTAAAAAATTCAACTACCATTTTCCTTCTTCAGACCATGTTATACAAAGTTTTTTTGGTTCTATTATGATGGTTTTTTAGGGTATAACTAGGTTCTGGTAAATTAGGAAGACATGATGAAGACTGCTTTCACTACCAAATAGGGCATGTTTACATACAAGAGGATGCCTTTTGCACTAATAAATGCATGAACAACATTCCAAAGGGCCATGGATCATGATTTCCAAGGTATGGTAGGTAAATTCATCATTATATACATGGATGATTTGATTGTTTTTTCTAAAAATAGGGAGGATCACATCATACATTTACAATAGGTTTTTGACAGGTGTAGGAGGTATGAGTTTTCACTTAACCCAAAAAAGAGTATTTTCTATGTTATTGAGGGAAAGTTGTTAGGCCATGTCATTAAAAAGGAGGTAATCTCTATAGATCTAGATAGAATAGACGTTATATAAAAAATAGAGCCTCCTAATAGTAGGAAAGAATTAAAAAATTTCTTTGGCAAAATTAACTTTGTAAGAAAGCTTATTTCTAGCTTTGCAAAACTTATCAATCCCTTGAATGACATGATATAAAAGGATGCCAAAATCACTTGGAATGAAAAAAGAAGGAAGGCATTCAATGATATCAAGGGTTTAATTATCCAAGCTCCAGTACTAATAAGTCCAGACATCTCAAAGGACTTCTACCTCTATTTATTTGCTTCTGATCACACTTTTTTATAGTTTTAACTTAGAAAATTGATGGATGTGACCATCTAATTGCTTTCATGAAAACCATATTTAAAAATTTTGAGTTAAATTATTCCTTACCTGATAAACAATCATGTGTATTAGTAAAGGTAATAAAAAATTTTAGGCACTACACTCTTAGGATTAAAGTGCATGCCATCCTACCTGACCCTACTACAAAGCTCATGTTGAGCCAAAATGAACTCGAAAAGAGAAAAGTTAAGTGGATGTCAGTGTTATAGGAATATGACACTGAATTAAAGACTAAAAAATTGGTAAGGTGCTAAGGTTTTATTCAAATGATTGCGAATGGTAACCTCAAGCTTAATGTCATGCAGGTTGAGCAAGAAAGTTTTTAGTCTAATAGTTGGTATCATCCTATCATTCATTTGTTGATTAATGGCACTTGTCATGTAGGACTAAATAGGGAGCATAATATATCTCTAGTACTTATATAAGCCCATAATGGAGTGTTATATCCTGATCAATAATGGAGTGTTATACCAAAAGAACTTTGAAAGTGTCTACCTAAGATGTGTTTCAAAAGAAGAAGTTGCTGAAATAATAAGCACCTTTCATGAGAAGCTAGGAAGTGGACATCCATTTGGTAGAAAAACAACCCACAAAACTTTGAGATTTGGATACTATTAGCCCACCATCTTCAAATATTCTCACAAGTATGTGAGGGAATGCCACTCATGCCAAATCTTTAGCAAAAAGGATTCAAAAGCAACAATGCCATTACAACTAGTAATGGTTGATAAACCCTTTACACAATGGGGGTTAGAATTTGTAGGGGTGGTAAAACCCAACTCATATAAAGTTCAAAAGTACATTCTAAGTACCACTGATTATTTCTCAAGGTAGACTGAATTAGTAACCACCAAGTAGTTTATAACTAAAGAAGTGATCAAGTTCTTAAAGGAAAAAATATGCACCAAGTTTGAAACTCCAATTTATCTAGCATCTGACAATTGATTTGCCTTTATATCTATTAAAATGATATAATGATCATATTATATTAGTATCATTCTCAATTTCTAATCCAAACATTACCCTCAAGGTAATTTATTATCTAAATCTACCAATAAGGACCTGATGAAAACAATCAAGAAGTCTACTACAGACAAGCCTAGAACATGGCACAAGCTCCTCAAATATTCCCTTTGGGTAGACAAAATAAGAATAAAGTAGGCGCTGAATCACCATTATTTATAGTGTATGGCTAAGAGCCCATGGTCCCTATCACCCTCAAATTACCTACATGCAAGTTCATGTAGGAATATATGGAAGAAGATCAGGAACTTTTAAATTTAAGACTGCTTGACATTATTCAAATGGAAGATGCACAAGAAGAAGATTTTTCTAATTTTAGTAGAAACTAAACAATATTGAATAGGTGGTTTGATAGGAGATCAAAGTTAAAGGTGTTCATGTAAGGAATCTTAGTTCATCTTTATGACGAGGCATCTAAACCTAAGGGAAAACATGGAAAGTTCACACCTCTATGGATAGCCCCCTACCAGATTGTTGAGACACTTGGGAATAACACATTCAAGTTGAAATACCTACAAGGAGCATAATATAAATTTCCCACAAATGGGTAGTACTTCAAGCATTACTTTTCTACTACTCATCTTGAGGTCTTCATGGAGTAAATCTATAAGACTAGTTAGAGTTTGTGTAGGTGGGCTAGTTTTATTTCCTTTTTCCCTTTCTTTCATGTCCATTATTTGTACATATGTTTGTGCATACTTATTTTCATGATATTTTATTTCTACTTGATTGATTTCTATTGTGTGTTTGCTTTCTTTGTTTTATCCCTTACTACTAATAAGTCCTTTTGGGTAGCCCTCAACTTTGAGTTTATTAAAAAAAAAGCTCAAAAACTCCACAAGTTCAAAAATCCAAGTATGTATATTGAGTAAATTTTGATCATATATCTCAGATATGCGTTTAATGTTATGATTTAGAAAAACTAGTAAAGACTAAGTGGATAGGTTAATTGTTTCATAAGAAATCAAACATTGTTTTGATTTAAACTTGGTTTTAAGAAGAATTGCACATATAGGATGAAAGATTAACTTATTATATCAATGTCATGCTTACACTTAACATACATCTTTTCCTAGGACAAAGGTTGTAACCATAGGTGATTGTCTAAGGCTTAAACACTTGACCAAATACCTAAACCTACCTAACCTAGTTCTTAACCTTTGTTAGAAAGCCTAAATGGTCTAAAAATAAAAAAATAGGAGCTTATTGAAAAATCAAAAGCTTTACAATAAAAGGTGATTCTAGTAACCTCCATCAGGGCTATGGATGCCTATCTTGCATTGGAGTAAGGTCATGAGTGGAGCCAAAGGTATCTCTATCAAGGATATGGATGTTTGGCTGGTAGTAGAGAAATGCCCAAGCCTTCCATCAACTAAGGCATGGTTCTTAATGAATATCCAAACATGTTAATGATTAAAGTAATAAAACCTATATTTTATCCCCTAAACCCCATGGAAAAAATTAAATGGAATCAAAACACACACATAACATGTCTAGGTTTTGATGTTTGACCTTAATCCTATAGGTGCAAGGTTTGTTTAAACCATAAACTAATTTTGATGATGGCATTGATCAAGCATAATAAGTAACCTAATTATTTGTCTAAACTAGAGTCTTTGAATTTTAACATATTGCTATATTTACCCTAGAAGTTACCATTTATTCAGGGAAACATACCCCCATTTCTAAAAAATGCAGATCCTTATGTTAAAATTATGCAAAATTTATATTTTAAAAATGAAATTAACTTGACCAGATCATCATTAACATGTTTTACATATTATTTACATTTGAAGATCATCCACCCCTTGGTATGGTTGGTCTTCTTTGTTCGTGATTCTAGTTTAGTTTTACCTAATTTTGCTAATAGTGGGTCTCTATGTTTTAGATCATAGGTTTAGTGGATATCTCCTTAATGGGATCACACATGGGTTTCATAATTTTAATGATTTTATCTCAATTTGACCTTTTACTAGCCTTTGGTTTGTTAAAATTCAAGTTGAATCCATGTTCAAGCTTCCTAAAACGCTCATTAAAAAACCCTAGTATAATATTCTTTTAGACCAAATTCAAAAAATGGCAGGAACAATTTACATGAGAACATTTTAAATATTCTATAGACTTAAGCCTAATTTTTATACTAAGACGTGGTTATGTTTTTCAACATGACCAAACCTTAGCCTAAAAATTATAGGCTTGGTCCCATTTATGTCTTGAGCTTCTTTATCCCCTTTTATTTTAACATTGTTCAAAATTAATGTTTGTAAGATCCTTTTAAAATCATAAAGTGGTCTAACTTTAATTTACATGCTCTTGTTTCAATATTAGACTAATTTCTTAATCTTAAGGACATGTTCTTGTTTCTTAACGTGAACGAGACCTTAGGATTAAGGTTTTAGCCTAAGTACCTTCATATATATAGGCCCTAACTTAAATATCATGTTTCTTTGTAGGATCAATGGTCCATGTTTGATCAAAGATCAAAGATCGAATGGAACAAGATAATCTCAGTAGATCCAAGACATTGCCCCATGGACCAATCCCATTCAATAACGAATAGTCCATGTTTGAGTAGATGTCAAAGGTCTGATGGTGTAAGACCAAAGACTAAAGGGGGTTCCTTGCTAATTTTAATGATATATTAGCCTAAGGTTTACCTTAAGATTTTAGTTGTATTTATTAATATAAAAGAACCTTAGGATAAAACTTATGTTAAGACTATAATTAATTGAAGGGTCCTTTTTTAATATTCTAATACTAAAGACTTATGATATGCTAGTTGACTTGATACATTTATGACTGTAGGAACTAATCACAACCAACTACTTGGATCATAATCAACGGTTCATGCTTGCTTGAATGAAGTTGATTAAATGATGTATAATGGGTCAAATCTTTCATGGGACCTAATGTGTTTAGAGATTAAATTTAACATTCTCAAACCCATAATTTGACATCCATAAGGTTGTAATTGATGCCTATGAGGCCATCAAATTTAAGTCCTGATGATACATTGATTTGTAAATTTAATGTTCTCATGCCCATCATTTGACATCTGTGAGGTTGGAATTGATGTCTATAGGGCCATAAAATTTAATCCCCATTGATATATTTTTAGAGATTAATTTTGACATTTTCACAAACATAATTGACATCCATGAGGCCATCACTGACATTCACAAGGCCATCAAAATCCAAGCTCATGAACCAATCCCACTTAGATAAAGGAACATGTTATTTGCCTATGCAAGATCAATGGGGTCTCATTTGGAAAATAATCATGCACTTGAATGTTAAAATAAATAATTCACCTTAGATTGATTAAAAGCCATGCTGGGACTTAAGGACCTTTCTAACTAGATTTATATGTACATAATATCAATTATAAATTCCATGGACTTAGCCTATATTCTTATCCTAAGGTTCAATCATGTTTTTTAACATGACCAAACCTCAGCATAATAACCCTAGGATTGGTCCACTTTTGTCTTAAAACCCCCTTTTTTGGACTCCTTTCATTTATCATGGTCTAAATTTTTGTATATATATACTTAACCTAAGTCTCTATCTTAAGTATCTAATTGTATTCATTATTACAATAGAACCTTAGGCTAAATATCTATGGTTATATCTTATATCATTTGATGTGGTCCATTTTATTTTGATCTAAACTTAGCCTAAATACTATAGCCTAAAAATTATATTCATGTTTATTAACATGAAATAAAATCTTAGACTAAATTATTTAACCTAAGTTCTTTACATGGTCTTATGCTAACTTAAACTTTGTCCACCTTTTTAGGATTTGATAAATTACATCTAATCGGGGCAAGACGATCATTAGGGACTATTCAAAATGACCTCTAAGAAAGTGTAGAGCCACCACATGGTACAAACATGTTCACTACAAGACTAGCAAAGACATAGAGCTTAGAAGGTCGATGGGATTGTCAAGTGGTGCAACAATGGGGCTCAATACAAAGGAAAATGAATGGTGTGCAACTCACAAGAATGAAATCAATAACTCACATTGATCCATAAAATATGATTTGATGGAGCAAGATCAAAGACAAATTTTAAAGGGTAATGTTCAAGTTTCAAAATCATTTATGAACAAAATACTGTAAAAGGCCAACTAGATCCCACATGGGTACCACCTAAGCAGAAAAGGACAAAACCAAATATTTTGTGGGCTTGAAAAAAGCAAAGGTATAAAGGCATAAGTCCAAATTAAATCCAAGGAGCCTAATTCACTTAAGTGAAAATAATTACCACCATTAAAGCTCAAAAAGACCTATAAAAGTCCTAACATTTGTATAATCCCTAATTTGATCCCAATTTGATCACAATCAGACTAAAGAGCTCAATTATCACCAAAAAAAAGTATAAATTGATATAGAAGAAATTATAGACTATTAGTGAGCAATTTATAAATCTCACAATCATGGTAACATGAAAAATATAAAATAGGGAAGACATGGAACTATACATGACTTTAGATGTAGAAGGAAGAGTCTTTAAAGACACTATTTTTGATGTGGTAACATTGAACACTAGGGATAATAAACAATCCAATATTTTTTGGACCATTAAATAATTACAAGAAATCACCAAAGAATATGAAAAGAATGACATAGTCCACTAGAGATACTATGACATAGTCACCATCTTGATGACCAGTCTTCATCACTTGATTACTAAACCAGAGTTAATATATTGCATTGATGTTGCCCCTATTTTTAAGGATTGTAGCATTGATGAGGATATGATAGTCCATGAACATAATTTTCTAAAATTTTGTTATATCTCCCCCATATCATTCAAAATTTAACACATACTTCCCAAACCTTAGGTAAATTTATCCACAATCAAAAAGTGGTCAAGCAAAAATGATCTGAAAACTATCCTTGCCTCATGGTTGTATTCAAGAACCCATGTGATCCAAAACCCCACTAGAAAGATCCTAATTTCCCAGTTCAAGGTAGGAATTAGAATTATTATGACTTTTATAAACATATTGTATAGGGATACTTCTACCACATATTTCAAATAAATATGGGTCCCTTTTATATATATTTCATGGTTGAAAAGGGACTTTCTCCTCCTATAGGAGAAATGATCAATATTTGTTTGAAGTAAAAATTATTTTCCATAAATAAGAAGACTAAAATCACTTCTTTATGATGTGTTATATTTTTAATGTCATATTGGCCACTACCAAAATCCCTAACATTAAGAATTGGTCACCTAATGGAAGGTAAAGAATCTCCCATTACTATTCCAAATTGCATATATTTAAGTATAGGGACCACATATAACTCATTTATGACTGTGTATACCTAGATCTAGTGGAAGCCATTTTAGGTCTACTTATGATGAGGATAAGTCCCTTGATCAAGAAGTGTGTGGAACTTATTGGGGACATTTGGTTATATCCTGAGGGCACTGTGATCAGGATAGAGGGAACCTTATGTCAACCACTTATATTAAAAGTCTATGTACCCACCAAGTTGGTTTAATAGGAGATAGTGTGCCAATTATTTCATGGTATTGATGGTGTATGCAAAGGCAAAATGAAAGGGCTAATCCATCCTTTCCCTTTAACTATTAGTAAAACTATGTTACAAAATTGGGACAATGTAGACACTATTTCTAGGCACAAAGACTCATTCAATTTGTATCTTGATGATTTGAGACATTGGGACCCCTAATAAAATGTGTTGAAACATTTTAAGTCTAACCATATTAACATGACATATGAACATCAACTTAGTTTCCATGAATTGGCCAGAGTAAAGAAGCACATCATCAAACTTGAGGATAGATTGAAGAGAGATGAGAAGTAAGCTAGTGAAATATGGCTGATGGGTCATCTTCAATACCATTTGATACTAGGTTCATCTTCTAGGCATCCTCTAGAGTAGACATAGGCACAATTTACATAAGGGTTAGGAAAATAGAAACTTGAAGAAATACCTGGTGAAGGGGCATCATCTTCTGCCCAACCTAAAAATGTAGAGTCACCTATTGAGTTTATTGACATGATTGCATTAGATCCTATGGAAACATTGGAAGATGCCTTAGAGGCACTTGTTAGTGATTAAAAATCAAATGAGGAAGAGGTGAAATAAGAGGATCCTTAAACCCAAGATGAATAAATAGAAAAGGAAAATGAGAAAGAGATAGCTTTGGACTTAGTTCTAGTTGTTCCCCTCCAAAAGAGAAAGGTTAAACTAGAATTGGTTCTAGTATGAACAAAAAATCCTAAGATAAACCTCAACCACCCTTTAAGAGAGGTTAATATCTTTAGTGATGAAAATATAATTTATACTCAAACCTTTCCTGAATGGTTTGTATATGGAAATTTATAAAAGATCCCAACTCTGCACCATCAATGGGCCATCAATAAATCTATCAACATCATAGTTCATGATGAGATTAAGACATATATAGTGGCTCTACAAAAACAAGAAAAGGAAAGAAATTTGGCTATTCTTGGATCTTCAGGTGGTACCCAAATAGAAGTCCTTGAGCCTCTAAAAACAACACACTCTTTAGTAAGTTTCTAATTTGACCCAACCACTACTAGATTAGAAAGAGTAACAAAAAAGAAAGCTATGGTGGGTGGAGAGGAATTCACTTTTCATAAGGTGGAGTAATTTTTTGGCTTGACTCTAGTTGGAAGCTAAAGACTAGGTGAGAACCCCATCCATGAAGAGGATATACCTAGCTTAGCCAAATCTCAATTAGCCTAATTAGAAATTGGCATAAAATGCCTACAAAAATAAACAAAGAACCTACAAAGATAAAAGGATGATTTGGAGAAATAGGCAGTTATATCAGTTCTTAATCCTGTGGTTGATATGTTTGAGGCATATTTATATGATATGTTTGACTCTCTAAAGTCAATAAAGGGAAAGATAGAGTGCATTAAAACAACAAGATGTAACAAATAAGGGATTAATCACCTAATGGTAGAGTTTGAAGGACAAGATGAATGATTTATTTAGCATCTTGATAGGGGATAAAATTCTTGGTTTGAAGACTATGAGCATTGCTCATCTCAAAATCATCTTGTGGTTGATTAGTGACAAAATAAATAGTTTGAGCACATGGTCCAAGTTATTAGAGAGACTCATCATGGATGATAAAGAGATATTGGTTAGAATTAAATGATTCCTAAGGACCATGATTGTAAAACCTACAAAACTCATCTCCATGGGCATCATTATAGATGATGAGTTCAAGAACAAGACCAATTTGGTCATACAAGAGGCGAGGAGAAAGATCCAAGTCAAGTCTAGGAATGACAAAAATAGGGTTATGGATATGATCCTGATTACAAAAGAAAAGATAGTTAAGGCAAGGAGCATTAAGGAGGCTTTGAAGAGAAATGACAAGGACATGGGAGATTTGGTAGATCAAGAGGATGAGCTCCTCCTAGAACCTACAGTAAATTTGAGACTTATTGATGAGCATCATCAAAAGGTAAAGAGGTCACCTCATCAAGATCAAGGGACTTCATTAGCATAGGGTCCACCAGTTAGTTAGGAATATTCCATTTTGTGGAAACATTATAAATGGTGAAAATGGAACATTATTTTGTAAAGGCATGTGCAACTTGTTAGCACATTTTCCTAAAGGTTAGTCTATTTTAGAAAACCTAGTGTATTTTAGAAAATTTATAGAAAAGAGAGTTATCCTTTACATTTTGTATACTTGTAAGTTGATGCAACTAACCATTATGCTTCCTTGAAGTTTATAAAAGGAGAATTGTCATTTGTAAAGGAAGAGAGAGTTTTGAGAGCTAAAAAACAGTTCATAAATTTTGGAGCAATTTAATGTAAGAAGGCAATCCTAAAATTTTTGTCTCAATTGTAGTGTGAATTATCATTATGAATTCTCTCTTAATTGTCTATTATGGATCTCAAATTTTAATGGTTTTTAAGAATTTTGGATGTGCATCTTGAATATAGGTTTATTAATTTATGAAAATGCTAGATTAGTTAAATGTTTTGGGGTTTACTTCATTTTATTTAATTTGCATAGGATGTACATATGTTATTTGACTATAGTAGTAAATCTTAAAAGTAAATCTAGTCCTTACTTGTATTTCTTATACTATTCTTAGATGCTTGCATGGTGTGTTGTAAGATTTGGGAATATGTTATTTCATGCTATACATTGGTTAAATGTATGTTCAGTTAGAATTTAAACCTTATCATGATATTTATGGTAGAGATCAACATCATATTTTCTTCCTACCCTACCCTTTCATTTTTCTCCTTTTTAACTAGATCACTGTAGCTTAATATCATTGTAACTACTCATTTTAGAATAATATTAGGTTAGAATTTGATCACAATTAACTAATATTAGTATAGATCATTACATCTCTTAAAAATATTGTTGAAAGGACCATGGTAGCTCCCAACCACCAAGTTTTATAAATATTGTGGAATAGTTTGCTTGCTTTGCCACTATTTCATCATAGATAACTAGAGTACCACAAACTATTAATCATGCTTTAAATGATTTGAGTTATAAAATTAAAAGTGTTCTTTAAACACTAAAAGAACCTATGATACACTTAGAGGCATCAACAAGTTAGGTGGACCAGGACATGCAAATCTTTAGAATAGATGATCTAACCTAGTAACATGTGTTCATTTTTCATATAATTGAGAGTGGCAAACTAGATATCATTTGGTTAGATCAAAATATATAGATTCTTAGAGTAGGGGATCTGGCCTAATAGTGCATGTTCATTTATCATATGATTGGTATAAGTGAACTGGATATTAGTTGGTTGGATCAGGATGTGCAAATGTGAGCTACATACAAGTTTTCAAGAATCCATAAAAAAGTGAAGGCACTAGTCATCTAAGATTCTAGATTTGTCTTACATTCCCTTAGGAAATGTGGTCCCACAATTAGAGCTAGTTGTTGTCATGAAATTTTACATTTAATGAAAACACCCCCAATTGCACTCTCACAAGTAATTGGAGGTGTTTTCATAACATGGATGGTAAAATTTTTACAAAACAGACACCGAATCCATAGCCTAATGGAGAAAGATTGAGTTGCATATTGAGATCTAATTTTTTTGAGTTTTGAATGAAAAAATTGAGTGTATTAATGATATATTGAATATACATATTTTGGTAAGAGAAGATCATGCCTTGGAGCTAATTCCCACACTTTAAAATAAATTTATAGATGATGGTCATAATGAGACACTTGATACTGGATGATGCTACATATAAGCTTATCATCCTTGGACATATGAAGAAGGATTCACAAAGTATGTGATACTACAAGATGTCTTCACCATTTATGGTATCATAAAAGCATACAAATTAGTTAGCACTTAGGGTAGATACAGGGTGTGTAATGACTCCTATGACATAATCTTAGGTGAGATATCTTCTCATGGTAGTATTTGGTCTACTTTGGATCAAATTTTAATGGTTTTTGATTTTTCCCTTTTGAGATGGCTAAAGATGGTGATTCATGTGTTTTTTTATCCCTATGTGTGTTCTAATGTATCCATGATATAGTACAAGAGAGGGAAAAGTTAATAGAAGATCGAGAAAGAAGTTAAAATTTGCCTAAGCCTAGATTTGGTACCA